>CAWUFW010001875.1:600000-1027500 GCA_963921515.1 Calotriton arnoldi | reverse complement strand
GATCTACCAACTTTTGCATCAGTTCCTGTTCGCCTTACTTCAGACAGGCCCAAAATGCAATGCGTCAGGGCAAATCCAAGATGGTGAAAGTCTTCAGCCGCACTCAACTTGAGCTCTGAGGGCTGGGGATGTGCAGAGTGTACTATCGTAATCCTAGTGTCCTCCCACATATTACACTATAATCCAGTTTGGAGCAAGCACTGTACCCACTACAAATCCAAAGAGAAAAGTCTTAGCAACAAGACATGGGATCTAGAAGAACTGTCTTTGCATCCTGTTCTCTCCCTGTCAACTGTGCCACAAGTGTTATATGTGGCTCAACAGACCTGTCAAACAGAATATGACACTGATGTCAAAAAGGATGCCCACAGCCCCACCCTGCATATCTTGGGGAGTTGAGAGGAGTCCTCTCTACCCATTCAGGTCAGATTTTTATGTGCTCCTTGCTGGCATTTCACACCTATTCAAGGCAGAGCACAGGCTGAGAGTTGGCAGAGGCTAATGAAAACGAGTCCCCTAACAGTTCAAGCAGCTATAGGGTAACTTTCTAAAAGTTACTTTTCCTTAACTTTTATTTAAAAAAAAATTTAAAAAAATCCAGAGTCACAACTGTATTGGATTTTTGTTAACTTTTAAAAATAGTGGTTCAATTATTTTTTTAGCTGGTCCCTTTCACAGGTTACAGTATTAGTACTTTACTCTATACTCTGGTTTTCTACAACAGTAGGGACATGATCATATTCATTTTTTACATGAATTTCAACTTGAATTTGGGAATGCTCCCAGAAATTTGCCTTTAGATCTTATCAGTCTATCCCAGCAGTTTTAATAGTGCAAAAAGGTGAAAGATTTGGCGAAAAATAACGTTATGGACGAAGTATAATAATTTAAAAACAATGTTATTTTGCTGGCAACCAATGAAAAGATGTAAGGGCTGCAGAAAAATGATCATGGGGGCCTAAACTAAAGGCCAATCTTGCTGCACAATTTTGCATCATTTCCAACTTCTGAAACTGATCTGATGGAAGATCAAAGTAAATAGAGTTGCATTCATCTACAGGGGCAGATATAAACACATTACGAATCTGTCCTATATTAAGGACGGAAAAAAGATGCAGGATTTGTTTTAAAGAATGAAGTAGAAATAAGCAGGACTTTACTACGGAGTCAAGCCATGGTCATGGATGAGGTCATATGGTCTCGGGTCCAAAATTGAGTTTTTGGTTTTTTTGCCGAAACTATTAACCAGCGGATTTTTCACGGATTTGGGCTCCAGTAGGGGGGGAGGGGAGGGAGCGGGGGGAAATAAACCCATAGAAATTCACTGATAAAACCGAAGGTTACAGGGTCGTTCGAGTTAGGCTGATGTTTTACCCATACAAAACCATAGAAATTCAGCGTTAACAGTTATCCCTAAAGTTCGACTTATCTGAAGAAACTATAACTTGTGCCATTAAGTAACAAATGACAACGAGTCATAATATCTTAAAACACACACACATGGTTGCAAAATGACGGAGGGGGGGTAATATTGACAAGATCTTATTGTGAACTGCCTAATGTAATTTGACCCCCCCCATAAAATTTATCTGATCACTGGTAACAGGTTATGACACTTTCTGGGCACTAGATGACCTCTCAAGCACATATGAACACGTTACCCTCTTCTCAAATCCTCTCTATCGCAAACCCCATTTACTGGCCCTAGCTAAACATTTAACGACCTTATATTGTGCCTTCTCTTGCTCCTGCTCCTCGGTCAACCTCAGCTTTCTCACGAACACTTTCTCACTCCCCTTACACAGATGCACACACTCGAGAATGGCTGTATTTTGTAAAATGCTCTTCATCTTCCGTGCAGATGTCGAAGGACCATTGTTTAAAATGATGCTGGTGAAAAAAATGGAGTACTGCAATTAGGCAATATCAATTTACAGGCCCTGTCAATATGGTCTAAAGAGAAATATCAAATGCAGGATTGCAGACTTCAATCCATGCTGTAACGATTTCAATGTTAAAGTGGGTACTTAAATGTGAAGACAAATCAAAAACAATGCTTGGAGCCATTTACTAGCCGCTGGACTTGATGTTAATTCTTTGGTTTTCCACGTATTGATTACGATAAACACTAGCGGCCTAGGTTTCCATATTTAAGAAGGAGGCACACCAACACCGAACAGCGAGAAACGGACATCGGGAGCACAGATTATAAACTGGTACAGGAATCTCTCCTCCTTTTAACAGTCCTCGCGGCTACCCTGAATTAGTAGTCGAAACAGTACCCCGTCAGCGGACCGATGATGTGCGAACGGCAGAAGCATAGTACACGTGACGTAACACACACGAAATAAAAGCGGATATATGCTCGGGATTGCAGAAGTAACAGATATGGTGAGATTTGCAATTCAACTTTGATTTTCTGGGTAGACAGTGACATCTTGTGGTATTTTTGGGCGAAGCCATAATAAGACGATAGCTTTATTACACCCTTTACATTTCCTTCCAAATAGCTTCGTGACTCGGAAGCTACCAGGATCTGCATTCTAGGTATGGATCCTCAAACTGGCCTTTGAAAAACACCAAATGCACAGAACCGCTTCTCAATTCCACTTGCACTGAAAATGGGATTTGGTGCACCACTCGATTATTTTCCCATGTATTTTTATTTGTGGAATCACATTTCTGTAAATTAAATTTGACTCTTATGTCTTGGAAGAACGTTTTCTTCTTTGTTTCTATTTTCCTTAGTGTTGCTGCCAAGGATATATTCGGTTTGTGCTATTTTTCAGTCCATCGCATTCGCAACCCATCAATCACGGTTGTACACGTTCCATTAAACAGCTTATACTGAAACGGAGCTCATTTCACATAATTACATCTTAGCACCAGGTACTACTAACCAGAGTCATTCTTTAATGTTCAGCTGTTCACAAAAAGTTCAGAAAAGCTGGAGAGGAACGAATAAATAAGCAACAGGCCTGGGCAGCGATACCGCATTAGAGAGTCAAACACAGAGCCAACGAAGCAGAGAGCGGGGTACAGCTGTAAAGAAGTTACTCATGCAGTTCAATGCAAGCACTTGAACGGAGACAGAAGGATACATCCTAACAGCTAACAGCATTAAGTGGACTGAGTCAAGCCTTCATAGACAATGTTTCAAGTCAATGGCCGAATCTGATAGATGAAATCCAATGGTTGAAAGTGGTGGAGCCAAAGTCCACTCTGTTTGACAGCTTCACTCTCAAAACCCATAAATAACCTTGTTCCAGACCTCACAGGCACAAATATGCACGTGTCTGAGAAAACATCTATATGCAACCCAAAGCAAAGGCAAAGAAACTTGTACAAAGGTTTCTTGCTTAGGCATCTCAATAGCGGGAAGTGTTGGTCCAAGCCCCCATCACCAATTTAAAAAAAAGCAATTCAAAAAGTAACGCCTTCAAATTTGAATTAAACAACTAATCCGTAGAGAGAATTGGCTGTATGAGCAATGCATGGTCTGTCATCGTATAAGCATACTTAAGCTAGATGAGCTTTGCTCATCCCTCATGCTTACCAGAATTTTTCTGCCTTACATTTTCATCAACAACCCACACATTTATACATCAGGAAATAGACTTGAGACATTCCAAAAGTTCCAAGTTATTATTCATCATTGTCCTCTTTGTTGGGTATTCTGTGGGTTTATATGGTATAGAGACAACAAACCTCTATTCTTTAACAAATTAAATTACTAACTTCAAGAAAAAGTACTGTGGAAAAATGTGGAAAAAACAGACCGGCATCTGCGATGGCTCGCGTATATCAACTTGATTTTACTAGCATCTAAACAGAGAAAGAAGAATGAAAAAGAATAAGAAGATTGGAGGTTTTCCAGAAATAAAGAAAAAGGAAAGAATGAAGGTAATTTCTACCAGAACGATAATGACACCTAAAAAGGGATAATGTTTTGAAAAGTTCATTAGTGGAAAGAAGAAATGAGGGCGCGGATGACGCACAGGTTATAAAGAAATAAACCTTAGGAACGGGGTAGAGAAAAGCTAAGATCGGGGTTTATCAGTAAAGACTAGTGTATGTAATTTCACAGCTAAGGATTACATTGGATTAAATATAGCATCAGGGGCATAGGAGACACTACATTTCTGGGGGGGACAGGGACAACCTTTTGGACTTTCCAGTGTCCCGATACAAATCGACCATTGTCTGGGAACCACACGCTCCGTTAAAAGAATACAATCGCATAGTTTTGTAGTGAAACATTGATGAAGGCAGGCATGTAGTCACAGTTTGCAAGAATGCTTCGATTGTTATTTACATTCACAAAGTAATTAGACCAAATGTGAAAAAACATGTTTTTGAATCTTACATCTTCATGCACCAAGCAAACAAATGTGGGACGAAAAAGGAAGAATAAACTGAATGCTCTTTGCGACATGTGCATGATTGTGAGGGACTGTACAATTTACTTGTGAGGAAGCACATCTTTAACAACTGTCAAAATCAGCAACTGCACCTGTACATGGTGGACTCGGATCTGACCTCTCCCCAAGTATTGGGAAAGAAGGCAGACTAGTGGGTCCGTACCAGAGTGCAACAAAAGTCTCATGGTGGTGCTGACCAGAAGAAGCAAGATTATTCTAAGGCCCAAGAGAAAGGTGGGGAGAAATCTAAAGAAAAGAAAGTCTTCTGAAGGTCCTCAAAAATCCTTCTCTGGGGTAGGTCCCATTCCTCTTCCTCCTCTAACAAGAAACCTTGGTGCTATTTGTGTAAGGAAAAAGGTAAAAGGGCAAAGGATGCCAATTGCTCTAAGTCTAGCACCAATACTGATACTACTACTCCTAAACCTCCTAGTGCCCCTAGCAATAGCACTGGTAGTAGTAGGGCCCCCAAGAGTTTAGCTGGGTTAACCTTGTGTACTAAAGAGGGTTCTGGCCTAGTCAGGACACCCACTCAGGCTGTTTTAGTCTGTGATGGTGGCACTGAGCTCGCCACCCTTTTTGCAAGTCCCACTAATTTGGGCAAATACAGACAACAGCCTCTCATCAATGGTCAGGAAGCGGTGGCATACAGGGACACAGGGGCCAGTGTCACTATGGTGACAGAAAAACCTGTGTCTACTGAGCAGATTCTACTTGGACAGATTTACCAAGTGACCAATGCTAACAATACCAGGACAGATCATTCCATGGCAGATGTTAATCTCAGCTGGGGAGGGGTAACTGGCCCAAAGAGAGTTGTGGCATCCCCGACCTACCTGTGGACTGTCTACTGGGCAATCATTTGGAAACTTCAGCCTGGTCTGAAGTGGAGTTCAGGACTCATGCAGAAATTATGGGAAATTCTGCCAGTGTCTTTGCTGTCACTAGGGCGGAGGCCAAGAAGTTAGGCACTGAGGGAGCCCTGGATCCTGAAGAAATGGACCAGCCAGCTCCCAAGAGAAGGAGCAAGAAGGATAAAGATGTATCCTCCTCTCAGACTTACAATGAGAATCAGCCTCCTCAGGGAGATAATCTCAGTACTTGTGAAGGAACTGTACCAGAGGAGCTTGGGCCTGACAAGGCAGAGCAACTAGGGGCAGGGGTCCTTCAAGGGAAGACTTCAGTCTTGAGCAGAAGGCCTGCCCCTCTCTTGAACAACTCCGACATCAAGCTGCTGCTGAGGAAGCAGGACATTTCACTGGGTCCCACAGGACGCATCAGGAAGAAGGGCTCCTGTTTTCTGAAAGTAGAGACCCCAAGCCTGGTGCCACCAGGAGGTTGGTCATACCTCAGAAGTTCAGGGGTTTCTTATTGACCCTGGCACACGACATTCCCCTTGCAGAACATCGTGGGCAAAGCAGGACTTGGTGCAGACTTGTCCCTTACTTTCATTGGTCCCACATGCCTGAAGACACCAAGTAGTTTTGCCAGTCCTGTGTCACCTGCCAAGCCAGTGGTAAGTCAGGTGGCACTACAAAGGCCCCCTTAATCCCACTGCCAGTGGTTAGGGTTCCCTTTGAGAGGGGAGGGATAGACATTGCAGGTCCCTTAAACCCTCCAACAGCATCTGGACATAGTTTTATCTTAGTGGTGGTGGACCATGCCACTAGATATCCAAAGGCTATTCCCCTTAGGACCACTACAGCTCCTGTAGTGGCCAGGGCTCTCCTGGGAATCTTTTTCAGAGTTGTGTTCCCTAAGGTCGTCTTGTCAGACAGAAGTACTAACTTCATGTCTAGCTACATTACTGCTATGTTGAAAGAGTGCGGTGTAAACTATACGTTTTCCACACCCTACCATCCACAGGGCAATGGGGTTGTTGAAAGGTTCAACAAGACCCTCAAAGGTATGATCATGGGACTCCTAGAAAAGCTGATGTGAAAATGGGATGTCTTACTACCTTGCCTTCTCTTTCCCTACAGAGAGGATCCTCAGAAGGGGTGGGCTACAGCCCATTTGAACTTCTGTTTGGACATCCAGTTAGGGGTCCATTATGTATGGTCAAAGAAGGATGGGAGCAACCTCTCCAGCCTCCTAAACAGGACATAGTAGACTATGTTCTGGGCCTGCGTTCTCACATGGCTGAGCATATGAAGGCGGCCAGCAAAAACCTTGAGGCCAGCCAGGAGCTTCAGAAAGCTTGACATGACCAAAAGGCTGTACTTACTGTTTACCAGTCAGGACAGAAAGTGTGGGTGTTGGGGCCTGTGGCCCCAGCAGCTCTCTAAGACAAGTGGAGTGGCCCCAAGTTGACCTAGGTACTCCAAGAAGTCCCCACAGGGTACTTCATGTGATTCGCCCGAAACCTTTTGTTAACAGGGCTGACATGAGCTTGCTCATGGCCACTGATGAGGGACAGGAGGAAGAGCGTGATCCTCTCCCTAATCTCTCTCAGGACCCTGTTGACGGATCAGTTGAAGGAGTAGCCTTGGCAGACAGCCTCACTGATCAACAGCAAGCTGATTGTAGACAGGTTCTCAGTTTTCTGGTCTCTTTTCTCTGACACCCAGTCAAACCACCTGGTGTACCCATGAAGTGGACACAGGTGACAGCATGCCTGTGAAGAGTAAAATTTACAGACAGCCTGACCATGTCAGAGACTGCATCAGGACAGAGGTCCAAAAGATGCCAGAGTTGGGAGTCATTGAGGCTTCAGATAGCCCTTGGGCTAGTCTTGTAGTCCTTGTACCAAAATCTCACAGCTAGGATGGTATGAAAGAGATGCGTTTTTGTGTTGACTATAGAGGCCTCAATGCAGTCACTAGGGCTAATGCCCATCCAATTCCAAGGGCAAATGAACTGATTGATACTTTGGCCCCTGCCAAATATCTCAGTACATTTGACCTAACTGCTGGTTATTTGCAAATCAGACTCAATGAGGATGCCAAGCTAAAAACAGAATTTTCAACCCCCAGTGGGCATTATCAATTTATTGTGATGACTTTTGGTTTCAAAAGTGCACCTACCACATTTCAGAGGCTGGTGAATAAAGTCTCAACAGGTCTGGAAGCCTATAGTGCCGCATATCTAGCATTTAGCTGTCAGAAGGCATTTGATAACCTGAAGCAAGCAATGTGCTCTGCTCCAATTCTGCAAAGTCCTGACTACTCCAAACCATTCATTGTCCATACAGATGCTTCTGAGATAGGGATAGGTGCAGTATTTTCACAGCTTAATGCAGAGGGCCAGGATCAACCAGTAGCTTTTATAAGCAGAAAGTTGACCCCCAGGGAGAAGCGTTGATCAGCTTCTGAGAGAGAGAGGCCTTTGCTGTGGTCTGGACCTTGAAGAACTTGAGGCCATACCTGTTTGGCACTCACTTCATTGTTCAGACATACCATAAGCCCCTCTTATGGCTTAAACAGATGAAGGGTGAAATACTCAAACTTTTGAGGTGGTCCATTTCTCTACAGGGGATGGACTTTTCAGTGGAACATAGACCTGGGAGTAACCATGCCAACAAAGATGGACTTTCCAGATATTTCCACTAAGAGAATGAAGCCTCAAATGGGCATGGTTAGCCTCATCCTTACGTTTGGGGCGGGGGGGGGGTAGGAAAGTAGGATCTGCCTTCATGGTTACCCCCACTTTTTGCCTGGGGTCAGTGTGTTTTGACTGTAGTCTGCTGGGATCCTGCTAATCAGGACGCCAGCAACTGTGCTCTCTGCCCTAAATTGGCTCTGGTAAGTACTTTGGTACATCCACAATTGGCTACTGGTGTACCATTATACGTCGCTAGTATATGCCACTAAGGTACCCAGGGCATAGGTACACCAGAGGCTCCAATGGGCTCCAGCATGTATTTTGCCACCTGTGGGAGTCCACTTAAACTTGACTACAGGCCTGCCATTGCAGCATGTGTGAGATGGTGCTTGCACCTCTCACAACAGCTATAAGTTCCTTATATCTGAGGTCACTGCACTTAAAAACTATGTCACCCCTATGGTAGGCAGGGTGCTTGGTTACAAATGTGAGGGTGCCCCTGCATGAGCAGGACACCCCTACAGACCCCGGAGTCGATTCTCCAGGCTTTGTAAGAGCGATCAGCCATTTTAAGGTATATAGTGGACATCAGTTATTATGAGATGTCTAACTAAATAATGGCTGCACTGGACCTGGTCATATTTTGTATCAAACGTTTTGGAATCATACCCCAACACTGACTCTGGTGCTAGAAGAATGATCCCAAGTACTGGGGGGCTCCTTAGGTGACCCCCCTGTACTCCAAGTAACAGCCTTTCAGGGTCTGCCAGCAACCTAGTGCTGCTGACCACAGACATGATTCTGCCCTCCTGCTGCTGAGCTAAGCTTGATCAAGGGAAGGTAGAACAATAGGTTTCCTGTCACAGGGAGGTGTGACCACCTCCCAGACAGGACTTATTGTATTGGGCTGGGGTGGGGGCGCTTGCCAGTGGCACCAGACTGCTTTGAAGGGCCAAATTTGTGCCTTCCTTGCATACTTCTGTTTGAGACAGTTCAGGAACCCCTGGTTTTCACTCTGGCGCGAAACTGGACAAAGAATGGGGGTGTATCCTACCCTCTGTCCAGCCCCTCGTCTGGGTGTCTACCGTTTGGACACTTGGACTTTGTCGGACTTTGACTGGACCCGAGACTGCATCAAGGAAGGCTCCTGCTGTTCCTGGTCTCGCTGTTCTTCAAGTCTTCTGTGTCGTCTGTGTCTGTGCATCACTAAAGTTCTCCAGAATGCCTGTGGGCATCAAGGACATCCAAAGTAATCTCCCTTGGCGTGAAGGAGTCACTCCCCTGCATCTGCAGGCACCGCAACAAAGCTGACCGGTCTGCTGCTCCTGTCATCCAACGGACTTCACGCGGCACAGCAACACAGGTGGTGGTTCTACAGCTCCCTAGAGGCCTGACCTGTCTTCTCTGCAATTTTAAGGACAGTATAGCTCATCGAAGCCGCTGGGACCAAACTCATGTGCACTGCGATGAATTGCCATTGCCAAGGCTTGTTGGCTCTGCACTCCAGAGATATTTGGGCTACAAGACTATTCACCCTCTAGCACCTCATCCCTCAAAGATCAGCATCCTCACTGCATCCTCTGCACCGTGGGCCTCCATCTTTTGTGAGCTGCCTGAGGTCCTCTTGCGACTCCTGTGCCTCCGGCATGTGGGTCCTCTCGAGGGTCTTCCTTTGCTTCAGTGGGCTCCCCTGCTTGCTCAGGGCATGCTCTGACTCTCCTGCACTTGGTGAGTCGCTTGGATCTTACTGGTCCCAATGTTTGCATCTTTTTGCTTTCCACACCATTTGCGGCTACCAAGGCTTGTTGGTCCTCCCGCTAGACACCGACCACCTGAACACCGACACCCAATATGGGACAGCTTGTGCATGGCTCCTGGTCTTCCTCAGCATCTCCTGGTCCTCGCAGCTGCAGCAACACGGTCACCGTCTTCACTCTTGAACCTCCCAACATCGGTGGAGATTGTGCTTCTGTGCCTCCTAGTCACTTCCGAGTGGCATAGACTGTCCCCTCTGCTTGCAGGTTCTCTTCTTCAAGAATCCACTCTTGGATTCCACCGGACTCCTTCACATGCTTCTTCAGAGGCATCTTCTATAAAGTCTTCCTTTGTCGTCTATGGCAGGTTCCGACGTCAATTAACCCTATGCACACGGCTTCCTTGGTGCAGGTAACCTGGTTCCTGGGGCATCCATGGGTGGGATGACTCTCCAACCTCCTGTCTTCCAAAGGGTTTCTTCGGGGTCCTCTGGGAAGGGTCCTTCTTCTGTAAAACTGCAACCGCGACTTCTCCATTGACTTCCATCGGGCATGCAGCTGTGTTTCTACTCTGCACACAGCCCCTTGGGGATCCTGGGTACTTACCTTGGGTAGTTCCTTGTGTCTCCATCTCCTATGAGTCTTCTGGTCCAAGTCACATTCTCCTTGAAGTTTGCATTCCACTTTTTTGCATATGGTTTGGTCTTCCCCTGGACACCAGTGTATATTTGTGCTACTTACCTAATTATTTTGAAGTATTCTTGTGTGTATTGTTGATATCTCTGGGTAGGAGATATACTAATGTGTTAGCGATTGTGTTGCATAATAAATAGCCTTGTGTGGTTCTTTTTCATCTAATCTACACTGTTGATTAAATGTGGTAAAACAAGCTGCTTTACACTCCTTCAAGATAAGCCTGAAGTCTTCTCTCCACAGCTACCACTTTGAGAGCTTTCTATGGTTATCAAAGACCACTAAAATCACCATAAGGGTTGCCTGTATTAGTGCAAGGTGCATCACTCCTGAGAGTGTGCACCATATCCTAAGCCAGCCTCCTACAACCGCCAACACCAGTTCTCTAATATACTTCTCCCAACAGGGCACAAGTCTAAAAAAAAAAAAAAAAAAAAAAGAAGTGGGGAACTAACCAAGTTAGGCAGTATGTAAGTGACATCACAGCGCATGACATCGCACATGACATCACAACACATGACCTAACAGGAAATGATATCACAAAAAATCACATCAGATTCTAAGACCTCGCATATGTTAAGCAGGTCTATCATGAGTACATTCGAGCGCATTACAATATTTAACAAATTAGACTTTGCGTCGAAGTTGTGCCAAAAGTGATGCAACCCCGGTGCAAGATCTAGGCCTCCACTTATACATTTATTTATTAAAACTCTGGCAGAAAGAAATTGGCAACAAGGAGAAACATGGCTGTATATCTGTTCTGCTTAATTGGTTAGAAAGTCTGCATTTTAAAATATCTTATGGGGTTAAGGCACCTGCTGCAGTGATCTTTATGTACCCAGTAAATCTCAGGAAATAATAATAATGGTAAGATAACTCTGGAGGTGAATGCTCTTGCTGGAGAGACAGGTGTTTTGTCTAGTCCCAGTTTTGAATCAATGTAGCATAGATGGTTAATATGTCTCACGCAAAGCACATCATGTGATATACAGATGACAGATTTTAACACAGAGATCCTTTATTTACTTGCAGTTCATAAATTGTAATCCTTATAATATAGCACAGCGAATTATAAAGGAAAGGACATGTGACTCCTACACCTTGTAACCCTCACTATCTTATGTAACACATCCTGTAAATTGATTTACACACATATGGTTTATTGTGAATGTATAATGTGTATGTTTGATTTAAAGCTCTCCAACACCCTGGATTGGGTTGGGTAGCTCTATAAAAGAAATAAGTCAAAATAGTGGTATTTAAATAGTTATTTGTGTAAATATTAGGACAGACCAACACATCTGACACAACATAATGCAAGATAGCTTAGACTATGTTTGATACTAATTGTTCTCATGTTCCAGGGCAAGGTTCAACTGCTCAAAATAAACAATCCAACAAAACATTAGGCTTTGAGTGGCTGAATTGCGCAGTGTGAAACAGTCAAATGAGGTAGGGTCCGGGCTGAGGAGGGGCAGTATGCAGTCAGCCAGGGCCGGCTGTAGGGTGGTGCGACCGGTGCCACTGCACCGGGCACCAAGCTCAGGGGGCGTCATTTGCCTCTGACCAAAATGCATGCGCTGTCCTCTTCCATTTCCACAACATCGTGAAAATAGAAGATGGACAAATGCGCTCACGTGGTTGCGGATGGATGTACTCGGACAATAAGTACGACGCTCTGAGGATGCCTTCTCTGCCGCTGCACATGCAGCAAGCACTGCTGCTGGGCCCCGAGTCCACCACTGTACCAGTGCTTGTGCTGTGCAACAACAGCTAGTCTAAGCAGCCGTGCACCCTCGGGCTTCTGACAACAAGCCCGAGGGTCCTCGCAGGAGCAACCCTCAGATACAGGAGAGAAACAGCACTGGCCCTCACCAGAGCGTCCATCACAGGAAATTGAGGCAAAGCACTGTGGCTGAAAACACAGCTCCTGTCTTTTGGTATGTACAAGCCTTCCTTGTCTCGCCGTTTTTCATGCCTTTACGTTTTATTGTGAACAGTCTGCTTGTCTATGTTTTTACTTTACAGCCTGCCCCCTTTACACTGCTGTCCTGATCCATACGGTCTTACTTTACAGTGGTGGACAGTCTGCCTGTGCCTATTTACACTGCTCTCCTGCTACCAGAGGCCTATCAGTGTGTCATGGACCCCAGTGCAAGAAAGAAAATGGGCCCTTCAGGCCAGTGGGTTCCAGCGACCCTGTGTGCTGTGTCCAGTATGCCCTCATCTCTCTTTACGCTACTCTTCTGGTGTACAGCCTACTTGTGTGTCTAAACTGCTATCCCTTATATGCAGTCTATTTTTTGACCCTCTTTACACTGCTGTGGCTTGTCTTCATTTAGATGGCTGCTCTGGTGGGTACAGTCTGCCCCGTACCAGTTTTCCGCTTCTGTCATGGTGTGTACAGTCTGGTATGGACTTTGTTTTACGCCGCTTTCCATGCATATACAGTCTGCCATCCGACGAATTCAAGTGGCCAGGATACCAGATGTGGCCTAACGCATAGAGCTTCTGACTTTGCAACTGGGCACTCAGCCCAGCGTTGGCTCACTATGCTGTGACTCTGGGCAAAGCATTTCATTTTCCCATACCTGGAAAAAACATGAATCTGACGTCGTGTACTATAATCTAGTGTTCACATGAAGCACTGTGATCCCCTTCGGCCAAGTTTGCGCAATATGAAAACTACAAAAGTGGGTAAAATGGTGGGTGGACACCGTGGGACATGCCTGAGTGCCCAGACTTCCCCTCGCCAGCCAGGACCTCTGTCTTACAATCTAGGCTTTCTAGCCACCAGTACCAGGCCTGCCACCCAGGCGTCGTCTAAGCAGGCAGACTGTTACTGCCAAGTAATCATAGGAACCGAACGTATCCTCCCACTCAAGAAGCCACTCTCCATTCATATCACCTCTGGGCATCTGTGCTCCTTTTCTTTGTGAAGGTCTGATAAGCAAGGGCCTAACCTGCTAATACTTTGTCTTCGTGTCTTATAGAGCATCAGATGTCATTTTTTTTGCATTTCATTCTAGAAGTCTCATTGGTTTAAGCACCGTGCACTAGCTGTGCTGCACGTAGCCTTGCACCTGTCACTGTGTGTGCCGCCCAATGACTTGCAGCAGTGTGCGCCTATTGCATTCTGGGCACCTCTTTCTATTCCTTTACTTTGTGTGCTCTAGTCCAAATACCTTTCTTGTTTTCAGGAATGCAGTATATAGTACATTTTACAGCTCATGTGCTCAGAGCGCCGTACATCTAAGTTCCTTAACAAGCATTACACCAGCATGGTTTTCCCGCATAAACTCAAAATAAAAAAGTTTGTTGGGGCGCCCACCGAGATGGTCCCACTGGGCGCCACCAACTCTAAAGCCGGCCCTGCAGTCAGCAATCAACAAACTACCTCTCTTCCTTTGTGCTGGAAGTGCAGACTGCAGGCAGTGGTGGCGGCGAGAGCGAGGTGTGAAAACATTCCTGTAGCTTTTGCAGCACAACAAAAGGGAAGGTCACAGGTCAAGTACAGTGCCATTAGCACGTCAAAGCACTCGCGCTTTGACATACCAATTGCCCTGCCACAGACCGATGAGAGAGGGGAAATTCTTTCGTCCCCTCGTCCCCCCCACCCTTGTACCCCCCACTACAAAATCTGGGGGGTATGTCCCCCGCGTCCTCCACACTTCCTACGCCCATGTATAGCATGCTGATGTGATTTCAAATTAAACTGAAAATACACTGTTTAAAACGTATAAGTTCTCAACGAGGCACTGCTGTGATCTTGTCCTGCGAACAGAGAAATAATTCCAAATTAAAATCAACCTACACTAGTATGCCAGAGAGGCAAGGCTCAGTCTTTAACAAAGCGCTTCTGACAAATCTGAGGCTGTCCTCCAACAGAAGTCTTCATGTTGCAGTAATAAATCCCCATGCACCCTTGCCCACAAGATTGTGCCATCGAAAAATAAAGTAGACAATTCTTGAGCATGACAATACTATCATCAAAATTGGGTATTCAATTCAATATTTAACACTACTGTCATTTAAGCCTCATCAATAACTTCCAACCTGCAGTCTGTAGACAAATCAGAGGGGGTGAAACTATTATGTATAAGGGCAAGATACTTACCTTTTAGTTGTGTCAATGATAGCACTATTGAGTCATTCTAGTTGGAAGTATTAACCCCTTCGCTGCTAGGCCTTTCCCCCGTGCTAAGCCTTTTTTGGGCTATTTGGGGTAGTTCGCCTTTAGGCCCCTGTAACTTTTTGACCACACAAGGTATCGACGCCAAATTTGCGTCCTTTTCTTCCAACATCATGGGGATTTCCCTGGAGGGGACCCAGAAATTAGCCAAAATACAGCAACATTTTTTTTGGGGGGGGGAAAAATGGGAAAAAAGTGCTGGAAATGAAAGCGTCTGGTTTTTTCCCTGCAAATGGTATCAACAAAGGGGTTGTGGGGTTGAAATCACAATTTTCCCAGCTTTCAGGGACTGACAGACTTTTGTCAGAAAACCAACATTTTTTACACAGTTTTGGCATTTTACTGGGACATAGCCTGTTTTTGCTATTTTTTGTGCTTTCAACCTTCTTCCAGTTAATGGTAGAAATGGGTATGAAAGCAATAATGGATCCTGGAAAGCTATACATTTTAGAAAAGGAGACAACATTCTGAATTAAGCAAGGGGTCATTTGTGTAGATCCTTCAAGGTTTCTTTATAGAAACTAACAGTTGAAAATAGGAAAAATTGAAAATAAGTTGAAAAAAAGCCATTTGTCCAACATTTCCACTTGTAACTTCTTGTAATTATGACAGATGTTTGAAAGCAATATACCGTTACATCCACTGGACCTTTCTGGTTGTGGGGATATATAGGACTTGTAGGTTCACCAAGAACCCGACGAACCCAGAGCCAATAACTGAGCAGCGTCTTGCAATGGTTTTTTATTATGTACCTGGTATATAGCAATTAATTTGGGAAAATATATATAGTGAAAAATCGGGATGAAAGACACCTATGTATTTCTGAAATTGGAACAAAATATAGAGTTTAGAAACAGTAGCTATTTGCACATTTCCGAAATTGTGAGTACCTATACTAGCATGAGAATTATAGGACATTTTTCAAAGTGACTTCTTTTTTAGACATTGTCTTTCATTTGGAAGGCAGAAATGCATCGAAAGTCAATAGTTAATAACAGTTGCTCTACAATTCTGTGTTACCGTAAGTCTCCCGATAAAAATGGTACCTCACTGTGTGGGCAGGCCTAGTGCCCGCGAAAGGCAAGGGCCCAAAACATATTGAGGAGACATCAAAATTACATATCACAAAACAACCTGGTTGTGCAAGGGGGGTCACCTGGGTTTTTGGCCCCGGGCTCAGCGGCCATCTTGGGAAACTACCAAACCCACACATTTCTGAAAACTAAACACCCGGGGGAGTCCAGCGAGGTATGGCTTGCGTGGATCCCCCAACGTTTTCCTACCCAGAATCCTGGCAAACCTCAAATTTAGCTGAAAAACCCCCCCACATTTTCCACATATTTATGTGTAGAATCACCGTGCCGGCACAAATATCCAACCCCACAGCATTCCCCTCAGTCTCCCGAGTAAAATGATACCTCACTTGTGTGGGTGGGGCAAGGGCCTGTGACTGGGAAGAGCCAAAAACATAGGGATTAAGGGTATAGCACCGAGAATTCTAAGCGCTTCATTTCTTTAAAAGTAAGTTTTTAGCCAATTCTGCATTGGACACCCACACAAATGAGGTATCATTTTACTCGGGAGACTGAGGGGAACTCTGTGGGGTAGGACATTTGTGCCGGCACGGTGATTCCACATAAACATATGTGGAAAATGTGTTTTCAGCTAAATTTGAGGTGTGCAGGGGGTTCTGGGTAGGAAAACATTGGGGGATCCACGCAAGTCATACCTCGCTGGACTCCCCAAGGTGTCTAGTTTTAAAAAATGTGTTGGTTTGGTTGTTTCCCAAGATGGCCGTCTAACCCGGGGCCAAAAACCCAGGTGACCCCCCTTGCAAAACCAGGTTGCTTTGTGATAGTTAATTTTGATGTCTCCTCAATACGTTTTGGGCCCTTGCCTGTCGCGGGTACTTGACCCACCCACGCGAATGAGGTACCATTTTTATCGGGAGACCTGGGGGAACTCTGGGTGGTAGCAAATTTATGGTTCCATGCAGATTACTGAACTTTCCCACATAGAAGTTTGAGAAAGTGGGTACCTTTTTTCTTGGAAGACTTTGGGGAATGCGGGGTGGGTGGAATTTTGTGGATCCACGCAGATTCCAGAACTTTTCACCACAGAAATGTGAGGAAAATGTGTTTCTTTTATTTTTACAAAGTTTGAGGTTTGCAAGGGATTCTGGGCAACAGAACCTGGTGAGAGCCAGACAAGTCACCCCATCCTGTATTCCCCTGGGTGTCTAGTTTTCAAAAATGTATAGGTTTGCTAGGTTTCCCTAGGTGCCGGCAGAGCTAGGGTTCAAAATTGACAGCTAGGCACTTCGCAAAAAAAGGGTGTTTTCACTGTAAAAATGTGATGTGTACACGTTGCGTTTTGGGCCGTTTCCTGTCGCGGGCACTAGGCCTACCCACACAAGTGAGTTACCATTTTTATCGGAAGACTTTGGGGAATGCGCGGTGGGTGGAATTTTGTGGATCCACGCAGATCCCAGAACTTTCCATCACAGCAATGTGAGAAAAATGTGTTGTTTTTAAACTAAGTTTGAGGTTTGCAAGGGATTCTGGGTAACAACCTGGTGAGAGGCACACAAGTCACCCCATCCTGGATTCCCCTTGGTGTCTAGTTTTCCAAAATGTACAGGTTTGCAAGATTTCCCTATGTGCCGGCTGCGCTAGGGCCCAAAATCCACAGGTAGGCACATTGCTAAAAACAAGTCCGTGCCTAGTGAGCTTTCTGCCACCCTGGGGACGGGGGGTGGGGGTGTTTGGCCCGATATGCCCCGAGGGGGGCAGAAAGACTGTGGCTATTTGTTTGGGGGGTGGGGGCATTGGTATGCCAGTTCTGGGCAGCGCTCCCACCCCTCCCACGCATAAAAAAGCCAGCGCCTAGTGGGCTCTCTGACGCCCCCTGGGGGGCAGATCAGGGGCTACTGCCCCAGTCTGTCTCCTGGGGGGGAAGAAAGACTGGCATTTTTTGGGGCGTGGTGGGGGCATTGGCATGCCCATTCTGGGCAGCCCATACCCCTGAATAAACATTAAAAAAAAGTTCCCTGATGGCTATTGGTCTTTCTGCCCCCCGGGAGGCAGATAAGAGGCTTTTGCCTCTATCTGCCTCCCGGGGAGGAGGGGGCGGGGGGGGTTGACAGAAAGACTGGCAATTTTTTCCGGGGTGGGGGCATTGGCATACCCATTCTGGGCAGCCCCCACCCCTGCGTATATTAAAAAAAAAAAAATCCATGGTGCCTTATGGGCTTTCTGCCTTCCAGGGGGGACAGAAAGACTGTACCATTTTTTTTGGGTGGGGGCATCGGTATGCCCATTCTGGGCAGCCCCCACCCCTACATATAAAAAAAACCACAAAAAAACCCTGGTGTCCTTTCTGCCCCCCCCCGGGGGGCAGATCAGGGGCTATTGCCCCATCTGCCTCCTGGGGGGGGGGGGCAGAAAGACTTTTGCCTTCTTTGGGGGGTAGGGTGGGGGCATTGGGATGCCCATTCTAGGCAGCCTCCACCCCTGGCCTATAGAAAAAGAATCCCTGGCGTCTAGGGGGCTATCTGCCCCCATCTACTCCCCAGGGGGGGGCAGAAAGACTGTGCCAAAAATGTATGGGGGGAGCAACGGCCCTTGCCCAAGGGGCTGCTGCCCCCTCCCTGGTGCTAGTGGGTGGACCCCTGCTTGGGGATCGCCATCCTGGGGTGATCCCCAAGCAGGGATCCACTAGGGAAGGGTACCATTGGAAAGGGGAGATTCTCCCCTTTCTAACGATACCTCTCCCATGTGTTTCAGTGCTCGGGTGGCTGAGATAGCCCCACAAGCACCGAAACTGTGAAACTGAAACGAAGTTTGTTTCGTTTCCGTTGCAATGACGATGGCGAGCCATGCGCGCGATCATCATTGCAAGGAAAACCAAAAATAGGCCTCGGGAGGTTGGGGAAGCTCTTCCCCCACCTCCCAAGGCAAATTAAAAAACAATTAAAAAAAAAAATCCAAAAAAAAAAATCAGGAAATCCCTCTGCTGTCTGCAGCAAAGGGATTTTCTGAGCCTGTACTCATGACGGAATGGTTCTGTCATGAGTACAGGAGCACTGGTGCTCATGACGGAACCATTCCATCATGAGCACCCAAAGGGTTAAGCTTCCTCCTGCAGAACGGCTAACCTTGGAGAATAACACCAAAGTTGTACAGTTGTTTTGCACAGTCAGGCCATTTTGCAAGACAGAACCAGATTTAGACATTGGCAGACAGAGCATGTAATGTCACGAGAGTACTTTACTCCCGCCATGGGGAGCATACTCTATCCGTAGAATTCAAAGATGTCCGCCAGCCCAGTGGACATCTCTTGCATTTTTAGGAACACTGTCACAGCTGTTACTGAAAATGCATTGAAAGTTTGACAAACCACTCCGTGAACATGAATGATCCGTATGTCAAACTTACAACCTTTTTAAAATAAACAAAAAAAATTAAATAAATTGATATAGTAGAATTTTGTTTTTGGAAGGAACCCCCACCCATGGTATCAGGTCATTTTGCAGTTTTCACTGCCCTTATTGCATGCCAGGTTTTACCTGGCGGTGACAGACAGTAAAAACTTGCCATTTGTTGCCCACTCTAAATAGGGCGGTGGGCAAATGGCAAAACCTCAGACGGTCCCTTACTCTGTTGGAGGTGTATGTCGGCAGTGGAGACAGAGCAGTCTCTGCCGTCGACATATCTTTAATTTGGGGAAGGGGCATCACCTTTGTGACAGAGTAGCCTCTCTGCCAAACTCAAAATCAGGCACATAGTTTGTTAAGAACACTACCCCACAATCATCAAATTCACTACAGGTGTGAGAAGGCAGGGCCGTGAAAGCCCGGATCCATCCTAAGGCACAGCAACTTTAACCACCAGGTTGGGTAAAACACACTGTCTAAAGTTAAGTCAAAAATTATAGAAGCAGCATTCAAAAGCACATACCCATGCTTCCTATGAAGTTCTCGGCTAATGGCAGAGAAACAAAATAGGAGTCAAGTGCGCAAACCTCAAGTATGGAACCTGTTTGATTAACAGGCAAAAATCCCCTTTCCTAAACTTAAGCGGTTACATGAATGAGGACATAAGTGAAGAACTTTCATACTACTTGCTGCAGCAGGATTTATTAGAACTTTAAAACATCACAATAACAAAGATGCCCTTCGCTGCTATTCTCAATGTAAAACACCATAACAGTGGGATACTAATAGGGATTCAATTGACTTAAAACATCATCTGGTCAAAGAGCCAGTAGCAACCCTTGCTCGTCTGCTCTGCATCTTGGAGAAGGAGGGGGTGGGGAGGGGGGAGGGGGGGGTCAGTCAGTCTCCCACTCTCCCACTCTGCAACCATATTACATAAAGGTTTAGACAGAATAGGCTACAACCTTTTTTCCCAATACTCCGTCTACTACCACTTCTGCAGACGAATCATTCATTTTTTTTTTGATGAATCAGTTTATTAGTTTTTCCATTTCACAATATGAGAAAAGTACAGACAATAAGTAAAAACAATATATAGTGCCTGGCAGCATGAAATATACGTGGCCGAAAGTATCAACAGGGGGCAAAAGTCCTAGGTTACAGAAGAAGAAAAGTAAGTCTAAATATCAGTTACCAGTAGATGCAAATAGCGCAACAATTGTCTGCAGGAATAGCGAACATCTGAACAGTAACCAACGCTTAAAGGTAGCAAGTCGGTCATCGTGAAAACAGAAACAGGTTTTTTTTTTTTTTAGTAATCAATACACAACAGCAAAGGAAACAACAACAATAATCCAACAGACTATACGTATGAAGACCCAGCCCATTCCTATAGCTAATATATCAATAATACAGTGTACAAGACTCCATCCCTGCTTGTACACAAATATGAACCTCTAGTAACACATTTGCAAGGAGAGTCTGACAGGCATTAATATCCAACAGTAACAGCCAGTAATGATGAAGAAGTTAACTGTGCCCTCCTAAGGCAATTCTAGGTTATCAACGGTGTCAGTGCTAGAATCCGTTTGGAGTTCGGTCAGAATGGTGTCCCAGTAGGTAGCAATAGGGTATTTGCGTAAACCAAGGTTATCTTCTCTATGAAGGGCAACACTTACAGCTTGCGCCCATGTGAGCAGTGATCGGGTCCAGGCTATCAATGGCAGGGGTTCCGGTGATTTTCACCGACGAGTGATAAGGTGTTTGGCCACTATGAAACCCAAATCCAGGAAACAAGAGATAGCTTTATGTTTCTTATGCCTGCGATAGAGACTTAAAATGAAGTTACATTTTTATTTTTCAAATGCATCCCGTTTTCCTCTAAGGAAAACGGGCTGCATTTAAAAAAAAAAAAAACTGCTTTATTTAAAAGCAGTCCCAGACATGGAGGTCTGCTGACCCCAGCAGGCCACCCATCCCTGGGAGTGCTAGCCAGTCCCAATGGGGTCGCAAATTGCGACAGCCTCATTAATATTCATGAGGCATGCAATTTGCGACCCCATTGCGAATCGCCAACAGTGTCTCAAACACTGTTGTACATAGCATTTTGCAACTCGCAAATTGCGACTCGCGATTTGTCGCAATTTGCGAGTCGCCAAATGCTATGGTCGTACATCTGGCCCTAACTCTTTAATCACTAACATGTAGAGAATCAAGGATGGTCAAACAAAATACTCCAGTTGAAAAACAGTGACTAATGGAATATTTTCTTAATGAGATCCTGGCTGTAGGAGTAGCCTTATGAATACATTAAAGTTTCCTAGAGGGATCTGTTAAATCGTACCTATAATTCCTGTCTTTATTAACCAACAAAGCAGGGGGCAATATAGTAAAACTGGAAAGAAATATTAGAGGCCATGGACAGCGTGTATCCTCTGACGAACAGTTTTACCAATGTCTCTAATAACCTGCTTCCTCCCAATACCTACAGATGGTTTTAGGAAAACATTTATCAGAATTAATTTTGTTTTTGCTTCCTCCAAATTCTGCTCCTGACCCAAAAGAATCAGTTAGCCTGCTGAGATTTTAAAAGGGGGTTTTCAGTTTCGTATAGCATTTAGCAATTTATTTAAATTTTTTTTTGCAGACCGCCAACCTACCACTTTATTTTCTTTTAAGAGATGGGGTGTAGTTTTGTACTGCACAGAAAATACAATTACCACAGCTGGCTCGCACATCCACATCTACTTGAAACAAAGTAAGAGAGTTGTGTACAAACATCATATAATAGGGATGAAGCTGCGTAAATCACTGCACAATCATGTAGTGAGTAATGAGGAAAAAAAATGACTAAACAAACAAGTTACTTACCTTTGGTAACGCTTTTTCTGGTGGATACAGTATCTGCCTGTGGATTCCTCACCTTTTGAATTACCCCTTGCGGGGCATTCTACGGAAACTTTTCTCCATAGCTCTCCAACGTTGACGAGGACGTCACAATGGAACGGTGTAGGAAAGTGGGTTTCTGTTGCAGTAACCCCCCCCACTTTTTGCCAGACTACTGATACACTTTGACTTGATGTGCCCTGGGTCCCTGCCAATCAGGTTCCCAGGGCCTGTGTTCTTTCCCCAAAACTAACCCTATTTGTATCTTTGGCCACAGGTCAGCCCCTGGTAAATGGTACCCCAGGGCACTGTGACCAGGGAAGACCCCTAAGGGCTGCAGCCCTTATTGTGCCACCCTTAGAGGTCCTGCACCATTACACTCACACACTGCCTTTGCAGGCTGCGTGTTTTGGTGCAGAACAAAGTGAAGAGTCGATATGGGACACATCCCTGTGTGCCATGCCTACAACCCACTGCCCTGGCATAGATCAGTCACTCCTCTAGCTGGGTGCCCTATACCAGTGGTGAGGGTACAGGTGCATGAGCCCTGTACCCCTACAGTGTCTAAGTCCATTCTTAGACATTGTAAGTGCAGTGCTGCCATTAAGAGTATATGGTGCTGGGAGTTTGTCATTACGAACTCCACAGCACCATAATGGCTACACTGAAAACTGAGAAGTTTGGTATCAAACTTCTCAGCACATTAAACCCACACTGATGCCAGTGTGAGATTTAATGAAAAATGCACACAGAGGGCATCTTAGAGATGCCCCCTGAAAACTAACCTACCACTAGTGTCCAGGCTGAGTGGCTGCTTTCAGCTGTCACCACCAGACATGTTTCTGGACCCCTGGGTCGAGAGCCTGCTGCTCTCTGGGGCCTGAAACAATGCACATCCTGGGACGAGGTGCCAAGCCTCCTCCCCGAGGATGGGCAGGGTTCACGAAGGGGAAGCTTCAAAGGCTTGCCGCCTTTGTGAGCTTCCCCAGGCCACTTGCTGCTCTCAGGAGAAGGGAGAAGAAGAGAGAAGAGAGAAGAGAGAAGAGAGAAGAGAGAAGAGAGAAGAGAGAAGAGAGAAGAGAGAAGAGAGAAGAGAGAAGAGAGAAGAGAGAAGAGAGAAGAGAGAAGAGAGAAGAGAGAAGAGAGAAGAGAGAAGAGAGAAGAGAGAAGAGAGAAGGAGGGAGAAGGAGGGAGAAGGAGGAGAAGGAGGGAGAAGGAGGAGAAGGAGGAAGAAGGAGGGAGAAGGAGGAGAAGGAGAAGAAGAAGGAGGAGAAGGAGAAGGAGGAGAAGAAGGAGAAGGAGGAGAAGAAGGAGAAGGAGGAGGGAGAAGAAGAGAGAAGGAGAAGGAGGAGAAGAAGGAGGAGGAGAAGGAGGAGGAGAAAGGAGAAGGAGAAAGGAGAAGGAGAAAGGAGAAGGAGAAAGGAGAAGGAGAAGGAGAAAGGAGAAGAAGAAGGGAGAAGGAGAAAGGAGAAAGGAGAACCGAACAGCCGTGCAGCAGCTAACAAGAGGAAGACGCCCACTGACTTGGCCCTACCCCTACCGGTCTGTCTTCACCTCGAACCTGCTTCTGCGAAATCCCGGTGTGTCCTGCAGCCAGGAACCTCGAAATCCCCAGAGGACCTGCCTGCCTTCAACCCCAAAGACTTTGTCTCCTGTGAACACCAGATTTGTTCATCTGCAACCTCTGGTTCCGGCCGGACACCGTGGATCCACCCCACTCTGCACCCGCCGTCCACGGCCCGAGCGCGAGTGGGCAAACACCACGAGGAGGTCACTCTGGCGATCCTGACCCGAGATCCGGCCTCAAGCCTCCAGCCGACGCCTGTAGCCCACATCCAGAAGGTCCCCCCTACCGCAACTAGGAGCTGGTAAGAAGATCCGACCCCAAAAGGCACCCCTGCACCCGACGCCCCGCGGCCTTGGGTGCCCAAAACGACGGTGCCTAACCAACCCCTAACTTACCTCTCGAAGTGGTGGTCGCACCCAGAAGATCTTCGTCCCCAAGCCTGCAGTGCCTTTGCAAACCGGAGGTTCCCCATTGAAAACAGGGCGCCCGACGTCAAAACAGCACCCTGCACCCGGCCGCCTTAGTGCCGCTGACGGTGCACCTTTGGTGCTACTTTGTTTCCCCATTTGCCCTGAGCTAAAGTCCAGGAGCTTTGATTCCCACAACCAAGTGGCCTGCTTGCCAGCAGCCACCAACCAGAGGCCCCCTATCCCCCATTGGATAATATTGGGCCTCAGCACTGTGCACCCGGCCGCCCTAGTGCCGCTGAGGGTGTAACTAGAGTGCATCCTTGACCTTGGGGGACCCCCGAGTCTACCCCAGAACCTCAACTCCCACTACCAAACACTTACCTCAAAACCAATAACACTATTTTCCTCCATAGGATAACATTGACTGTTTTTCTTGAAAAAGTTTCTAAGTGTGGAGTTTGAAACCCTAAAGAAATTCTTTAAAATTGTACTATTTAACCAAAACGATTTTACTTACCTGTTTACAGGAAATGTCCTGGAGTAGTATCCAGGCATACTACCCTGAGTAAGAAAAGTAATCTAAAAAGCAACTTACCTGGTATTTTACTGAAAAGCCCATTCAAGTCTATGTACTTTATTTACAAAGTATTGCATTTCTCTGAAACCATACTGCAAGTCAAAACAAAGTGCACATACAATTACAATTCAAACTGTTTTACAAACTGCATTACTACTGTAAAGTATGTATTGCTTACCTGTGCCAGGCTTGCTTGGTTCTAGAAAATAAAATAACTAAAAGAATATTTTCATACAAAAACAATTGGTCTGAAGTTCAGTCTTTGAGTGTGTGAATTCATTTGCTGACTGTGTACAACAAATGCTTAACACTGTCCTCTGATACTGCCTTACTGCTCGACCACACTACCACAAATAGAGAGTGAGGTGCTATCTAACTTTACCTCTGCCTACCTTTGGGGTTCCACTGGACTCTGTGCACACTATACCTCACTTTGGTATAGTATATACAGAGCCAGCTTCTTACAAACTGCTCCGCTCGCGACCCTGTACAACGTCATCGGAGCCATAAGACCTCAGCATGCTTACGTCAGTTCCACACATTTTTTCCATGCCTTCAAGGCGAACGGGTGAACCGACCACATTGCACAAGTATACACAGTATACATTTCCTCAAGTATACACAGTATACGATTTAAAGAAGAAAAGAAACTGGAAATTCTAAAATATAGACATTTCCTAGTGACAAGCATCATAATATTCGAACAATAAAATACATGAATTTCATGCCAATTATTTTTTCGGTATAAACAGGCAGGCACCGGGGAGGCGGGTGGGTCAGTGAGGAATCCACAGGCAGATACTTTATTCACCAGAAAAAATGTTACCGAAGGTAAGTAACTTGTTCATCTGATGGATACATCTGCCTGTGGATTCCTCACCTTCTGAATTGAATCCCCAAGCAGTCCCGCTCCTTGAGGAGGGTGCCTGCCTACCTCTACCAAAAAATCTTGCAGCACAGAACGTGCAAAGTGGCCGTCCCTCCTCATCTCAGAGTCTAAGCAGTAATGCTTCGTAAAAGTGTGGAGGGAAGCCCAAGTTGCTGCCTTGCAGATGTCAAAAACAGGGACACCTCTAGCTAAAGCCGAAGAAGAAGACTAGCTCTGGTGGAATGAGCTCGAATACCTTCAGGAG
Organism: Calotriton arnoldi; assembly: GCA_963921515.1. Classification (NCBI taxonomy): domain Eukaryota; kingdom Metazoa; phylum Chordata; class Amphibia; order Caudata; family Salamandridae; genus Calotriton; species Calotriton arnoldi. The sequence goes on along the minus strand of CAWUFW010001875.1, from coordinate 1,001,889 downwards.
GTTCTTTCTTGGCCAAGGCGTAGCAGATCTTGATACAGAGGATAATCCACCTAGACAGTGTTCTCTTGTGGACAGCCTTGTCCTTCATCTTGCCCACATATCCAATGAAGAGTCGGTCGTCCAACCTGAAGTCTTTAGTACTGTCCAGGTAAAAGCGGACCGCCCTCCTAGGGTCCAGGCGGTGAAGACTCTCCTCCACCTTAGAAGGGTGAGGTGGAGGATAGAAAATGTGTAAAGTGATAGATTGCCCTAGGTGGAAGGGAGTGACCACCTTAGGCAGGAAAGCAGTTCTGGTCCTAAGAACAGTCTTATCCGCATGGAGGATAAAGGAGGCTTAGAGCTAAGGGCCTGAAGCTCACAAACCCTTCTAGCAGAGGTAATCGCGACCAGAAAAACTGTCTTAAATGCTAGAAATCTCAATGGACAAATATGCAGCGGTTCAAAAGGGAACCCCATCAAGAATTAAGGACTAAATTCAAATCTCACTGAGGCATGATAAATGGAGTGGGAGGAAACTTGTTAATGAGACCCTTAATGAATCTCATGATGGGAAACTTAAACAAAGAGGGTTGGTCTGGTAAGCAAAGAAAAGCAGACAAGGCAAACAAGTAGCCCTTAACTGTAGCCACTGCAAAACCCTGATGAGCCAGGGAAAGAAAGAAACGTAAAATATCAGACAGACGTGCCTGCAAATGATCTACTGATCTCTCTCCACACCATTTAACAAACTTGGCCCACCTACCAGAATAGACAGATTTGGTGGAGTCTCTTCTGGCTGATAAAATAACATCCACCACATCCGGTAGGAGAGAGAAAGAACTCGGGTTGCCCCGTTCAATCTCCAGGCATGAAGGTGCAACCTCTGGAGGTGGGGGTGTAGAACCTGCCCCTGCGAGAGGAGGTCTGCCCTGAAAGGGAGACGGAGTGGAGGGTGCGAAGAGAGGTAAAGGTCTGTGTACCATACCCTTCTTGGCCAATCCAGGGCAATCAATATGACTTGGGCCCAGTCTTGGCGAATCTTCCTCAGAACTCTAGGAATCAATGGTATGCGAGGAAACACGTAAAGAAGCGGTGAGCCAGAATCTACCTGAAACGCGTCCCCCAACGCTTCCCGCATCGGATACTGGAGAGTGCAGAACGACGGGCAGTGCGTGTTCTCGTGATTGTCAAACAGGTCCAACCGAGGAAACCCCCCACATCCTAAAAATGTGATGGACCACCTCCGGATGAAGATGCTACTCGTGATCGGCTGAATACTGCCAACAGACTGTCCGCAAGCACATTCAGCACCCCGGCCAGATGATTTGCAATTACACAAATCTGATGGTCCGGAGCCCAGGACCAGAGTCGCAGAGCCTCTCTGCAGAGATGATACGATCCTACTCCTCCCGGTTTGTTTATGTACCACATCGCGGTAGTGTTGACCGTCAGGACCTGAACTGACCGCGAAGGGAGGGAAGAAAAGCCTTGAGAGCCAAACTTATCGCCCGCAATTCTAGAAGATTGATGTGAAGCAATCTTTCCTCTGGAGACCAAAGGCCCTTGATCTCCAGATCCCCCAGACGAGCCCCACCCCGGCCCCCCCTTAGAGTGGAGGCGTCCGTTATCATGGTGGCCACCGGAGAAGGAGGTTGAAACGGCTTCTCTTGAGATAGGTTGTACGAAACGGGAAATATCCATCACAATGCAGGCATTACAACGCAATGCCTATACAACGCATGCCATTACAACGCATATCCCTCACTGACCAGCACCTTCCCCGAGGTAAGCACCTGGTGGTGTTAGAATAGTAACTTTCGTTGGAAAGGAAGTTGCGCTGTAAAAACCGCGTTGTAAAGGTATACATTGTAATAGTTTGCATTGTAACGTCATACATACGTCCAAAACACCCCACCACAACAGCTCCGCTGCAGTGTCTCTGGAGAATGACCACCTCCCTGAGATCTCAGTTGTGTTGAAACCACTGCCTGCGAAGGCACCACTGGAGTGCCCTATGTGCCAGCGTGCATGGTTGACCAACAGTATGCAGGAGGCGAACAGACTGAACAGCCGCTCCATCTTGGAAAATTTGAATCATAGCCTCGATGTCTAGAATACTGTGAGTCGTGCTTTCCTACCTCAGAGTAGTGTCCAGTACTGCCCCTATGAACAGGTTGCGCTGAGAGGGCACCAGGTGAAATTTGGGTACATTTATTGAAAAACCCAAGTCGAACAACAGCGTGGTTGTTACTTGCAGATGATGCAGCACCATCTCTGGCGACTTTGCTTTGAGCAGCCAGTCGTCCAGATAGGGGAAAACAGGAATCCCTGATCTTCTGAGATGTGCCGCTACCACCGCCATCACCTTCAGGAAGACCCGTGGAGCAGATGTAAGACCGAATGAAAGGACCGCAAACTGGTAGTGGTGAGATCCCACCGTAAAATTGAGAATTCTGATGAGACTTCAGGATAGGAATATGAAAATACGCATCCTGTAAATCAATCGACACCATCCAGTCTTCCTGCAGCAGCACCAGAAGAATCTGAGCTAGGGTCAACATCTTGAATTTCTCCTCTTTGAGGTAAAAATTCAAGATAATGAGGTCTAGGATCGGTCTCAATCGGCCGTCCTTTTTGGGGGATCAGGAAATACCGGGAGTAGCATCCATGATCCCTTTCCTGCTCCTGAACAACTTTATCGCACCCTTCTGTAGTAAAGACAGAACCTCTTGTTGCAGGAGCAACAGATGGCCCTCTGAGCACCAGCCCTGGTGAGGGGGGGAGGGGGGAAGGAGGGGGAACTCCCAGAAAGGAAGGGCGTAACCATTTTCTACGAGATCCAACACCCAGAGATCTGATGTAACAGATCTTCACTTTCATAGAAAATGGGACACCTGACCTCCCATGGGACCAACATGCTCTAAGATGGGGGATCTAGAGCTGCTTCCTTGCTGCACCAGTAGGGGGAACAAGAGAGGAGGAGGAGACTTGCTGGCGACCTGAGCCTCGCAGGCGACGTCTGCCTTTCCCTCTTTGTGATCTATACAGCGGGTTCGCCTGTTGTTGCTGCTGGGCCCGAAAGGGTGTAGCCTTGCCAAACCCTCGAAATCTACGGTAGCCAAAGCCTCTAGGTTGGGACTGCAGGCCTAACGATCTAGCAGTGGCCCTGCTATCCTTAAAGTGCTGCAGTGCTAAGTCAGCTTTGGTACCATAGAGACAAGAGCCATCAAAAGGCAAGTCCAAAAGGGTGGCCTGCACATCCGGAGAAAAACCAGACCCCTCTGAGCCAGGCGTGCCTCCTAGTTGCTACTGAGGAACCCATCACCCTAGCAACAGTCAGCTGTGTCAAACCCAGATTGAATGACCTGACGGGCCGCAGCTTCGTGTCTGACAGAACCTCCGCAAAGTGGCCCTGAACGTCCTCCGGAAGCTTAGGGCTCACCTCCTTAGCTGAATCCATCAAAGCATGAATGTGGCGACTGAGTAGGCACGTTGTGTTTGTCAATTTTAAAGCCATACTGGCTGAGGAAAACACCTTCTTAGGGAATCTAAGAGGATGGAACAATCCGCTAACTCCAGGCGTGGATGGGAAAGAGCCAGAAGACTGCTTCGTAGAGAAGATGCCTGAACTACCACCGATCTGGACACAGCCGGGGTAGTCATAGGCTTCTGCCATTCCTCTAAGATGGGCTCCGTCAAAGCATCATTAAATGGGAGCAGAGGCTCGGTCACAGAAGGAGAAGAGTGAAGAACCTCTGTCAGGATGTTTGACTTGATATCCACAGTAGGCAATTGCAAGTCCAGTAAATTTGCCGCCTTCCTTATGATTAAGTGGTAAGAAGACACCTCCTGCAAAAGCCTTAGGGTAAAGAGAGTTCCCACTCCGGAGACGTATCTAACCCACTAGCCTCCTGTAGTCCCTCAAACTCTTGCATGAGATCAATAACGTCCTCCTCTTCAGCCTCTGCCTGTTGCTCCTGGAATTCTTCCTCCTCCAGAAGCCTTTGTACCTACCATCTACATCTCAACTTGGGTATCGACGTCGGCGGCGCCAGTGACTTCGGGGCCGGCGTCGATGGAGGCTCCATATGGATAGCTGAGGGTGCCGGGCGAGGCCAAGACGGCGCCGGACCGGATCCAGACGGCGCCGATGATTGCACCTCGGCGTCAGGAGAGGCAAACCTCCCGGTGTCATCGGCAAAAACGGCATGAAAGGTGCCTGTGCAAAATGAGGTGGTAAGCCTCCGAGGTTGAAAGACAGCGGTTCCATGGGGCCACCAGGCGCACCAGTAGGGTTAGCCGCCCGGGAGAACATGCCATACATCGCATTCAAGAAATGCGAAGGATTCATACCTGGAGCCGGAAAGGGTGGGTGTGGATCCGGTACCGCCGTTCAGGAACCGCTCAGGGCTGTAAGACTGGTACCGGCTGCGGCGCCAGAAACACTGGAGCCGGAGGCGGAGTGGCCGGAGGCGAAGGCGTCGCTTCCCTGGGCGTCGGAGAGTCTCTTGGAGCCGGAGAGTGTACTGGAGTCACCTGAGGTGAAGGAGAAGGTGAGACTTCATTCTGTGACGCCGTAGTACCAGGGACCCCGACTTCGGTGACTTATCTTTAGAAGAACGACGATCGGGAACCATGGCACCACATCTTGTGCTTGCTCGATGACTTCGAGGTGTGCGGAGTCGGTGACTTGGACTTTGATCTCGTCCTTCTTCGGCCCCTCTTCTGCTTCTTCGCCCTGGCCATGAACAACTTGGCCTCCAACTCTTTGAAGGCCTTCGGATTCATGCGTCGGCACGATGAACATCCCTCGACGTCGTGGTCCGACGAAAGGCACCAAAGAATCATCATGGGGGTCCGTGATGAGCATATGACCCCCGCATTCCCTACAAGATTTCTTCTGAGTAGCCATTGCACTGCTACAATCTCAGGAGAACCTGTAACAATGAAACACTCAAAAATGGAGAGCCCTGGAAAAACCATTACGCGTCGATGGCGCAGGTAAAAGGGAATTGGCGTCAGCATGCTGACGAGGTCTTCTTATGGCTCCAATGACGTCACGCAGGGTCGCAAGCGGAGCCGTTCCATTGTGACATCCTCGTCGACATGGGAGAGCTACGGAGAAGAGTTTCCATGGAATGCTGCTCAAGGAGTAATTCAAAAGGTGACTAACCCACAGGCAGATTTAGCCATCAGGACTAGAAATACATTCCAGATACCAATATTAATAAAATAGGTGATCTAGAAATAAATAAGCAGTGGATTAGGGAACAAAAGTGTGTCCAGAACAGTACAACTAGTGAAAACCTGTGGATTTGGCGGCACTGATGAGAACAGGGGTGCTTTCACATTAAGTGGGGGTATTTAACCAGGATTGAACTAAGACTGAAAGTTCTTGAGATCTTCAGGAATTCAGAAGATTGTTTAGCCTGAGATGGTGACTGGCCATACATATTTGTATTTTATCATAGGTTTGTGAGAGCTAAGCAATGACAGATTTGAAAGACCGTTTTAGCTACAGCAGAGTAGGATGATATGATGAGCACATTTTGGGGAAATTATACAGAACTCATGCAGCAGTGCATCAAGAAGATTCAAGTGCAGATTAAAATATACGCATCAACGTTAGGGGATGCAATGGGGAACTTGGACAGGATAAATGCTTTTAAGTGGGGAATGGTTGTTCAGTTAAGAGGAGAACATGATGAGTACTTGTTCTATACCAATGTGATTCTCCAAGTTATCATGGAGGAAGGTGCGGTCTATTGGATTAAAACTGCAGACCGAGGGATGTGTCTTGGAGGCCAATGACAGACTGCATTGTTGGAGCTCTGAGCCCCAGGACATTAATCCATTCTGCGCCGCATATTTCCGGTGAATACCCAGCCAGGGCTGATCCTGTGAATGAGGTGACACAAATACCTCAGTCGGAGGCCCTGACAACGGACATCCGTGTAGGCGGGAGATCCCATGTAACGCAAGAAGAGTGCGGCGCTGGTCGGCCGCAGTGCAGGGGGAGTGGTTGGATGCAGTATGCATGTTTAATACACCAGAGGACTCCTCCTCATGAGCTGTGGGGACGGGGGCGCACCTTCAGCCATCTCTCTGCGGGTGATCAGAGGACAGGAACAGGTTCAGCCCTGCTGGAGACTGCAACCAACGTCGCGGGACCACCAAATGCACCTCGAGGTGGCCATTGTTGCACAGGACCCTTCTTTCCCATGGACTGCTGGGGGGGCCAGGCAATGCTTGACAGACATTGCAGCCTTGCCGTGGTGGCCACAAACTGGAGGAGAACATCTAGCCTGCCAGGCGCTTCATGCTTTGCCTGAGGCACCGACTGCAGATGCCACCCCAGGTACAGTCGGCGTCAAACCACATGTAGCGAGGAAGTGGAGGATTCCTGCCATAGCTCAATACGCCAGAGGGACTGTCACTACACCCTCCAGGGACCAAGGTGAGGCGTGGGGGGCAGCACTTGACACACAGAGGGGCATGGATGAATCCTCTTCACTATCCATGGTAGGAAGTGGACATTGTGGGTGGGGCATAACTCCCTGAGCCGATCGTGTACTACTAGAAGACTTGATACGGACTTGCCCAGGAATCCCATGTATAACTGCATCATCACTAAGGTGGGATGCGGAGGAGGGGGAGACCCCGATTGCTGGGAAGGGCGGAGACTCTATTTGAACAAAGACTGCAAATACCAAACTACCAACTGAGACATCAGCACTGTGTAGGTGCTACTGAGACTAAGTGCCCCATGTCATGTCAGCCTCTACTGCCAGATGCCTACCGCACCTTGTTAAAATCTCCCCCGTCACCCCACTGGTGGGGAGCCCCCAGTCGGTGGCATAAGCCAAAGTGGCGAGGCACCTGCAACCCTGGCTCCTGTGCAGGTCAGGCACCCATGAAGCGAGCCATATTATGGTCCTGAGATGGCGACTGCAACTTGACACCCTCCTCCTGGTGGAGTGCCATACTGGTGTGGGGCTCCGGCTCTGCCACCTTTTCTGCAGACCCTGAAAAAAAAAAAAAAATAGCATGGTCCCCTGAACTGCCCAAGATATAAGGGTGCATACTGAGGGAAAATCTCTCTCCGGAGAGGGAGGCGGACCATTCCGCTCTAGACATGTCCCCCCCACGCCCTCCAAGAGTCACATAGTGGACAGTGCTATATGCGGGTTCGGTGGAAGCGCTCTACACCTTTGAGCCCAAGACACTAGAATCTAACGCCAACAAACCGAACCGCTACTCTGGCACGAGAAACCCCCTGCCCTCGGGCATAGAATAAGATATACAAAATACACTAAATAAGCACCGTCTGACGAAGCAGGTGCTGCAGGTGAGGGAGAGGTCAGGTCAGAAGGGCTGCAAATGGCCTCTACTCTACCGGCCATTCAAGACCTAAAGAAAACTACAGAGGGCAAAGAGGGTGAAATGAAATTAGACTTATCCTTAATTCGGCAATACTGGTGGAATACAGTGGATAGAGTTATGGAGGTAGAGGGTAGAGTCTCAGAAACCGAAGACAGAGTAAAATCATAGGAGTCCTGCATTGCCTCTTTACAAAGAATGGCAACTAGAAGCCAGAGCAGAAGATGCTGAGGACAGGTCAAGATGAAACAAGCTACGCATCGTGGGCATTCCGGAGGAGGCGAAGGTCACCACACTGACTACATTAATCTCTGACTGGCTGAAGAGCTGGGTACCTGCAACAGAGGTATCACCTTGCTTCTTAGTTAAAAGAATGCACAGGGCCCTCACTGCGAAGCCTCCTGTGGGTTCCCTGTCTCGTCCCGTCAGTGTTAGTGTTTTCAACTACGCTAATCACGATGTAATCCTCTGGGTTGCACGCCGGCTTGGGGCTTTCACCTTCCAGTGCTCCCCAGTGATGAACTTCCCAGATTATACATGAAAGTTAAGCAGCAAAGGAGATCCTTCCAAGAAGTAAAACAAAAATTGAGCGCCATGAGCATCCAAAATATGCTTCTCTTTCCCGCTCAATTAAAAGTCATCTTCCATGACAAAACTATTCTTTGACACACCAGAAGTTGCCTGGGATTGGGCGGAGCAGCCTAATCTGCGTGGTCGTGGCTCACTTCATGCAGGAGGGTAGGGGGAGGGCGGACTGGGCATCCGACGTGAAGGACTTCCAGGAGAGTGAAAAACCGCTCCAAGCCACAGGAATCGACGACGGGAGTGAATCGCTCGCTTACCTGACAGACAGATCCCCAGTGGGGCTGTCTGCCTCCACAACAGAGACCAATCTCATGCGCGAAACTAAAGCAACCAACCCTCTGTTATCCTCTCAGGAGCCTCCAGCTTGACATGTCCTATCAAAAACGGTAAGGTACCCATCTACTTAAGAGACTGTGTAGTGGCAACCGGGGATGGCAGGTTGTTTTACTTTAGGTCTTTGTTTTTTGTGTTTGATGGGCTGGGGGTTGGGCTAAGTTTGGGAGGGGGGTTGAACGGCTGGGGAGATGTACATCTCAAGCTAGTCCAGTTGGCTACTGTCCCTAGTTGCATCACAAAAGGTACTTCTAGTTTGCGAAGTATGGGGTGGGAGCTGGGGGAAGGATTTTTTTTTTTTTTTTTGACTTAATTCTTGCACAATTATTATCACTTAACTGTCCAACACAAGTGAAGAGCGCATACAGATCAGAGACACTGTTGACTTTGACACTCCCTTGGACAAATAGTTGATGCACCACAACCCAACTTCACAGGGAAACTTACTGTTCTTTCATGGAACATTAATGCTCTTTTAGACAAAATCAAGCGAGGGCGGTGTGGAGGGTGGCACATAAAACCAACCCAGATATATTCATGTTGCAGTAGACGCACTTAATGGGCAACCACTGTCCCTTCCTGGTGCACAGGGAGTTTGAGGGTGTTTACCTCGGGTTTTGATCACGGATCGAGAGGAGTCCCCATCCTAGTCTGGAAGCATGTCCCCTTGGTGGTAACTAGAGTTTGGCATGCCCGACTGGGGCGATATGTGGCAGAGACTGCAACCCTGCAGTGGTCTCAGCTATCCCTAGCCTGCATGTACGCTCCTCCTTCGTTAGCTATGTCAAACTGTAATACACCCACCTCGAGGCAAGGGTACAGGTCGGTAACGCTGTGTCCCAATGGTTTGAGATAGGGTGGGGTACCAGACAGGGACGCCTGCACTCATGTCTACTCTTTGCGTTGGCAATAGAGACTTTGGCAGCATGGGTGAGGGTCAACACGCTGATCCATGGCTTTCAATGATTGCCCCACAGTTGGCAACATAATCTCCCTGTAAGCGGATGATGTCCTGCTGTTCCTGGATGATCCCAAAGAGTTGGGCCCTCAGGCTCTGCAAATACTAAACACTTGGGATCTGCTCAGGCCTTCACATGAATAAGGCTAAATCTAGGCCGAATGCCCCTCAGGCACGACTTGGGCCCCAGAGTTGCCGGTCCTCTCGACCAGATTCAAATACCTGGGAGTGTTTATAACCGAAAATAGAGTCTTGGCGCTTGAGGCCAACCTTCACTCTCAATTGGTGGGATTGGCCAGAGACGTCAAGTTTTGGTCCTTCCTCTGGTTGTCCCCACTTGGGCACTCAGCCATCTTTAAAACAAACAGTCTCCCTCCCGAGACTTTTATATCAACTTCAAAATATACCTTTCCCAGTAGGTAGATGCTTCTTTACCAAGGCTAATGCACTCTGAAGAGGCCTCTTGTGGAACAAAGGGGTCCCCGAATCCCCCTAATAAAATTTTGCAGGCCTACCTTTGAGGGTGGCATAGCGACCCCAGATCAGACTGTGTATTATAGAGCAGCACATCTAGTGTTGCTCAATTGCTGGTGGTTCGAGGGGTTTCAGGACCCAGCCTACGCGACAGAGGGATAGATAATAGGACAATATCCCTTCTCCCACTTGCTAGATGGCGCCGACTTACCACAGACTTTTCCCGCTTCCACTAGAGTGTTGCTAACTACCTGGAGGGAAGCTACAAAAGCCACTGGATGGGCAAAACAATTCATGCTGGAGACCCCGATTTGGAAGGAGACTAGACCCCCTCAGGTGTCTGCGCTCCATGGCTTGGAAAAATGGGATACCATAGACATAACACTGGATGACGTGTCCAAAAACGAATCCTTTAAGTCCTTTTCGGAGCTGCAGAAGGCATATAAAATGCATCGCATCCAGTTTTTGTTTTTTTAACAGCTTCGGCACACGCTTACTCCATACTTGCGGTTGGATGACAAAATCCCAGCATGCTCACCTCTGGAGGCGAAAATCTTACTCACACATATCAAAGCTCAGAAACAGTCAGTTCTACACCAGACACTGTTCCATAACCAGCCCAATCCACTGATAAAACTGAGGGATGTGTGGTCTAGTGACCCGGGGCCTCTTGGAGACAAGGACTGGAGAGGCTGCGGCTACTCCTAGAGAGGCAGTGGTGGCCTCAAAGTTCTGCCACATACAACTTAAATTATTACACAGCACATACCTCACGAGAGCATGGCAGTTCAGAATGGGACTGACTGGCTCTGGGTGTTACCTGCAATGCAAGAATGCCACCGGGGATTTACTACATACTTTCTGGCTATGTCATAATTTTAGGAGGAAGTGCTAGAGTATCCAGGGGTGGCGATGGGTTGGAGGACTGCCGGGCAGCCAAGAATGATTCTACTGCACATTGCGGATGATAGGAGGAGGGGGGGGAACAGACATAAAAGGGCACTGCTCTGGCTGGGTATGCGTATTGCAAAACGGGAAAGCGAAAAAGCTTGGAAGAGCACAGAGGCCCCCTCCCTAGATGGGTGAGCAAACGGCATGGATTATTGTTTGGGTCTGGAGCACCCGGTGTACCAGGCCAGGGGATGCAGACAAAACTACTACAAAATTTAGAAAGACTGGGCTGGATACTAAAGTATTCATTTTGAACCACAGCAGCTCAGGCGGTGGTCCTTCGACAGCGAGATGCGCTCCTTTGAGGCCACACCAACCTGAGACCCAGGGGGAAAGCCTAACATTTGTTTAAAAGTGCATCTGTATGACATACCATGAGAGAATGTACCGGGTACAGTAGTGGCTTCAATGTACTGTAATGAGTGCTTATGTGCCAGGGGCTTGTTTTGTATTTTCGATAAACGTTCAATAAAAAGTCTTTTTTTTAAACTGCAGACAAATCAAGAACAAGAGACATTATTTTTCTCCTTTAAGGATGCAAAAAGAACATGCGCAGCACACCAGTGTCAGCTTCTCGCTCACAATATTTGCTTCGTATACTGGCCTCGTGAGTGCATCACACCTGATATGGCAGCTAAATGGGGAAGTTTTGACACCATGGTCAATCAGTCCTCGGCCACCCCCCTGATGTGTCAGCCAAGGATCTGATTTTCTCTTGAAAACTAGGTCTCTTGATTTTACTCCTCTTGCATCTCTATGGCATAGTTCTCACTCCCTCTCCTGCTACCACCTCTTTGTATATTAAAGCCTTCCTTCCTAGTTATCTTTGCCCTTTATCATTCCATTGCACTTTCCCTGCATCTTCGCATTCCTCTACCAGCAACTGCATGATTCCTACTTCTAGTTTTCACTTTCCTGTTCACCCACCCCCATCTCCCTTCACCTTACTTCGTCTTACCTTTCATCATGTTTCCTTCTACCAGTGGCAGCAGACTACTTTATTATCTAATGGATTATTAGACTACTAATAATCCATTATTAGTAGTCTCCCACTTTCCATCAGTTTCAAGACTGATCAGCCAACATGACGAGGAATGAGGGGGAGTTGGCATAGTAGGGTCCTGGTAAAACCACTTGCACATCTAGCCCATATGCCTGCGAGGCTCCTATGAGTCAACTAACCAATACTGACACCCTTCAATCATAGCTCTTTATATAGCCTAACCTAATTTTACCCACAAAGATAACCGCTTGCTGATAAACACCAATCTGGTAAATCCAATCAAGTCAAAGCAAAAGGGAAGAATGAACTGGATCAGCACTTCAGTATTAGAGAACTAGTGCACCATACAGAAATTAGGACTGAATGCCTCTAGCAACTAGTACCCAATAAAAAGTGTCAAACTAAACACAAGACCAAAAATCCTAACTTTAAAATAACCAAAACTATTGGCTTTGTCAATTCTCACATCATCACCACGACATACATGGTTACATGATTTATGGAATTATGAACACCACATCAATAAACAGTCCTGCACCATTACAGGGTTCTGAAAATTAATGTTCAGATTTAACAGCTGGTTGAGAAAAGCTGAATGGGCCCCCAAAGGCAAAAAACGCCACCTCGCGCATTGTAAAATTCTTTCTGGAGCTTGCCACGTCATAGATTTGCTCCATTTCATCTTGCCACTAAACCATATTGTTGAATGCGTTTACAACGGTTTGCTTTCTGGCACTGTTAGACCTATTCCCGCCCTCTGAATTTTTATGAGGCATTTCCTTGCTGTAAGAACAACCTAAAGGGCACTCAGGTGAAATATTCAAATTTGTTTTTCACTTTGTAGTAAACCACTCCCCCCACATCCCTAGTTTGGCACAGCAGTTAAGCGATTCTCTAACAAGCGCAATACCCATATGTTCAACTGGAAGCTATGCCCTTAAACTGAAGATTGTTTCGGCTAGAATCTGCTCATCTTCATGTTCACCCTCTGTTAGAAGCTAATTATAAGCCTATCAGGAAACCGGAGAAGGATAAATTACGCCAAGTATACACTGTGCCCCTTTATACTGAAATGGCAATGAACAATCCAACAGCATGGCTGCGGGGAGAGGTTCTCCAAGCGCTAGTATTTTGTTTGGCAGAAAACATACATGCATTTTAAGTTACTAATAACTTTGCATTCATAGGTGACATAAAAGCTTTTAAAAATGTTAACCACATTACAATGGGAAAGAAGCCTGGATCTCCTAAGAATTTATGTTCAATTCATCCGAATATTCGCGATCTCAGCTAGAACATTGATTGGAGAATCGAAAAAAGGCATTCACCTGAATTTCATGTAGCAGGGTTCTTTAAACAAATTAAGCAGTCGATAGGCCAGTAACTTTAATAGTATTTTAATACGTAATTAGCAAAGCATTTAGAATATTAGGTAGCATGCGGATTTTGGTGCTGGTTGACCAAATCCTTCATTAGAAATTTGCAGTCCTGCTACCAACATTTGAGTAAGAGCAGATTTGAATTTCAAGCAGTCATAACAGCGACAAAATAGAAGGTACATCAAAAGAATCTACTCCTGCTCATTTCAGTTTTGTCACAGCACAATGGCATTTATACTTTTTACAGTGCGAGAAAAAATAGCCACGAGAACCATTACCTGGGCTGACTATTAGATGAAACAAGTGGAGCTTGTTTGGGTCTGGGAAATCAACTTTACATGTACCTAAAAAGAAAAAGATCAACGAGTGAAGGGAAAAACAAAAAAATCACCTAAATCCCCATTTATGTAGCAGGAGCTGAATGTAAAAGGAAGGGTAGGGAGTATGATCCTTAAGCCATCTCAATATGTACAAAGCTGCACTCAAGTAAAAATCGTTACAAATGGAGCAAGTGTGCTAGATTCAAACCTAACAATCTCACACCCACCCGCCCTTTTCACAAACTGAAAGTGCCAAACTCTACAATCTTTTTTAATGGCAAACCTATAATTACGAAAGGAAGGAGAGGTAATGTTATGTACCAATATTCGTGAAACATTCATTTCAAGAAAAAGAAAACCACGTTTCAAATCTAGCTAGAGTAAGTGCGTTTCATTCCTGGCAGCATGAAAACATTTCCACAGCTTTTCGGTACTATCTGTCAAGAGTTTGTTCACAGAATGTAGGTGTTAAGTCATGAGCACAAGATGTAGTTGTGGATGGATATATTTCAAGCACACTTTAAAATAGGGCACAAGGCCAAACATTTACGCATAAACAATCTAGGATTGAACTGCCTAGTAACCATAATCCATGTTGAATGCCTTTGGTAGTCCTTAATGGAAGAAAAAAGGTAACAATGGGGAACTGCACCAAACCGTGTTAAAGACTAACTGGGAAGGCTGGCATGGAAAAACAACTAACATGGGTCAGATATACATTCAGATTAAAGGAAATTGGGGGCCTTGTAAATTGCTGCCTTTACTCTGAAATTTGTCATAATAATAAGTAATACAAATTGGTGTTAAAAAAAAATAAATACGCTCTGCTGGCTGAACCCTGGGAGAAGTTGGTTGATGCATGTAAAATTAAAAGAGACACCAAGGGGTTCTGGAAGATCGTTAATTCAAACGCTTTTTACAAAGCAAAAAGAAGCGCCTGCCTCAAATATTGGACCTATAGAATGTAACCAACTTTGTAAGGACTTCTAGTACCCAGATAGTCATAACGACTCTTCATATGCCAGGGGCCCCTTTTCCTCTTAATTTTTTTACTTTCTCTGGATGAAGTGAGGGCTGCAATTAATAAGAGTCCATCGAATAAGCCCCCTGGTTCCAGATGGTGTTCCTATAGACCCATGTAAAGATTGTTGATTTTTGGGCACCTTTGCTGACGAACTGTATAAATTCAGCTTATAAAACAGGCTTGCTTAAGTCCTGACTTTTAGCTGTACTACTCCCAGTTTTTAAAAAGGGAAATTTCCAGGACCCTAAATGCTATCTCCCAATATCCCTGCTTGACTATTCTGTATAAATAGTAGGGAGAATAATCCTAGACAGGATACTGCTCTGGACCTCTGAACATAACATCCTTTCCGAAGTCCAGTATGGGTTCAGGACAGGGAAGACTTAAGCAGTATCTTAATTTACTTTTGCCAAAAAGCAACTATAACATCGCAAAATGCAATTAATTTTACACTGCCTTCGTGGACCGCTCTTGCGCCTTCAACAGTGTATACAGGTCGAAGCTGTGACAGCTTTTGTCTTGACAGACTCAAGGGTGACCTAGTAGACCTCCTCAGAGCCCTGCATTTCGATCTTTCCACATTGCTCAGATAAGGGGAAAAAGGGGAGTGCACAAATTCATTTGTTTTATGGTGTAGTATGCGCCGGGGATGTGTTTTAGCCCCCATCTTATTTTTGATACATATTAACGGCTGACAATGTTCTTATTAAGAAAAAGAGTGATATTCGTGTGGTTAAAAAGTAAGCCTGTACCAGTCGTCCTCTATGCGGATGATGTGGTCCTTTTAGTCAGACCCTCAAATGGGCTTAAGAAACTTTAACTCCTTTGATAATTTTAACAGGGCAACTGAACCTGGAAACTAATTGTTCGAAAACATTTAGCATGGCCTTTACACCAAATAAATGTGAAAATTGTCTCCGTGATCGAAGGTTACCCCAAAATAAGGGAACTTAAATACCCTTTCTAATGGTTTCCCTTTGATCAGCAAACATTTGGCCTTCATGCTTAGCTGCAGAAAATTGAATTTTACTCAAGCTGCGGGGGTCCCTTTTGAACTTGGCCTCAAACTGAGGAGATTCCCGCCAACTTCATGGCTCAGATACCACTGAACCTGGAATTCCTTGAAGCACTTTGTGTCTGCAAACCTATTCCACCTGACATCTGCATCTCTACCTCTCCCTGTAGCCATAAAGAAACTAAAGCTATTTCATCTTAACCTTAAATTCCCTTCTTTGTCCTCTTTTTTGATGGAGGTACTATAAATATATATGTACCAGCTGTTTTCCACTGATGGCTACAATGAACAAGTTACCTTTGGTAACACTCTTTCCAGTTGATACTACATCTAGCCGCAGATTTCTCACCTTTTGAATATTCCCTCAGGCATCAAACTAGATTCAAAAATTTTCAAGCTGTAGTATATCATACTGCTCCTGAAGTGACATGCAAAACCGCATACAAGCGCCACCCAATCATACGTACTTCAGTTGCTTTCTAGGATTTCGACCCCCCCCCACCCACCCACCAGATTCACAGCCAAACAGTAAATTGGCGTTGACCAGTGTTCAGATCTCTAGACTTGGGAGATTTTTAGATGGAAAAGGGCCCAGTTCACAGAACAAGGAAGCGGTAGGTTTGGTGAGGAATAAACGGATCTACCAGAAAGAGTGTTACCAAAAGTTAATCAACTTGTTCTTCTGATAGATAATTCTAACAGCACATTCCTCATCTTTTGAAAAGATACCAAAGCAGTACCTCCCAGATGGCGAGTTTGAAATGGTCAAAACAAAAAGTCATGCAGGACCGAGCAGACAAAGTGCCCTTCTTGTCATATCTGGCTGTCCAGACAGTATTGCTCACTGAATGTATGGAGCGATACCCATGAAGCAACCTGGCAAATGTCCAGAACAGACACTCCATGTGCCAACAGAGCAGTACCAGCCTTGGCGCTGGTGGAATGAGTCTACGGGTCTTCTGGAGGCTGCTTTTTATCCTGTGTGTAGCACATTTTGATGCAGAGAACAATCAAGTGAAAACTGGTCCTTTCCTGCACTGCCCTGCCCTTCACTCCAGTGAATCCAACAAAGAGCTGATCCTCCGCTTATATATTGAACTTACTAAGGAATATTGTGTGGAGAGCTCTTTTGGGATCCAGGCAGTGCAGTCTCTTCTCAGAGGGGCGAAGAAAACTGGGAGGGTGATCTTTTGGAAGACATGAAAAGAAGGTCTCACTTTTGGGAGCAAAGAGGCTGAGAATGTAGTGTATTGCAGGTTGTCAGAGGGCTCGTAGCTCACTCACCCACTGCGGTGATAAAGAAAAACGATCTTCAGAACGAGAAGCTGCAACAGACAGCGTTCAAAAGGGAGTATGCATTAAGAATGCAAGGACTAAGTTTGGCCTCACTAAAGGAATGATAAAAAATGTTGCCAGAAACATATGCTGCAAAAAAAAACAAAAAAAACACACACACACACTTAATTAAAGAGCGCTGGGTTGTAAACTGCAAAAGAGCCAACAAATAACCTTTGACTGTGCCCAAAGCAAACCACTTATGGGCTAATGGCAACTCTTCAGATAATTTGACCTGAAGCAGGTCACTCTGCAGAGTACCGCACCAAGCTACAAACTTGTCCCAACGGCAGGCATATACAGATTTTGTAGACAGAAGCCTGGCTGCCAGAATGATAAACTACTTCGGGAGGAAGGTCGAACGAGGTCAACTGCCACCGCTCAATCTCCCAAAGCAGCAGCCTGAGCGGAGGATAAGTGTCCATGCTCAGGGGTTCTGGGTATGACACTCTCCTTGCCCAATACAGTGTCACTGCGATGACTTGCGATTCCTGATCTTCAGAACTCTGGGCAGCAGAAAGCTGTACAGGAGCCCGAGCCCCACTCAAGACAGATGGAGTGAGAGAGAGCAGTCTTGGGAACCCCAATGTGCTAATATCCAGAAATTGTGTGTTCTCTGCGGCAAAGAGATCGAGTCAAGTTTCTCACAGCGAACAAAGTGCTGTTCTCCCACCCTTAGGTAACAGCTATGGGCCTGCAGGACAGAGAGGAGGAAATGAGCATCCTGTATGTCCAATGCTGCCATCAGGTCTCCAGGGTCGAGGGCAGGCAAGAATGAGCATCTTGAATTTGTCCTCTCTCAGAAAGGCATCAAAAGGTCTTTAAAAAAAAAAAAAAAAAAAAAAAAAACTAGGAGTAGTGCCTACATCCTTCGGCTCCAGATAGTGGCAGGAGTAGCAGCCAGTTCCCACTTCTGATGCCAGCATCATATATATGGCTCCTTTGACCAGAAGGGCCTGAACTTTCTGCTGTAAAATAGACAGGATTGTCCTCAGATAGCCATCCCGATGGTGGTGGGAGGGGAAAAAGGGAGTGAAAATAAACGGAAAGAGATATCCCTATCGAACAATTTGCATGACCCCACTTGTACGAAGTGATTGATTGCCACCCTAACAGAAAATGCCAGATAGCCTCCAACAGGGTGGTGGCGTGTCTGGAAGGACCCACTAAGAAGTTATGCGGCTGCAGCAGCTGAAGGGGCTGGTGATTGGGCTGCTCTTTGTCCCTGCTGTTTACATTTTCTCTGTGTGCAACAATCCTGAAAAGGCTACATGGTCTCCTTGGCTGGCTGAACCAGCATTTGTTGGCAGTATTGAAAGCTCCTACCATATCCACAGAGGATGTGAAACTGCTGGTGGTACTGATACGTTAGGGCAGACAGGCCCAGGGAGCTCGCTGTGGCCCTGATGTTTATAAAGTGCCATGGCAGAGTCTGCTTTTTCATTGAATAGGTGAGAGTTAGAGGGGCAGGTCCACTAGGGAAGATTGGAAATCTCCAGAAAAGTTGGTAGATCTGATCCAGGCATGTTTGCGAAGTGTCGCACTGGTGGCTATTGCCCAACCAAGGAAATCCATGATATCTAGCCCACAGAAAAAAAGTGTTTCTTGCTGCATCACGGCCATCCTGAATGGCTTGAGTAAGAGTGGGGCCAAAGTCCTCCAGCATAGCAGGTAGGACCTGATCAACAGATTCACAAAGAGCCTGAGTGTATCGGAACAATAGGTGTTGATGAACCTTAATGCCAGGTTGGTGGAGGAGAACATGAGTTTCTTCAAGGTACTGAGATGCTTTGATTCTCTGTCTGATGAGGTAAGGAAGGCATTCAGGTGGATTCTGTTCATGGATGCTTGTACCATTTAATTTTCTATGGTCAGGTGCTGCGTTAGGGAAAGCCTTATCACCCAGGGTACAGTGGTGGCATCTCTCTATTTGACGATTTACTAGTGGTCCAGAACATAGCTTAGTAGTGGTTTGGAACATGGCTTACTGGAGCCCCGGAAGTGTGCCACAGGACTTGGCAGCATGTCAAAGAGGAACAGCATGGCACCATGAAACTCTAGCATTTGCTGCTGTGTCCACGAAGGCCCCAGAAACTTGGGTAGCCCTGGGATGAGAGTAAGAGTCTGCTCCAAAGGTGACAGAGTTCAGGAGCGAGACTGAGGCACATTTACGCCCTTGCGCCTCCTCAGGAGTTTGAAGGCTTCGACCATGGCAAAGATCTACTGAGGAAACAACTTCAGGAGCGGGAACAGGACCTTCCATTCAGCTGGTCACGGCGTGGAGTCTTCCGGTGTTTGGAGAAATACAGCCTCGCAGTTTTGGCCTTCAGATTCATCAAGGCACACTCACTACAGACTTTGGAGTTGTGGTGTGGCCAAAGACATCTGGTAGGAATCGGTCAGACATTAGCTTGCGACAGTCCCTACAAGGTTTGAACCCTGTGTTTTTTTTTTAGGTGGTGTGGGTGGGATTGTCTCCTGTACATTGGAATTTCAGGTAAACTGTTTTCATTTTGCCTCGGTAGAGATAAAGGTTAGCTTTGGACCCGCATCTGGTGGCACGGAAAGGAGCGGATGTCTGCATTCTTTGGAGTGCTTATAAGCGGCTCCGCACATCACTTCCGGAGTGGAATGGTGGCGGCAAAGCCAGAAGACGCCACCTATTGGAACGCAGCGTGAAAATTTCCAGACCCAGTTTGACGCCTGAGGAATATTCAAAAGCTGAGGAACCTGCCGTTAGAAACCGCTATCAAAATGTTTGTATACATAGCTTTAATAGAGCTTACACTATGTGTACATAGTTCTGATTCCATTTAGCAGATTTATGTTGTAGTCTAACCTTATACATTAGTTTTCCTCACGTTACTATGTTTTATACTCTGTTCAGCTTCTATGTAAAGCACTGCAATGCTCTTGGGCTTTGTTTGCTCTAAACACCTCAAATAAAATAAATAAGGATGACTACATAGAAACATGGATACTTTTTCAACCAGGTTCTGATGATATTGGGATGCCCATTTTACAACACAGACCATTCCAGCAGTTCAACTTCCATGAAAGTCTCCTGTGAGGCTGTGGTGCTTTATGCAGGGTTCATCCTGGCATCGGATTGGTTGTCTCACACTCTGAGTTTGAACATACTACCAATGCAGTGCACAAGAGCCTTATAGAACTAGACCCCATGGTAAATTCAGTGCAGTCAATGTAAGGGCAAATGCCTCACTTGTACTTACCAGGTAAGTTTGCCTCGAGTTCTGCCACTTCTGTTGGAAAAGAAAGAAAAAAAACTATATTTTTTTCAAGCAGGAAAATTTCAGTTGTTCCTGGTGCCCCTGTTGCATTAATTACAGAAATACAGGACATAAATAGATATCTAGTTCTAACATTATCAATACTTCCCAGTTTTTCTAGGTACAAATAACCATTATTATGAGCAAGAGGCAATTTGATGTTAACATCTTATAATATGCAAACAAAAGTTCTTCGTAGAAGTGGTCTGATTTACTTAAGAACACACTAAGACCAGCAATAGCTCGTTGGATAAATTGATAATTTGCCACTCTATAAAGTATTTAGAGACTGCACCCAGAAGCAATTAAATTTAAAAACATGTAAACTGCTACACCTCAATGTGATAATGTTGCAAATGGTGGAAAAAGAACCAGAGTTTTAATGTTAAGGATATTCTATTATACCTCACTATGCAGGTGATCTGAAAGAACAGATCATAATCCTCATACCCAACAGACCACACTAGAGACTCAAGTGATTACCTTAAGCCAAAATATGTATATGAAACTGCAGAAAAATGTAACAGCTTTGCAGTTTACTACCTGCTATCGAAACAAGAAGACACACATACACAATTAGGGGACACAAACCCAACCAGCAGGTTACCCAAGTGCTTTATACGGAACATTTTAAAGACAAAGTGGGGAAATAGATGCACACAAAAAATGTGGAAATACATATAGATCACTGGAGTGCAATGGTTAAAGGAACATAAAAAATGCATAAACATACAGAATGAGGATGAAGTGGCTTGGAGTGGGTATTTTCATTTTCAGAAGGCTCTTGACTGCCAGAGAATTAGGAAGCACATTAGGTAGTACCAGAATGTCTTTGGAAGAAATTGCAGGTGTAATGGAAATTGAGGATTATCCAAGATCACAGTGGGACAGACTGCTCTACAATAGACCGGAAATAGGACCCATTTAGGCACAAAGCAGATGCCAATAACATATGCCATGAAGACCCGGCCTTCAACGTTTTGGGAATTTGCTGATAAAACTATGGGAAGTGATTGGGCTGCTTTAAATGCACAAAATCAAGACAGAAGGAGCCATTGCACCAAGACTGAGACAAAACCGAAGATATGATGGAGGGTTTAGATGCCAGTCACAGCTGTTGGTTGACCTAAAATACTTTAAAGACAATGCTGCACAATTTAAAGTGTGTGGAAGCTGTTAAAGTAAAAAATGAAGGTAATTGCCGAATGGAGTGATGCAATTCTATTTTACTGCTCCGGAAAAAGGATGAATATCAAAGAGCAAAATTGCTTAACTGGGTAAAGAAGGTTGAGGAGCGACAGCATTTCCTACCCTGTCCAGAGAGCAATTGTACAGCATTGTAGATGGCAAAAATAAGGATGTCAGATTTTGTTCGTCTGGAGGAAATGGAGTGGATTAGGCAGGTTGTGGTAAGTTTGTTAATGTGGGTTTTGAATTGTAGACGGCTGGGGAGTAAAACCACCAATACTTTTGATGTGACTAGCTGTCCATTGGAGGACAGTTCCTGTTAATGGAAGGGAGAACAATGTTGGGGAGAATAGAAATAATTCCACTCCTGCTAGCATTTAGTTTTTTATAAGTGTGCACAGTCGGGCACAAAATTGTGGTTGAATCCAGCACCCAAAATGGCCATTCACGAGTCACACACAGTTTTAGGATCTGTTTTCTCTGGAGTGCTTTGCATTTTCCAGGCATGAGAGTATCCCTAAACACTGCCCAGGGATCAGTCACAGTTCGGGTTAGTCTCTCCATGGCTAAGGAATTTTTTTTTCCATAGTATGAACAAGGTCTGATAAAATAAATTAAATAAAAACACAAATTAACCTGTGATTGTGAGATTGATCTAATTCATAACTTGGGTTTAAACTGCAGAGACCCTTTAAAGTGTTAATTCTTTAAAGCTCGCACTAACTTTAAAAAAAAAACTACTGAATGTATTTCCACAAAACCAAAGAAAGGAAAAGTAATTCACCTGTAATCCTAGTTATCTTCCAGGGGAATCCTCAAAGTCATAAGCACTGAATAGTGCCCGCCACACGCAGGTATCCCGGAGCACTTTTAAAATTATACATATATGTATAGCAAACTTTGTACTATAGAACCTTACATATAGGTATGCAGCCCAAAGAAAGTTAAAAATTGCCAAATTGCATGGAGTTATCATTTTAAAGAGAAGCCACTTACAGAGAAATGGGTCTAATAAAAGTGACCATAGAAAATGTTTCAAAAACTTTTTTAAAAAGGAAAATGAAAGGAAATACGAGACAGCAGCCAATAGGTTGCAATACAAAAGTATGGTAGAGAATACAAAAACGCTGTCTTTAAGAACTTCATAGTACACCCTGTATCCCATCATGCTTCTCACAGGTGACAGTTCAGGTCATTGTTTTGGAAATTAGGAATTCTGGGTGAAACAATTGCTGTGAGCTGGGATTGTTCCCATATGAGAGGTTTCCTTATGACTTGGCTACGGATTCACCTGGAAGAGAACTTGGGTTACACAGGGCTTGGAAAATCAAAAAATTGCTAGTAGACCTGCAGGTCCAGTAACTTAAAAAATTTACTCGACTTAACTGTAATGCACTTGACCTCTGTGAGTAAATGTGACAAGTTAACAAGACTTAAAGGCATTTTTATTGCTCATTCACTTTGTAAGCAATAAAGATGGCATTAAATCTTGCTATCGTGTCACATTTGCTCTGCTTTCAGAGACAGAGGTCAAAAGTCAGTTTGTCTTCCTACTCGCCAGGAAGGGTGAGTAGGACCTAAAAATAGCTTGCCCTAATTAAATCTGGCTCGCAAATGCGAGCGGGCGAGTGGATTATTTGAGCCCTGGTTACAGGTGAGTAGCTTTTCCTTCTTTTCCAGGGCATCCTCATCAATAGTCATAAGCACTGAATAAAACAGCAAGCCCATCCCACAACAAGTGGACAAGAAATAATAACTGCTCCAACAATCTGCTGAAAAGGTAACTCGAAGAAGCCTGCCCTATTTTAGTATACGCACTTCAATCTGAATCTAGACAGTAGTGTTTAGTAAAGGTATGAACAGATCTCCAAGCAGACGCTTTACATATTTCTGAAATCGGAAAATTTTAACAAAGAGCTATAGTTGCAGCTTCTCCCCGCCTGGAATGTGCTTTGGGCCCACCAGGTAGGGGCTGGCTTCTTAGCTAGTCGGTATAAAACAAGTATACAGGAGACTATCCATATAGAAATGGATTGTTTTGATGATGGTAAGCTTTTTCTTACTGGACAATAATTAATGGAAAGGCTGTCTGATTTTCTTCTCTTTAGTTTTGTCAAGAAAATTTTTCAGGACACTTATCAAGTGAATGTAGAGACTTCTCTTCTGGAGTCAATGGATTCTGAAAAATGTAGGTAATGAAATGGTTTGATTAATATGGAACTGTGAAAACACCTTAGGAAGTACACTGAGATAAGTCCTCATTACAACTTCATTGCCTTGGAGCACTGTATATGGTTCAACAGCGCACAACGGTTGAATTGCGCTCACTCTGGAAGCTGATGTAGCAGCTACTAAGAAAGCAGATTTCCATCTAAGATGTTGTAGAGAGGCTTTATGAAAGGGTTTGCTGGGGGGTTTGCTGCTTGGGGGGCGGGGGAGTGGACTCCTATTAATGTGGAGAGGACAAGGTGAAGTTTCCAAGGGGGAGATGGTGACTTAACCGGAGGGAATACCTTTTCAAACCTTGTAATAAGTCTAATTAGAGGTATTCTAAAGTAAGAGGTTTGTGATGGAGATTTTCTATAAGCACTTATAGCTGCAAGATGTATTTTTTTTTGAGTTTAGAATGTTTATTTTTCAATTTCACATTTGTTAACATAGAAAGCGTTACGATGTATAACCTTTACAAACATGAAATGAACATTATAGCCATTCCACCCTTTCCCAGTGCAGTGCCTAGTGGTACATTCCCATTTTCTAAAGGTCTTCCGTATTACAGGTCGTGTGCTGGGGTAGTCAGTATAGGAGGTTCCTTCATTTTTAGATTCAAGACCTTTCGTAGGCGAGACACATCCCTCCGAAACAGAGCCTGAATCTTGCCCAGTTGCTGTTGCTTCAAATTCCTCTATGGACTCTCTCCATGCTGTCAAACCCTCTTCTGCATGCTCATCTACCCTACACCCGCGTAGCCTGAGCTCCTCTGCTACAGTCCATTCTTTCACATCCTCACCCCACCTTTGTAAATTGGGTCCCCCAGTGCCCATCC
The DNA here is from genome assembly GCA_963921515.1 of Calotriton arnoldi. Taxonomy (NCBI): domain Eukaryota; kingdom Metazoa; phylum Chordata; class Amphibia; order Caudata; family Salamandridae; genus Calotriton; species Calotriton arnoldi. Next base: position 977,629 of record CAWUFW010001875.1, on the reverse strand, counting down.
AGGTCATGGCTACTCGCCGTTTCGCTAGTAATAGCGCCAGTTGTGTGAATCGCCATTGCATTTTTCTTCCCTTACGTTTAAGATGTACTTTAATAGAAGAAAATTGTAAAATCAGACCTTGCCAGATGACAGTGTAAAATATAATTCATTCTTCGTGACACAAGGAAGGATTGTGGTCGTTTTTGATACACCATAATCAAAACCTTTTCCACTTAAAGGTATAGTATTTCCATGCAGTTTTGTGGAAGACCTAAATGACCATATTGGAAGAATTCAGAAGCAAAGCAGTTAAGTTCAATAACGGGAGGTTGGGGTGCAGGACCCTGCCCCCGACTTTGTACAGGAGATCCTGTCTGCACGGCAATTTCTTTTGTGGTTGCTCTGACAAGTGAAGAAGATCCATGACACCCCACTGATGAGGCCATTCCAGTGCTATCATCATTCTGGTTTTGGATTTGTAGAATTTGATGACAAATGTCGGTATGGAGCGGGGCTGGGGGACATGCGTAGAGAAATATACCTGACCAGTCTATCAATAGGGCATTCCCTTTCAATCCTGGTTGGTAAAATCTGGATGCGTACGTAGTCTTGGCATTTTCTGTAGTATACGCCTGCAAAGAAATCTATTTGTGCATAGCTCAATCTTCAAAAACATCTAGCAAGACCTTGCCGTGCAGAACTCAGTCATTGTTTTCTTGGAGCTCTTCGATGAGAGAATCTACTTGTACATTCTGAACCCTGCAAGGTGGATAACTTATCTTTAAATTCTTGGCTATCAACCATTTCCATAAAGCTTGAGCTTTGAGAGATCGAGGTCTTGAATCAGTTTCTCCTGGCTTGTTCAGGTAAAATGTATTGCTGTTCTGAACAAGAAGGGAGTTCGTTGTTAATGACAGAAGAAAAGACTTCAGAGCTAGAGAAACAACACTCAGTTCTAGAAGATGGACATACGTTTATTCCAACCATACCCCTTGGGTTTGCAAGTGTACCATAAGAGCTCGGCACCCCTGGAGAGAGGAGTCTGATCAATATTTGAACTGGCAGATCCTGATGGAATGGCATTCCCATCAAGAGGTTAGTCGATTGTTTCCACCATGGAAGATATTGGATTGCATGCTGTGAATGGGTCAGTTTCTTTTCCCAGTGGTCCGAGCACTAATTCCAATGATCCTCTAGGCATTGTTGCAAAGGCCTCATGTGAAGTCTTGCATGCGGAACCAGAAGGATGCAAAAAGCCCTTGAACCCAGTAGGCGAGCACACAGACCGCTGTTCTGTCCTTGACATCATGGTTCTCAACGTTGAACAAGAGAGTCTCCTCCTCCTTTGAGGATGACTTTTTAGATTTCTTCCGGTCTGAAAGTCTTTGGAGTGAGAGGAGGGTGCTTTGGAACAAGACTGACTTCCAAAAAAACGTTGAATGACTGATTAAGGAAAAGGTTTTGGAAATATTTTAAGCTAAAAAGGCAGAGCGCAGTGCCCAAAGATCCCATTTCCAGGAGCTGGAACAATGAACGGACCTAAATGTCACATCTGAGGCATGATGGTATGCAAGGTGTACTGTGAGGTTCTTAAAAGGCACAGTACCAGTTTTTCCCTATCATACTTGGCATTGCGACCTACTGGCTAACGTCTCATCTTCCCTTTCCTTTTAAAAAAGGAATATGTAAGAGTTTCTATTGTCACTTGTTTATTTGTGACATATTTCTATGTAATTGGTTTCTTTTTAAAATGAACCCATAATGTAATCTGGCCATTTTTAGCCTTTCTCCCGGCTATTCAAAATGTAATCTATTTCTTAAATGTACTTACTCTGCATCCTATAACTTTCCTTTATGTATTTATACATATAATTATGTACTTCTACGTGTGCTGTAGGAAACCTTGATGTAAATAGCATAGCTTGCTATCCAATTACTCTGTACTGCAAGTGTTGAAAAGGCAGCCTACTGTCAGAACTGATCCCAGGAACGTACCTTATCTGTACGAGAGTGTAATTCGAACTAACACCAAGAATGTGCCCTATCTGTGAAGGAAGGAAGGTTGCACTGCTGCCGCTAATCTTGTACTGCTTCTATTGGACTCCATGAAATTTGAGAAAACTGTTTTAGCTTGAGACTACCATACAGTACAACTGTTTGTTGATAAGCCTACAATGTCTTTAGCAACCAAAGTAGAGAAGCTTGTAACTCGGCCATTGCATGCCTTTATGACTGTCATTTGCTTACATCTTATTCAATGGCTTTCATTGTTCCATCTTGTGTTTGTCCTTCCCCTGCAGCATAGCCTCTTTCCCATCGTTATGAATGGATGACAGTTGTGATCCACGAAAGAACACTACCCCGGACTATGAAACTTGCCGAAAGACCGTAAAGCGACTATTATATAACAGACCCCCCTCAGCCCGCTCATTCACTCATCCCTGCTCCTCCCTCCCATTTGTTTTTTTTCATTTTCCTATTTAAAAAAAGAAAAAGAAAAAGAAAACTCTGAAAGCTCAATAGCTGCATGCTTCTACCAGGCTACTCGTTTTTTCTCCATTTGTTCACCAGGACAGTCTTTGCTATTTATTTCATCACTTGACAATACATGTTGGTTCTCTTTGAATGGTAAATGAAACATGAAAGCAAAAAGCCTACATGGTTGCTTCTGTGTCACAGCCAGTGCACGTTGTTACTTCATTATCTCTCTCCTCTCACATATCTCTCACATATCTCTCACATATCTCTCACATATCTCTCTCTCTCACTCTCTCTTCTCTCTCTTCTCTCTCTTCTCTCTCACTCTCTCACTCTCTCACTCTCTCTTCTCTCTCACTCTCTCTTCTCTCTCACTCTCTCTTCTCTCTCACTCTCTCTTTCTCTCTCTCTCTCTTCTCTCTCTCTCTCTCTCTCTTCTCTCTCTCTCTCTCTTCTCTCTCTCCTCTCTCTCTCTCATCTCTCTCTCTCTCTCTCATCTCTCTCTCATCTCTCTCTCTCTCATCTCTCTCTCTCTCATCTCTCTCTCTCTCATCTCTCTCTCTCTCATCTCTCATCTCTCTCATCTCTCATCTCTCTCTCTCTCATCTCTCTCTCTCTCATCTCTCTCTCTCTCATCTCTCTCTCTCTCATCTCTCTCTCATCTCTCTCTCTCATATCTCTCTCTCATCTCTCTCTCTCATATCTCTCTCATATCTCTCTCTCATATCTCTTTCTCTCATATCTCTTTCTCTCATATCTCTTTCTCTCATATCTCTTTCTCTCATATCTCTTTCTCTCATATCTCTTTCTCTCATATCTCTTTCTCTCATATCTCCTTCTCTTTCTCATGTTGGAATGTATTTGTTTTGAGAAAGACCTTTTCAGGGCTAAGGTCCCCGTATTAGTACCTCCACGCAATGTCCTCATTTTTACCTTTGCCGTCTCCCCGACAATTAGGATGTTCAAAATGGGCTGAGAAAGTGATGATAGACACTGCCTAAGTGTTGAGCTTATGTGAGAGGAGGCAGTCAGATGTACACTTACACAAAGTTATCCAATATGGGGCAATAAATTGCTCTCCACTGCACCGACTGATGGCTAACCTCACGCAGACCATATCTCACTCCCAAAGGCACACTACCAGCTTTTGCAACACAAACAGCACAACCAGCTTAGTCAATGCTCTCATGCAAGCCGTTTCTACATACACATATAGAAAGCACTCATAAGTGCGTGTGTGGACATATACACTCCACACAAACTGTGCTTTCACAGTACCCCCCGCCCCCCTCCCCCATATACATATACACACAGTGCTCACACTTGCACATGTGTGGAGCGTCCTGGGACTGCAATACCACAGATGCAGACAGCACAAACACCTCACACATACCCTCCAGATCACAAGATTATATTGGAGCTCTGAATGAACATGTGCTTGCACCAGACTTCCCACATGCACAGGCATACTGGATTCCCACCCCTGCCCCCACACGGCCAGCGTTCTTGCACACCCCTAGCCATTCGAGTGTCATCATTCTAACACAAACCTCCCCCGTTCTACACACAAGTAACCCCAACATGCTCAGTGTCCCTCTACGCCCATGCAGCAGAGTTAGTACTCACTATACCAATCACAAGCAGCTCCTTCACAAAATGCATTGCCACATACTCCAAGAAAGCTCACCAATAGCACTTCCATAGATAACCTGTTCTCCTCACACACACTTAAAAAAGGTCAGTTTGAGTTTTTATGTACAGAGGTCTCCCACATGTGAGCATGCATGTATAGTATACACACCAAAATGCAGACCGACTAGTCCCACAAACATGCATAGAATCGCACAGACAGACAGCATCCACCAGAGACCAACAGCATCTACTTGCGTTTTGCTACTAGGCTGCTTCCAAAATGCTACAATGAGGTGGTAATAAAGGTATCATGACAATTTCAAACCAGAATTATATGTGATAAGTGTTAATGATCAGTGAAGTTTTCAACCTCTATCTGAAACAAATATGGGCAGTTCTACTTCTAAGAGACTCTGCCAGCACCAGCACCACCGTCCCAAAGAAAGTTTCCAAGGTGTCGAATGAGAGGTAAGATAAGAGTAAATGCCAATTAAAGAGCTGCATACACTTATAAACAAGCACTGGCAAAGCCAACAGACCCCCATCTATGCGAAAACTGTTGGCTTTGTGACTGTCTTTAGCTATGTTTTACAGGAGTGTGGCTGCTGTGGAGCATGGCTGAAAGTAAAGGGGAAAAAAAAAAGCACTGACACGTTCAGCACTGACCACATCATAACACTTTTTTCCCTTTACTTTCAGCCATGCTGCACCGCAGACGCACTGCTGTCCAACACGGCTAAACAAAAAAAATGAGAAAGCCATAATGTATGCGAGACCTACTACCATTTTTTCGTGGTGGGCAGGGCAGGGCAGGCCAGGCAACACGGGTGAGGGGAGGGGCAAGCAACACAATGTTGGAGAGTTGTGTTGGGGGGACAGGGGAAGCAACAGCGTTGGAGAGGTGGGGGGACAGAGCAATAAACACAACACGGGAGGGGGTGGGAGTAACAGGGAAAGCAACACAATGTTGGAAGAGGGTGCGAGGGATGAGAAGCATCACAAAGCAGGAGGGATGGGGTAACCGCAACAAGTGGGTGGGGCAAGCAGCAAAAAGAAAAAAAAACTACCTAGAAAAGCTAGCGCGCAGTGGAAGGACATACACTAAGGCAAAGAAAACAGTTCTTGAGCCAAGCTCCAGGGAAGGGACAAACACAGAGGAAGTGCAGTTGCATGCACGGACCAATGACAAGCCAGCAAGAGATGGACTATGAAGACAATCAGTGGTAAGCAATGGAGGGGCTCTAAGCCCCCTATTAGCTAACAAAATGTCTCACGAGCGTGCTGTCTCAGGCGAGACCTAAAAAAGGAAATACAAGTCATACCACCCAGTTATGAAATAGCAAATGTTCTTGGAAGTTCTGTCAATTGCAAGGAAGGATTAGTTTATTTTTTATGAGGCAGCTAGGAGGCCAAAAATACAGTACAGTAATATAATGTACATCACATTAATTAATTTTGGCATCAGTTACACATCATAGGATTTAATTACGATATACTTGTTCTAATGGGGTGAATATTAGGCAATCTTTCCTTCTAAGTACCCACATGCTTTCACCATGGCTTAGCCGTTTCAGTTCAGGCTAAACATATTGTGTACATGTACCAGAATTGGAACGGGGGAAGGAGGTTAGGTTCATTACTTTCTATTCCGGGATGGGAGGGTAGTATGCAGATAGAAGCTGACGATGAATAAGGCAGTCCGCAAAGTAGTCAGTCTGCAAACGTGCATCAGATTCTTTGCTCTTCATCGACACGCAGTGTAGACCTCTTCTTATGGGGGTACAAGTTAGATGTTGGGGTAGAGAGTGAAACCACTTGAAGATGTGCACTACATTGCCTGTTCAGCAGGGGCCGATCTTTGGTACAGTCCTAGAACGTAGAAGTGGCACATCAATGTGACAATCTGGTGTAATGGCCATTGTTGCGGATTCTGTGAGCAAAGATTCCTGGGGTTTCAGCTATAAGACACTGACAAGCAGTGACCCGAGCAATGATCTTAATGAGGTAGGAGGCTACTTTAAGCACTTTTAGCTAACAGACGTTGGTAGAGCAATGCACATGCATGCTCACTGAGCATGCTGGTGTAGAAACTAAAAACTATCGACAGTCAGCCGGCTCAGCACATTCGGTACAGTTCTATGAGGCTCACAGTGCTGACACCTACATGAATGTTCTTGATGCTGCGGTAGTCTTAGCCGTGCAGACTCCGTGCCCCCACTCCCCCCCAGGCCCTGCAGCAGCCCACACTTGACATTTTGAACGATCATGAAAGAGGGAACTCTACTTTTAAAGCCAGTACACCTCCACCATGACCAGTAAGCTGCCACAGGCAGAGTACCGCAACTGAAGGTATGAGAGTCTACAAAATTATTTAAGCATAAGGAATTAAAAAAAATATATATATATATATATTTAGCCAGGGTTTTATAGTAAATAGAAAGTGGTAAAAATCATCCAATTACAATCAGATTCCTGGATGTGGGTGACTACATTTGTCACCACGTTGACCTGTAGTGCTGCGACCCCGAAAACAATCCTGTAAAACAATAAGAATTCATATCACCTCCCCACCCCCCAACCCCGTCTCCACCCGGTATCCTACTATGGATGGATGTGCGATGGAGTTAGTTATAGTAAGGTTCACCTGAACTCCAGGGAAAGCCCACTTACACAATACCCCTCTAAATCTGAGCAATGGGTTTCCGAGTGCCATTTTGGGCATATGAGTGGCCAGTAGGAAGCTTTTTGGGTTCATGTGCAAGTGGTTAATCCATTCCTTGCCTTCACATTGTAGTTCTGGAACCTGCAGGCTTAGCTTACAAACTTGATTAGTCAGGACTACAAATCCCAGGACGCATAGTGAAACCTCAGCTCTAAATCAGTATAAAAGCTTGCCCGATGATGGAGAACAGTATTCATCCTCTTAAAAATGCTAATGAGGCCAGAAACCATTTTAAAAATCATATTGTACGCGTCGCTGTTTGGTGGCAGGACATTGCTGATTTTAGGCCAATACTACAGGAGGCTGGCATTATGCATAAACCTTTTATTCACTAATTCTGAGCATCACCTTTGATCCATCACAATAAAATAAGAACTTTTAGTCCCATAAATGCTGCTTCTGAGCAGCTAAGTATATTTGCTTGTTGTCTCTCTGAGGTTGATAATTTTAATAGGACTGATGAGTTTGTTTATTCTAATTACCCAATTTATGGGTAAGAAGGTTTAGTTGTTCGAGGAAATTTAGTAATTATCCATTTGTTATAATTTGTCAGTGCTTGTTATTGCGGGTGATATAATCATAAGGGGATGACCATTTGCAAGTGAATAAGGTAGGAATGTGTTTTATGCTTTAGAATGTTTTTTATTTATGAGAAAATTATGTATTTATTTAAAAATGAGCGTTTGCAAGTAAGTCAGAGTGCGAGGGATGGTTAACATTTGTTATTTGATCAGGAAGTCCCTGGAGGAGGAGGAGGAGGAGCGTAATATAATGAGAGCAGAGTGTTCACAGATGGTGATTGATGACAAAGTTACAATGACTCCAAATCTAGATCTGGAGTGGATTACTTACTTATTTAAATTGGGGTGAGATCCAAAGAAGGGATTGGAGAGGTTTCTCAAAAAGGTGCCAAGATAGGCTTTTAGACGTCCAAGGGCCTTTAGCAAGAATGTTCGATTCAGTAGAGGATGTATAACTTAAAGGAAAGGATGTGAATATAAATTTACTAAGAGGCTCGTGCCAGCGGACAATATACTCTTTGGGTAATACGAACGCAGGCCTACTAACAGAGGCACAAGACAGTATTGATGCACATAAACCCAAAATTGAGTGATTTAGCTAAAAGAGAAACAAGTGAGGATTCCAAAGGTTTGTTATTTGGCGAGAGCATGGTGAAGTCCATAGGAAAATACGTGCAGACTTTTATTAGCATAGATAAAGCTCAGTTTAAAATATGAATAGATTTTTCAAATGGGAATAGTTTTTCAGGCCAGGCTGGAAGGATAGGGCAACCTTTCAGCCGGGCAAATTATAAGACCCATTATACAGGATTACAGACAGGTGGAGGTTACGTAGGTACCAGAGGTAATCAAGGAGGTTTTTATCCACAAAGGGGAAGAGGAGGAAGGTATAGCTCGAGTATTGGTCGAGGGCAACCATCCTGTTCAGGACAAGGCGAGTACGAGGACAGCTACTGGTTTTACCCCATTAAAGGTGGGAGGAAGGGTAAGATTGTTCGAGGATCAATGGAGAGAGATAACAAAAGATGTCTGGGTTTTGGAAACAGCGAAAGGATATCAAATAGCGTTTACAACTCAACCTTATCAGATAAGAATGCCAAGCAAATTGGTGTTCAACAATGATTTGGAAGAAATAGTAATGTAGGAAATAAGGCAGATGCTAACAAAAGGGAGCAATAGTAGCAGTAGGAGAGGAGAAAAAAGGTTTTGCGAGTACACTTTCTTGTAGAGAAAAAAGACAAACGTTGGAAGTCTGTAATAAATGTGAGAAATCTAAACCAGTTTGTTGTTTTCAGGCATTTCAAGATGGAAGGGGTGCATCTGTTACGGGATAGGAGTAAGGCACAAGATTAGATGGTGAAAATACATCAAGGATACATATTTCACAATTCCAATAGAGGAGGAAAGCCAAAGAACTTACAATTCAGATGGAAAGGGGTATTGTACCAGTTTCAAAGCCCCCCAGTCAGGCTATCTGCAGCCCCTTGGTGTTTTACAAACGTTTTGAAGCCAGTTGCAGGTTTCCTAAGGGAAAGAGGTGTAAGGATGATCATAGACTATATTCTGTTGATGGGTCAGAACCTGGAGGAGTTGAAAGGGCATTTGGCACTAGTGAAGGATTTGTAGGAGCATTTGGGATTCATAGTGCACATGGAAAAATCTGTACCGATACCAACCCAACGTTTGGAGTTTCTGGGGTTTCTAGTAGACACAGTGGTTTGTCAATTACAATTGCCAGAGAAAAAAGTAAAAAAAAAAAAAAAAAGGATAAGGCAAGAAGTGTCTGCTTTGTTGAATAAGGAGGATGTGCAGTTGAGAGTTAGCTCTAGTGATTGGTCTGTTATCTTTGTTGATTCAGGTGGTCTTTCCAGGGCCGTTACATTACTGTGCATTGCAACTGTTGAAGACACTAGGCCTTTCTATAGGTCTGAGGTATGGAGACATGGTAGTCTTGAATCGGAATGCAAAGGTGGAGTTAGTGGTGGACAGAGAATTTGGAGGCATGGAATGGAAAGGCGATGTAATATCGTGCTACCCACACCCAAGAATTCCAACATGGCGGCCAGTAGCGGTAAGAGCGGAACAGAAGTCAGTGCACCAGTCTTCCGGGTGCGCGTCATAGAAGAGACTGGAGTTGCCAGGAGCACGTTCTTCGGGAGAAAAAGCAGTTGAACCGAGTGAAGGAAAGCGAGAGGTAAACACCGATGAGGAAGCGAGGAACTGAGACGCGGCAACGAACGAGGACTGGATCAGAGCGGGCGACAGCAGGAGCAGCAGCAAGAGGACAGAAGAATTGACAACGGATCCCGAGGATAAGCAAGACCACAACCTTCCCAAGTCCTATGGTCCCCAAGTAGTGGAGAACGCTGGGGCCCCATCTGCCACGACCCCGGGAGGGCCCTGGCTGCAGGCAAGTGCCTTTCATAAATTTCTTTTCCTTAAAGAGGAACTGGGCGGGACACTCAACACTGCCACTAATGTAAGAGAAATCACAAAGAGGTAAAAAAGACCCACGGATGTGGTGGAAGCACAAACGGTGGAGGAAAAGGACCTCGCCTGTGTATAGCCTACTTATGATATTACCTCTTTGGTTCTTTCTGAGGGCAGTAACAAGTCTTCTCTTCCTGGGACTAATACTATAGAATAAGGGACTTGGGAAACCAATGGCTGCAGCCCACCACATCTTCTATAGAAGAGATCACCGAAAAGAAATTTAGAACAATACCTAGAAGCACTACCTCATAACACCTGCTCCTGGGTGAAGCAGCACCCGAACCTCATGGTACAGTCAGTGAGAGTACTAGCTTGTGCCCATCACCGCTCTCCAGAATTTCGCCCACAGTCACACAAAACCCCGCTAGGGGTGTCCAAAACGGTTCCACGCGCCATTCTTCAGGGAGGAGAGACTCGGGCACCCAGCAGTACAAAGATTACAGCAAAACCTGGAAGTAGGCTACACAAAGGGAAGAATATTAGTAAGGGGGGGGCCAGGGGGAAAGGGAGTAGGGACCTTATAAAAAGACTGTTTACCTAAATGGTAGGCCAGTCGATGCTTTATTAGACACCGGGTGTCGTCATTCAGTCATTAGTCAGGAGTTAGTGCCCAAGGCCCAGACAAAAAGTGGGGAAACAGTAACAGTATCTTGTGTACATGGTGATATAAACACCTACCCTGTAGCAGAAGTACTTCTGAGTATAGACTGGGAATCAGAGATATGTAGGGTAGGAGTCGTTCCCCATTTAAAAGAAAAGGTGATACTAGAGACCGAGTTACCCCGGTTCAGCGACTATCTAACGATCGTAACAAAAGAGGCTAGCATGATAGGTTGGTTACAAGAGGCTCCTTTTTCTGGGATGGAAATAGAACCACCAGTAGAGAAGGTCCATAAAACTCAAAGGGAAAAATAGAAAGGAACAAATGGAATATCAAAAGTCATCCCAGTTTCCTGTCGCTTGTGTTTTCTCATCCTCAGAAGGAAATACGGATCCCCCAAAAAGTTTCCGGACAGCACAAAAAGACTACTGCACCCTGAAATATGCATGAGAGAGCACAGGAGGATAACCCCAACCAGGTAGGCCCATATTTTCAGACGAGGTTTGCTATATAGGGTCTGACGAGATGTAAACAAGCCCTTTGAACAACTGTTGGCCTTTAGAGAACAGGTCATGTGTAAGGCGGGTGGAGGTCATTACAGACAGGAACATACCCTTAAATACATATTAGGCCGCTTTTATTGGCCCGGTATATATCGCGAAGTGGCCAAATTTTGTTCCTCATGCCCTAGGTGTCAGCTACTTAATCCACCTGAGTGCAGAAGGCCCCTTTAGGATTACTACCTATTATCGAAAACCCGTTTCAAAGGATGGGGATGGATCTGGTGGGTCCTCCAACACCTCAGCCAGGGGGCATCAATATATATCAGTCATTGTAGATTATGCAACCTGTTATCCTGAAGCTATTCCACTGACAAGCATGATATCTCTGTCTGTCGCCCAGGCCATGATCTTTTTCTTTTCCTGAGTAGGATTCCAGCGTGAAATATTAACGGACCAGGGATCCCCCTTCATGTCCCGCTTAATGAAACAAGTATGTACTCTTTTAGGTATACAACAAATAATCAAAGCCGTATACCATCCCCAGACCAAAAGACTGGTGGAGAGGTATAATAGAACCATGAAAACAATGCTGAAGAAACTAGTAAATGATACTGGAAAAAACTGGGATCAAAAACTCCCCCTGGTATTATTTGCCATTAGAACCCATGAGCAGAAATCTACCGGTTTCCCCCCATTTGAATTACAATTTGGAAGGAAACCTCGTACCTTTGACATGGCTTTTGAGCAGTGGGTGGAGAAAGAAGATGAAGGGAAACAGTTATTAACATATATTGACTCACTTAAGGAAACGTAGTCTTCTTTATGGGACACCGTAATATGGAAAAAGCTCAGCAAAAGGAGGAGTATGATAGGGGGGCAATATTGAGAGAGTTTGCCATAGGTGAGAAAGTTCTAATTCTCATACCCACTACAGAGAAAAAACTGTTGCCCACTAGGCAGGGACCCTATTCAGTTCTGGCCAAAATAACTCCAGTAACTTATAGGCTGGCTGTACCTAACAAGGGCCGAAGGGGAAAAGTTTACTATATAAACCCGTTAAAAAAATGGGAAGAACCCCCGGCCAAGATGAGACTTGGTGGTGTCGGTAGGGAATATAACCCTCACCAAAAACACAGAAGAGCCTCCTAGGCTATATGAGGACGTCTCACTGGAGGCTGTCAACACAGGTGAAATGTTGACTCAAAATCAACACAACAAGTAATAGCCTTGCTAAACAAATATTCGAGAGTTGTGTCTAAGATTCCAGGACGCACTACTCTACTACAGCATGATATTGTTATTGAAGCAGGAAAAGTCGTCAGATTGAAACCGTATCGAATTCCCGCTGCCAGGAGACAGGCTACAGAGAAGGAAAGCGAAGACTTGCTAAAAGCAGACATAATTGAACCCTTCCAAAGCGCCTGGAGTTCCCATGTAGTTCTTATATCCAAACCTGATGGTAGTCTCCATTTCTGTATAGATTTCAGACAACTGAATGCCATATCTAAATTAACCCTAGGCGGAGTTCGCGGAGTTTCACTTCGCGGAATTCCGCGGAGTTACCGAAAAACTCTGAGATTCCGCGAAGCTCCGCGCGCATAGTACAGCATTATTACTACCAATCCAATTTGATGCAGTTACACTTCAACACACTCAGGCTTTGTCTCATACGCTGTCAAAACGGTTCCGGGCACATTCTCCTCATTGTTACCCTTACACATACTGCAAACCTGCTGCAACGCCAGCCCTACAAAGAAGATATGAACATCGCACACATGTTGCTTTAACAAAACTAAAGCTGCTCTCTCACCGTGGTTCCGTCCGATCAGCTAGCTAACGTGTATTGGAAGATCTTGAGCACAATATACGAGCACATATGCTGTGCAATATCTAAAAACTTCCTATTACAGCACTGCTAGGTGCAGCATGGCAGCGTGTGCTGAAAGGCTTGTCCCAGAGCGAGCAGATGGCAAAACAAAAGAAACAGGGTAGCTGTTCGACAGACTTGGTCGAATGCCACATCCAATCTGCTTGTCACGATCATGTTAGGACTCGGAGGATTATGAACCAAACTGCACCGGCGCATAGTTGAAACACGGCAGGCATTTTCTTTTGTTAAGAATGATAAGGCTAGATAACAATATGCCCAAGTTGTGACAGCTGACAGAATGCTTCCTCTCACTGCTGTGACTTAACTGAAGCAGTCAGTGGCGTAACAAACAAGCGAGCAATTTTTTATTCGAGAATGCAGACACTGGTTCCTCAGTCTCACTGCAGTCCTAAACATCCTCTAAAGTGATAAAGTGACTGAGCAATGCAGGCAAATACTGAAATCAAATAATTTCATTTTGTACCATTCTAGCTCGTATTCATTCACCTGCCAACCCCCCAAATCAAAGGGAAGGTTTTGAACACTTACCTTACACCTTCCGTCAGAAATATCCAATTGCTTTCAATTTTCCGAGTCGCGGGTAGGTGAGAGGCGTCAACCATGATGACTTTTTAAAAATAAAAACAAATTATTCTGGGAAAGGGACGGCACTAGGTGTGTTTTGGCGATGTAAATCCTGTGATTGGCTAAACCAAATGACCCGCCCTCAAAAGACCGTCCTACTCATCTCCTTCCTTAGGAATAATTGGTTCTGCACCAGATGTGACCATCTGCTGCTCTGCAAGTCATTACCCAGCCGTACGTGAGCCGGTCTTTCTCGTTGTGCGCGCGGAATTGATTTTGTACACAGGTATGGCATTACAGACAGTCCCGTTCCTGTAGCGATTAGGGAGCCTCTTAAGTTAACATTTACATATGCCTATGGCATATAGGGTGCTGCTGCAGGGTCCTTGGTGCTTCTCGGCTTGTGTACTGGTAACAGGAGTGGGCGGCTGTCCCTGGTAAACTCCGCTACGCAGCAGTAGCAGCAGAGTTTTTTGCTGAACTCCGGCTCCAAGCGGAGCGCCCAGAACTCCGTGAACTCTGTCGGCGGAGCGGAGTTCACTGCCCATTACTAATCTAAATTTGATATCTATCCTATGCCTCGGGTTGATGAGTAAATAGAAATTGTAGGAGGGGCCAAAGGTATGTCCACCATAGACCTTACTAAGGGTTATTGGCAAATTCCCCTTACCCAAGCCGCGCAGGAAAAAACAGCCTTTTCCACATCGTCTGGATTATATCACTTCAAGGTCTTGCCCTTTGGCATCCATGGTGCCTCTGCCAACTTTCAGAGGTTGATGGATATATTATTAAGAGCCAACCAGCAGTATGCTGCTGCCTATATGGACGATATTATGGTGTTTAGCCCCGACTGGGAAACCCATTTAAGCCACCTAGGACACGTCTTATCCACTCTTGTGCAAGCAAGCCTAACCTTAAACCCGAAAAAAACACCCTCGCTACAGACCACATAGACTACCTGGGATTTTCTATCACTCAGGGTCACATTCAACCCCAGGTAAATAAAGTTGAGGCCATACAAAATATCCCTCAACCCTCCACAGAGAGGGGTGCGCTGTTTTCTAGGTCTGGTAGGGTACTACCGCCGGTTTAATCCCTACTCTACTTCTCCGAGCTAACCTGTCCTCTCACAGATTTGCTGACTAACAGTCATACAGGTAATAGAGTCAGGTGGTCTGAAGAGCAGGAACGAAGCGTCAAAGTACTGAAAGATGCTCTATGTCACACTCCCATACTTACGTGTCCTGACTTTGAGAAAACATTTATTCTTCAAACTGATGCATCTGAAAGTGGATTAGGGGCAGTATTATCTCAACCCGATCGACAAGGACATTTGCGGCCTGTTCTATTCCTTAGCTGTAAACTAATCCCCAGAGAACGAAGTTACGCCACAGTAGAAAAAGAGTGTCTAGCCATTAAGTGGGCCGTTGAAGCTCTACAATATTATCTACTGGGACAGACTTTCATACTTTTAACTGATCATGCCCCTCTCACTTGGTTAGCTACCAACAAAAACTCTAACCCTAGAATAATGAGTTGGTTCCTAGCCCTGCAACCTTTCTCCTTTCAGACTTACCATGTTCCTGGAAAGCTTCTGAGGAATGTCTACTACCTGTACAGGTGTCCAGTCTCAGTATGGCCCAAACGTCCATACCCAACGGGGGAGCAGTGTAATATTGCGCTATCCGTGCCTGAGAATTCGAAGATGGCGGCCAGTAGCGGTAAGAGCAGAACAGAAGTCAGTGCACCATAGAAGAGACAGAAGTTGCCAGCCGATCGCATTCTTCGGGGGAAAAGGCAGTCGAGCAGAGTGAAGGAGAGAGAGAGGCAAACAGACGAGGAAGCGAGGAACTGAGAAGCGGCATCGAACAAGGACGGGATCAGAGCTGTCGACAGCGGCAGCAAGAGTTGACGACGGATCCTGAGGAAAAGCAAGACCACAACCTTCCCAAGTCCTATGGTCCCCAGGGAGAGCAGAACGCCGGGACCCCTTCTACAACGAACTGGGAGGGCTTTGGCTGCAGGTAAGTGCCTTTCATACATTTCCTTTCTTCAAAGAGGTGGTGGGCGGCAGGTGTTCATGGGCGAGATGGGCGCCGCCCTGCCACCCTTGGGGGATTAAAAAATATAAGCTGGAACACCGAGCAGCTAGCAATAAATTGTGCTGGGTGCTCGGTGAACAAACATGGGCAAATCTGGGTTTTTCTTTGAGGGGGTGGGGGATGATGGCATTGGCTCTTGGCTCTCTGCTGTGCATGCTTTTGGCTGGGCGAAGATTTCTTCGACCTGGAGCCAGAAAGCAGAGCAGTGACGACACACAGGTGGGCAGGATCTGTGCATCACTGCCAGAATACAGCTTTTCATTTGGGCAAATTTTGTATAGCCCAGGGAGGAGTCAGAAGCTCCCCATTAAATCCAATGGCTGGGGCAGGCCAGTCCAGCTTCGGTAAAGTAGTGGGGTGTGGCAGTGGCCTCCTATGCCTCTTCCTCGAGACTCGAGAGAGACCACCCAGTAACAGTTGTTGTTCAGAAGTGATTGGTGTGCTGGGGTCAGGGGGAGGGGGGAGGGGTCAATCCAGAATTTTCCAGTTTGTTTGGGATGTGCTTTATTGGCACGCTGTTTTTCTGCAGTCCCGAGTTAGAGCCCGGCGCGAGAGAACATGTCGAGCTCGTGTCGTAGGATTGAGGTAGACGAGGCGAGCACCACCGTGCCTGGTGTGCCACTGACTATGTAAGTATTGTAATTTTATTTATTTGTAACACAGCCGAGTGTCCGAGACGAGTGACCTGACCCGATGGCTGCCTGCAGCTTGAATGAAAGCGTGCGTGACTAATTTAGAAGGAACACCGGCCGGGCCTTTCACTGCAGACTGCCAGTGAAAGGCCCGGCCGGTGTTCCTTCTAAATTAGTCACGCACCGTGCACGCTTTCATTGAGGCAGCCAGCAGGCAGACGCAACGCCTGGTACTTTGATATTCCTGTTGTTAAAGTCACATATTTTTGGTTGCTCTACTATACACAACCTGTAACGCGACACACACAGCTGAGAACTTAAGGCCAGGCCCTGGAAAAGGGAAACATCCCCGTGCTGCCGCGTCGTGGATTTTACTGTTTGCTTTGCTTGCTTGCCTGCTCCATAAACTGTACTCCGTCTCACTCTCCACCCTGTGCTGTTGGCGCAGGGGCCTGATTAAAAAAAAAAAATGTTCAGAGCACATCCTTGCCATGTTTGCTCCTGCCGGCATGCCGCTCTGTGTGAGATACAGCAATGTCTGTAGAAATATTAAAATAAATAAGCAGAGTTTGGTTATCACTTGAAGGAAACCAGTCATACCTTTATTCCAAAATATTGTGCTTTGCGTTTCATGACTCTCAGCAATTTCCACTTCTCTAAACGAGTGTTGTTTTTACTTGTGACTTAAGTTGAATCTGGTTTGCACGTGCGATTGTAATGCCTTCTATTAATGGCCCTCAGCTGCGTCAGTCCTTCGGGTTTCCAGGAAAGCGTGCAGGCGGGATGAATATACTAACACGGGCTTTAAGTGTACTGTAAACCTCATTTATCTGAGCCGTGGAGCTCGAGAGGAGCTAGCATTCTGCATGATGATTGCCTCTCTGAAGCTGCGAAGAAGACGCATTCAGAGAAACACAAACAGGGCCCGTGGGTTCAGCGACACCTGAAACAAACCTCACAGATGTACCAAAAATGAACATAGCAGACACATACAACACTATATTGCAGCATCTCAAACAAACAGTACAGTGGCTCCTTATAAGCACCCTTTGGGCACCAGAAACAAAAAAATAGGCCCTCGATGACTATAAAATCGTTTTAGTGCAGCGTAGATAGAATATTAACACAGAGGTAGTAGTCAAAATGAACAGATCAGAAGTACCTGAAACCAACAACACAGGGAGATCAGAATTAAACTGCAAATGGGAAACACTACTGAACAGAACTTCAGCACCGGAAACACCCAGCACCAGTGCTTTAAATGGAAGTATAGAATACAGCTACTCGCTATTTACAGTACAGGTTTGCTCCCGAAAAGAGCTGGTCTCTTTCCTTTCAAATTACAGAAATGCTTACTTTCTATACAAGTTATTAGTTGGTGATCCAGTCAACCCACTAGGAGGATAGTAAGAGTGAAAAGTAAGTCTTTGCAGCACGTATGACGTCCAGAATATGGGCAGCACAGAGGGCGCTCTCCTTTATATCCTAGTTAATTCCACTGGATAAATAAAAGTCAAGAAAGCCTGTATATGACTGGCAGCGTGGTTATTGAGTTGTAGATTGGGATCGGCAACGACCAGTAAGGAATCATTATTAATATTAAATTAGACGAAAGTGGTCTTTGCGAGGCAGGGCTTATTTTAATTGGCAGAGTGTCTGGGTTATCAAGAGATACTAGGGAGAGGGGAGCAGCCGTCCAGTTATCACAATAGAAAACGACCACTCCGCTGCCTTGTTTTTTTCCAGGCTGGTCTATGCAACTAACCAGGCATCCTTTCGGAGTGTCACATATTAAGGCTGGATGCAATAAAAACAACAAGGACCCCCTGAAACTAATAAAAGTTCCTAGGACAGGGAAACAGCAAATATAATGTAAACAATCCTAGGCAACTTACAACTTGTTGAAAATCAAGTCTGGATAATATCAATTAATAAGTGCAAAATCAGTGTACAGCCAAATTATTTAAAATGAGTACATTTTATTAAGAAACATAAAAACAGACTTATTTTTAAGCACAGACATACAAAAATGCAATAAACAATGTGTCATAAAAATATCATTGCATACAATCACAAAACATATACATTACACAAAATACTAATAATATCCGAATTTAATCCAGCATTGGTAATGGTGTGGTTCCAACAAGCCACACAATGTGTGTACATTTGATAATCATAAAAAATCATATATATTTAAAAAGCAATGACTTGACTGTTGAAAAAGTGGGTAATATACTCTACGCGCGTTTCGGCGTAATCTAAGCCTTCTTCAGGAGAAACCACTTTAGCCTCTATAAAAAACATAAAAAGACAATACATATATTTAACAGGCTGTACATAGAACTTGCCTAGATAGGATTCAAAAATAGCAAGTGAGCCACGATCTCCAGTGAAGAAAAGGGACAAGGAAGGGTGAAGGGAAATCCCACGACCAAATGAATGTAACTGAAAGATGCAGAGTGTATATAGTATAGGAAAGAAAACGAGCGAAAAATAATCTGGCCACCCCGAAGCGCACCCACGGGCCCTTCACCTGCCGGAACTGCAGCTTCGCCAGCACCCGCCCCGCCAAACCACCGCCCAGGAAAGAACCCAACTACCTCAGATGCATCCTCCTCAACACCCGCTCCGCCCGCAAACACGCCATCGAACTCTGGGACCTTCTCGACTCAACCTCCCCAGACGTCGCATTCCTGACGGAGACCTGGCTGAATCCCGCTTCAGCCCCCGACATCGCCATTGCCATCCCGGACGGATACAAGATCACCCGCAGGGACCGCACCAACGGAGTCGGAGGAGGCATCGCCATCGTCCACAGGAACACCCTCAGAGTCTCAACCAACACCGACGACACCCTCAGCACCGCCGAACACATGCACTTCCAGATCCACACCGATTCCAACACCACCCTCAGAGGAACCCTCATCTACAGACCCCCCGGACCCTGACCACAGTTCAGCGATTCCATCGCTGACTTAGTCAGCACACACGCCATCGCCTCCACGGACTACATCCTCCTCGGGGACCTGAACTTCCACCTCGAGAACAACAAGGACACCAACTCCACCACCCTGATCGACAACCTCGCCACCCTCGGACTCAGACAGCTCGTGACTACACCCACCCACGCCGCCGGCCACACGCTAGACTCCATCTTTTCCGCAAGCCCACACGTCTCCTTCAACCACACCTCCGAACCCCACTGGACTGACCACCACTGCATCCACTTCACCTACAGAAAGCCCACTACGCACCACCGCACCGAACAAATGCCTCGCCGCTGCTGGAGCAGAGTCACGGAAGACCAGCTAACCACAACCTCGCCCTGAGCCCACCCGCCGAACCCTCCGACCCCGACACCGCCGCCCGCAACCTCAGACAGTGGATCGACGACTGCGCCAACACCCTCGCCCCGCTCAAGAATCCGCCCAACAGCCACACCAGCAAGAAAGCCACCTGGTTCACCGAAGACCTCCAGGCCTCCAAACGAACATGCCGAAAACTGGAGAAGATTTGGCTCCACGAACGGACAGCGGACAGCTACGCCGCCCACAAGAGCGCCACCCGCAATCACCATCACCTCATCAGATCCGCCAAAAGGGCCTCACTCAAAGACCGCCTAGACAACAACGCACACAACAGCAAAGAGCTCTTCAACATCGTGAAGGAACTCTCCAACCCCAGCTCCAACACCAACGACATCCAGCCGTCGCAAGACCTGTGCGACTCACTGGCCACCTCCTTCCACCGCAAAATCGCCGACATCCACGACAGCTTCAACACCACGACCGCCCCGGCAACCACCGAGACCACTGCCCCCACAACCACCAACCGCCTGCTCTCCTGGACCAACATCAACGACGAGGACACCAGCGAGATCATGAACACCATCCACTCCGGTTCACCGCTAGACCCGTGCCCTCACCACATCTTCAACAAAGCCAGTACAGCCATCGCGCCCCATCTCCGGAAAATAATCAACATCTCCTTCGAGACAGCAACCTTCCCGGAAAGCTGGAAGCACGCAGAGATCACCGCCTTACTCAAGAAACCCAAGGCAGACCCCAAGGACCTCAAGAACTTCCGACCCTTCTCTCTGCTCCCGTTCCCCGCGAAGGTCACCGAGAAAATCGTCAACAAACAACTGACCCGCTACCTCGAGGAGAACAACATCCTGGACCCTTCCCAGTCCGGCTTCCGCAGCAACCACAGCACCGAAACCGCCCTCATCGCCGCCACCGATGACATCAGGACCCTGCTAGACAACGGAGAAACAGCAGCCCTCATCCTCCTGGACCTATCAGCCGCCTTCGACACGGTCTGCCACCACACACTACGAACACGCCTTCACGACGCCGGGATCCAAGAGACGGCCCTGGACTGGACCACATCCTTCCTTTCCGGCAGAACACAAAGCGTCCGCCTCGCCCCCTTCCGATCCAAGGCCACCAAGTTCATCTGCGGCGTACCCCAAGGCTCCTCCTCAGCCCAACGCTGTTCAACATCTACATGGCACCCTCGCCCACGTCGCCCGACAGCACAACCTCAACATCATCTCCTACGCCGACGACACCCAGCTGATCCTCTCCCTCACCAAAGACCCTCACACCGCCAAAGCTCACCTCCACGAAGGAATGAAGGCCGTCGCCGAATGGATGAGGACCAGCCGCCTGAAGCTGAACTCTGACAAGACGGAGGTCCTCATCCTTGGTTCCAACCCTTCAGCCTGGGACGACTCCTGGTGGCCAACATCACTGGGAACAGCCCCGCCACCCACCGACCACGTACGCAACCTAGGGGTCATCCTCGACCCCACCCTCTCCATGACTAAGCAGGTCAACGCCGTTTCCTCATCCTGCTTCAACATCCTCCGAATGCTCCGCAGGATCTTCAAGTGGATCCCCACCGAAACAAGAAAAACAGTCACCCAGGCCCTCGTCACCAGCAGGCTGGACTACGGAAACGCCCTCTAAGCAGGAACGACGGCTAAGCTCCTGAGACGGCTGCAACGCATCCAGAACGCCTCTGCACGTCTTATCCTCGACATCCCCCGACGCAGCCACATCACACCCTACCTGAGAGACCTGCACTGGCTCCCTGTCAACAAGAGGATAACCTTCAAGCTCCTCACCCACGCACACAAAGCACTCCACAACTCCGGACCAGCCTACCTCAACAGACGACTCAGCTTCTACACCCCCACCCGCCAGCTCCGCTCGACCAGCCTCGCCCTCGCCACAGTCCCCCGCATCTGGAAAACGACAGCCGGCGGCAGATCCTTCTCCCACCTCGCCGCCAAGACCTGGAACACCCTCCCCACCAACCTCCGACAGACCCAAGACCTACTGGCCTTCAGAAGACTCCTCAAGACCTGGCTCTTCGATCAGTAGCAGCACCACCCCCCTCTTCCCCCAGCGCCTTGAGACCCTCGCGAGTATGTAGTGCGCTTTATAAGTGACATGATTGATTGATCTGTAAATGAAACACAAGAAAAAAGAGAGAAAGAGATGATGATATAACTAAGCTAAATAGATAGTGTAGAAAGTGAAACACCTAATGCCCAAGAATTAAATGAAGCAATACAAAAAGTGACAATTTACCTGACCTGCGCCCACAAGCGCTTAGACAAGAATACTCATTCAAAAGAACTATATGTCAGTTGTCTGGAAATAAGAAAATAAAATACTGTTAAAAGGAAACTAAATAGACGAAAGTCATCTACCAAGGAATAGTGAATGCCAAGTAAAGACTAATTACCATAATCACGGACTATCCATAGAGATAAAGCCGAATAACAATCTTCAATATAAATGGTTTAAAAGTTTTGGAAAAGAGATGGAAAATGACAATCTCAAAATGGAAATATCTGCAACATAGAAATGTCATAAATATATTAAAACTATTGCAGTGGGTCACGGACAAAAAAAATCCAAATAAACCTGTATAAATAATGTTGTACCTTAAGGTGTAATAACGAAGGTTGCATCCTTAATGAAGAGATATAGTTATCCAGCAAGATCCTGAATGGATCAGAACATTTTATCCAATGAATGGAAATATATAAGAAATATTAGTCCTAGATGGTCAAGAAAAAAAAGGATGCACAGGGTGAGTCCTGGAGCGCACCAATACAAATAAAAAGCTTGAATGTAAAACGCTAATATATATACAAATTGTGGTAATTTTAAAATAAACAACGACATGGTATAATATTGTCGTGCAAAATGTACGATGCATACAAGGCATGGGACTCTAGCTAATAAATGTGACTCGATTGCAAAATGCCTATGGGTAATGGAAAATTAGTAAGTAAATGCGAACAAACATCACAGATACTGAATACTGAATAAAATTATGAAGATAGAAATGTGTGCTCACACGATTAACCTGCTGAAAATAGCGATACATATAAAGTAAATATGACGGGTCCCACCTGGTATAAATATATGGCTACATGTCTAAAAGAAAATATAAAACAACAAGTCTCTTGTGGCAAGTACTTACGTACCGAAAAATCGATGAGCCTGGCGTCTCGCATCTAGCAAACCTCGAGGGAACTGAAATGCGGTGAAAGACGTTTAAATAAGTAAGCGGCAACACCCGGCTACAATGAGATAGCGTGGAGACGTAGGTTAACGTAACCATCGAGTACTATGCGTCATGACCAAGAAGAACTCTATGGTAACCAAATACTAAAAAAATAAACCGAACACTAGACTGAAAACTTTCTAGAGCGGAAACTAAGGGTAGGAGTGAAAAGTAAAACACTCCTAAAAACGATGAATTCGCTAACGAAAAAAAGAGGAAAAAAAATAAATACCTCATTACATGAAAAATACTAAAACAACTCACGTTAAAAATAAGTACTAAGAAAAATAGAAAAGGATTACATGTAAAAGAATTATATAAAACACAATATAAAAAAAGAAAATAAGTGAAAATAAGTGACCTAAAACCTGAGAAAATAAATACTGAAGAACAAACAACAACTGACCTGAATCCAGTAAATGTGTGGAGCGATCCATGACTACTACAACCTAGATCAAAGTGTTAAGCACAGTTATACTTAATGACATTTTCCCATGGAATATCTAGATTAAGGCCCTGTTTATGGGTGGCTAAAGTAAAAATCCAGAACACCTCTCGTTTCATACGTGTTGCTTCTGTATGGGTGTTACTGCCAGGGCCAAGATTTTCAATGATGTACCAACGAATGTCACTAGGTTTGTGTTGCAACTCATGGTAATGCTTTACCAAAGGGGCATTCATTTTGGATGTATGAATAGCCGAGCGGTGTTCAGTCAATCGAATACGGAACTGTCTGGAGGTTTCACGCACGTATCCAAGTCCGCAAGGACATACGAGGAGGTAGATGACATTTTGGGTTTTACAATTTGAAAATTTCCGCGGACGGATAGTATATTGATGATAAGTAAAACTGGTCCCTTCAATTACAGTGTCACAAGCTTTGCAGGTGGAACATTTGTAAGTGCCAGTGACCGGTGACATACCATTGATGGTCTTTTGTACCAGTGAAGTTCCCTCTGTAAATTTAGACTTGGTAACTAAATCTTTAATATTCTTATTTCTTCGATGGGCAAACATAGGTTTAGGAATTTTTTCTTTGTCTGCCTGATTACTATTGAGGATGTGCCAATTGGAACAAATCATATGGCGAACTTTATTGTTCATGGTGGAATGTTTAGTGATGCACACCAGTGGATTGTTAGTGGCAGATGTTTTGGGTTGCAAGAGGCAATCACGGTCATAGAAACGAGCACGTTTATATGATTCCCGAATTAATCTACGAGGATATCCTCGAGCAAGAAATTTGTTTTTTAAAATATCTGCTTGAATGTCAAAATCATAGATATTGGAACAATTCCTCTGAAGGCGGAGAAATTGGCCAAATAGAATACTTTGTTTCTGCACACGAGGGTGGTAACTGTCAAAATGTAACAGCGTATTACGTGCAGTCGGTTTGACAAATAGGTCAACTTCTAATGCCCCATTATTATGTCTGATCAATATGTCCAAAAATTCCACCTGGGTTTTACTGGTATGTGACGTGAATCGAAGGTTAATGTCACAGGCATTAAGCCAATTTAAAAATTCCAACAATTTGTCTTCTGTAACCGTCCAAATAAAAAAAATGTCATCAATATAGCGTGACCAACTCAAAACATTCTCAAAAAACAGAGCTATTTCATTGTGTATATGTGTCAGTTCAAAAAAGGCCATATAAATATTGGCTATAGATGGTGCTACCGATGCTCCCATGCTTACTCCTTTGGTTTGCTTGAACAAATGGTTTCCAAACGCAAAGCTGTTCTCGGTAAGTACAATTTCCAGACATTGAAGTAAAAATGTTTTGGGACATATTACATGGTATTGGTCAATAAACCAAGAGGTCGCTAGCATGGCTTTATCTTGTGGTATGGGCCATCCCGATCGTTCATCTAAGTTTTGGTAGCTAGAAATAGGTCTATTCATGGTCATCAACGAGTTCACTAATCTCATTAGCATGTCATAGTAAATAGCGAATGGTTGGTTAGGTTGTGGGTTCAATAACAAGCTTACAGAAAAAGAAGAGCGTTCATAGTGCAGTTGAGTTGACATTGGTGAATAACAACAACCGGAGATGTAGTCAACGTTTTGGGGGAGGAAGTAACATTTTTCCAAGATTTCAGTTACGGACGTCATTCCACTTTTTCTGAAATTCACGTACTTCCGTAGTTAAAATGTATTTTGGCTGACCCTCTGTCGCACTTGGGTGGACTCCGTAGGGCGCTCCCTTGGTGGCTTAGCAGTGCCTCCAATGGGTTGGTCCTTGTACATTAGTGGGTGAACGCCATACACCCAAGCATATACCCTAGCAGACCACACTGGCACGGCGCCATGAATTCTCACCTCTGTGCTACATCCCGTGCTTACATGGAGCAACATTAGGCGGCCATGCTTCCACAAAGCAGTCAACCTATGAACAGCGCCGTACCAACCATGCAATCTGTAGGGCATCCAGGAACCCAATACAAATCAGAGTGCTTCATGACTGCACCATGCATAAGAAGTGCCATGTAAATAAGACAGTTGAACCACCCAGAAAGTGCTTTAGGGCTACAAGTGGCATGAGAAGGGCTATATAAATAGCAATACAATAGCTGCTGAGCCCTCCTACTAGCCCTCGTTTGTGAAGCCAACCCACTGGTGCTGATATGCTCGGCGTGGTGGATAGTGAGAGCTTGTGGTACTAGTCTGGAATAGTTTAAATTGCCCCTCAGTTCCAGGGTCAGTCTTCTGCTTCATCACCTTACCAGGCCTCTAGATAAAAGCTTTTGTGTTAATCATTTTCACATCTGGTATTCCTTTAACATCAGTTTCTTATTTGTGGATTACCACAATAGTTTTTGGTGCCCGGGTGAGTTCATCAAATGTTTGGGTGGTTCCTTCAAAAGTGAAACAGGAAATACTGGATGCACCCACAATATCTTGGGCACTGTAACCTGATTTATTCATTAATAAATGCTGAATGGCTCTATGAAGCGCACCTGAAACTTCAGGGTTTTGTCAAATAAAGCTTCTTGCAGTCAACCAAGCTTTCACCAACCTGATGCTGGGGAGTCGTCCTTCGCTTTCTGCCATTGCTCTTCTTGTAATTTAGAGCAGCTTCTGTAAGTGCGGTATAGGTTCGGATCAGTGTGCTGCAGAAACAATTCACTTTATTTGTTCTTCAAAGTTCAAACCCCTATAATGGATGTTAATCTCCACCTTGGTACGGATGAGCGCTTGAGGGAAACCACAGAAAAGACTCACATTCTTCACAGTTAGGCCTCCAGCCTGTGAGCGGACTGGCAAAGAGGCAGAGATGTGTTACAGGTAGAAAACACTTAGAGGGCCTGTTTCCGTTGCTTGGCTTGGGGGTCATTTTGCAAGCAGACCAGTTAGAGGATTGGGCAAATTTTTGATATGTTTCTAATGTTTTCTTCTCACTTGTGCTTTAA
The DNA here is from genome assembly GCA_963921515.1 of Calotriton arnoldi. Lineage (NCBI taxonomy): Eukaryota > Metazoa > Chordata > Amphibia > Caudata > Salamandridae > Calotriton > Calotriton arnoldi. The sequence continues at coordinate 951,507 of CAWUFW010001875.1, read as the reverse complement.
AATGCTATATATGGACCCCGTGTTTGCAACAATTTGCAGTAAATATGTGGTGTAAAAGCCACCATTCGAATCCTTTTTTTGAAAATTTTTCTGGCGGGGGGAAAACCCCCCCGCACCCTCCTTTTGCAGTTCGGGGTCGCTCGCTTGTTATACTACAATACAATTTTTCGCCCCACCACTTTCAAAATCCACCAGCCGCCCCTGGTGGGTGGGACATTCAACACTGCCACTAATGTAAGAGAAATCACAAAGAGGTAAAAAAAGGCCCACGGGTGTGGTGGAGGCACAAACAGTGAGGGAAAAGGACCTGCCTATGTATAGCCTACTTATGATATTCCCTCTTTGGTTCTTTCTGAGGGCAGCAACAAGTCTTCTCTTCCTGGGACACGAAGGCAGAAGCAAGAGACAGCTGAAGAAAGAAGAGTGCTAGGGGACAAAAGGAGCAACATAGCAACTGCCCCTCTCGAGTACTAGCTCTTCCTATTATTTTTCTTTTGCAACTCTACTGTGCCTGCCAAGAATAAAGAACACTTTTGTTTTCACTAACTACACGCCTTGCCTCTTACATTTCCTGGAAGGTCAGGATATATGGAATAAAACCAGATTTTAATCTGGAGACGGATGCAAGCAATTTACGATGGGGAGCAATATGCTCAGGACAGAAACAGTAGTATGGAATGCTTTGGAAAGGGAGAGTCACAAATTGTCTGGACATGAAGGCAGGATTATTTGCCTTGCAGAGTTTCAAGAGAGTTGAAAGTACATTTGGTCCTAGTAAAGATAGGCAATATATCAGCAGTGACTATCAACAGCCTGGGAGGAAACGGATCAAAGAGATTATCGGATTTAACTCCAGAAATGTGAGAGTTTTGTTTGGAACACAAAATTTACCTGAAAGCAGAATTTACCTGGTGTTTACACTGTGATAGACTAGGGTTCAAGAAATGTAAAGGATTACAGCGATTAGAAACTGAGTGAGGATTTGTTTCAGAGAATTCAGGAACCTTTGGGTCCTTTTGGGGTGGTTCTTTTTGCATCCATGTTAACCCAGTTACAGTATTACATAAGTTGGAGATGAGATCCAGTGCAATAGCGGTGGCCACATTCACTTAGTTTTGGAGGAAAATGAGGAGTTATGCTTTCCATCCTTTTTCGATGATTCAGAGGGTAAAAGTTAATGTGAGGAGACAGGAAAACTCAGGCTTGGTTTCCAACATTATTGGAGATGGCAGTTGAGATACCTTATTTAATTCAGTTGCGCGAAGCACTCTTTAAAGGACGACCTTCCAGCTCCACTCCTTTTGTGTTAGCCGGTTTACTCAACCTTCTAGTATGGAAAGTATCCGGAATTCAGGACGTTTCTTAGGCCTTTCGGGAATAGCTGCAGGGTTGCTCGATGAATCGTGGGCACCTGGTACTAGGAAGAATTACAGAGTCGCTTGGAGAGTACGGCTATGTTGGTACAGGATTTGCATCACGTACAGGCGGATGAAGTAGAGGTGGCTATGTTTTTAGCAGAACTATTTGCGAAAGGGTTATCTTACAGGACTGTTAATTGCTATAGGTCAGTGGTAGGACATTCTTTGGTTCAAGGAATTCCCATTGGTAGAAGTCCTTTAGTGTGCAGAGTAATGAAAGGGGCTAGGATGAGAAGAACACAGAGAGCCAAGTATCAAACATTATGGGATGTATATGTGGTAGTCAAGCTTAGAGTGTTGGCCAGGCAACAAGTACGGGAAATTAACTTGGAAGTTAGCAACATTGTTGTGTTTGATTTCTTTCAGGAGAGTATCCGATATTAGGGCTTTGGAGGTGTCTAGTAGATTTTACCAGCCAAATGGAGTAGTTTATGAAATATGGAGAAGGATTAAGACTGTCTGGTTCCGTTTTTTTATCCAGGTTTTGACAACATACTGAAGTTGTGCGTGGTGAGGTGTTTAAAGGAGTAGAAGCGGAGCATGTTAGACAAAAAATTCACAGGAGAGAACAATTGTTGATTTCCGAAGTGGAATCATTCAAAGGTGTTACGAATGCTACAATTGCAAGATGGGTGAAATCTGTGATGAAAGAAGGTGTGGATTTTTCTAAATTTACAGCTCATTCGACCAGAGGGCCATGGCAAGAAAGGCGTTTGTCAGGGGATGGTTGGAGGATGTGCTAAAAGCAGCAGATTCGTCTAATACAGACGCTTTTCGAAGGTTTTATTTTAAAGCTGTAGAACATGTTCCAAGTTACGCCTTGAAAAGCTTTGAACATACATAATGCTAGCCTCCTGCCTTGACATAAAGTGACGATTCTTCTAGGTTGACTAAATAAAGAATTGCGATTGTATTAAAGACAAGGCGGCTAGAACTAACCCGCTCATACTTCCCATATAGGATGCATTTTCTGGAGGGTAGGGGAATAGAATGGACAATAGTATTTTGAAAATATTGAATAATTTGTGGTTATCAATTGTTTAGAATAACATTAGTGGACAAGAGAAATAGACAGACAGGTTTGCTTGATTTGTTTTGCAGATAACTAAAATGGATAAAGTATACGAGGAAGAGGAATAATGGAGGGACAGGTTTTTATCTAAAAGAATCAAATAAATGGCAGAAGATGAAGGGCAAGCAGCATTTATGGGACTGAAATTTCTTATTTATGTGATGCATCAAAGGTCTATGTTGGAAGCTTTTAAAAGGTGCTGCTCAGAAGGAGTGAATAAAAGGTTTATGCATAATGCTAGCCTCCTCGCCTTTAATAAAATTGAGATTCTTTATTCAGTCAACCTATAAGAATATGCATTCCCATCACCAATCTGTTTGCAATTCAGGCTACTGTGAAGAGATAGACCAATGAAGACTAGCACTGGGAGACTCCGACACAGGCAGACACAAACATGGATGATATAGGGGCGTGGCCTAGCGATCCAGCATGGTGGACGCGCGTTAGGCGAGCTCCGCTTTAGCCCGCATTAAATATCCTTCATTTATCCTGATTCGTCGGACAAATTACCATTGTAGGTCGCCCGCAGCTGTGGTGGAACCAGGTGGTGGGGATTGTGACTCATAGGTGTGCCGGGAACGGAGAGTTTGAGGCCGCAACGGTGGTGCGCGGCCCTGGAGGCCCGACGGGCGAGATTGAAGCAGAGCTTTCTGAGCGGCGGCTGGAGCAGAGAACACCGGGCGCGGCAGCGCCGAAGTGCTCAGAGTGCGAAAGGGCTGGCTGAGGGCTGAATCGGCTCCTGGCAGTTGACTCTCAGCGTGTGAAGCAGCAGGGACAGCTTCTGTGTGGCAGGGAGGTCCCAGGAGGCGGCCAGGTGAGTGCCTTTGTTCTTCCCCCTCCCCTGCCTCCTCCACTAATCCCGGCAGTCTGATCGGGCTGCATGGAGGGGGTCTGGTGGACTCGCCGAGGGCCATAGTCGAGCGCTGCGCCAGCTGGAGTCCGGGCTGCCTGTGGTGAGGCCCTTGGGATTGCGCAGAGCCCCAGCTGGATGTCTGCGGGCCGGCTCACGCTACTATACTCCCCGGCTGCGGTGGTGTGTGGGCCTGCGGCGTGAGGGCCGGTACGGGAGCAGTTGGGCCCCACAGGTCAGATATCCGCTCAGTGGAGGGACGCCGCAGACATTTTATGCACCACAATATTCAGGCCTGGACCCTGGGATATATTGCCCTCGACTGCATGGGAGGAGGACCATTGGAGATGCGGGAGAGCAGAGCCGGACACGGGGCCTCTGGCTGATGTGAGTCCTGGGAGCTGAACAGAGTCCCACTCAGTAGTGAACAGCCCTGCATGTACATTTACATTTCCCCTGGCGGTGGCGGACAGTGGGCCTACGGCGTGGAGGCCGGCTTTGTGACTGCTGCACCCCATGTGATACTGACTTCTACTTGGTGAAGGGCCGGGCCTGGGCCTCATACACAGTGTGGAACCCGGTGCGGGAAGTGAGATACATTACCCTGGACGGCTGAAGGCAGCACCTGGGAGGAAGGTGGGACACCCAGTGGGGGGGGGGGGGACACGACTGTCTGCGGAAGCGGCCGGGTTAGAACTCGGTGCGGCTCGTGGGCAGGCGGTCTCCGTCCGAGTCCCGATATTGCAAGAGGTCTACAGCAGAGCCAGATATTGAAAGCCGAGATCGCAATGGGAAAGATCTACACGCCGCAGGATTTACGAACGTGGTTTGTCCTGGAGGCCCGTCTGGGGGGCTACAGAACCGCCATCTTGAGGGATTAGTGTCCGGACTGCACCATGACAAAAGACAAAACGGCTCGAGGATCTGCCAAACAGAGCACGTTGGACCGCTACACCGGAACAGGGGCCTCGGCAACCGAACAAGGAGGTGCACAAGGAGGCATCCCGGACAATGCCGCACTCATGGCGGCTATCACACAGTCCAGGGACACCTTGGAAGCGAAGATTGGTGAGGTGGGCTCTGACGTCATGCTCCCAAGGCAAGATCTGCGAAATGCGGTGGAGCGCATTACAGAAACCGAGACCAGGGTCTCGGAAATGGAGGATTCGGTCACTACCTTGCAGAAAAAAGTTGCATCATTGGAGACGGTCACCAGAGGCCTGGCTTCGCGGGTGGAAGACGCGGAGAGCAGGGCCAGGAGAAATAATTTACGTTTTGTGGGATTCCCTGAAGGATGTGAAGGTGGAGACATGGAACGGTTCCTGACTAAGTGGCTCGCAGGATGGCTTCCTCCGGAGTCACTGTCCTGTTTTATTGTAGAAAGGGCGCATAGGGCCCTGATGCAGAAGCCGCCCCCGGGAGCCAGACCAAGGCCCGTCATTGCAAAGATTTTAAACTATCACGACAGGGACACGATTTTAAAGCAAGCCAGAATTAAAGAACCCCTGACATTCGAAAATACCCGCATCCTTATATTTCCAGACTATACGAGAATAGTCCAGCAGAAGCGACAGTCATTCATGGCAGCAAAGGCCCGCCTTCGTGAGTTGAAACTTCCCTACGCGTAGCTGTATCCCGCCAGACTGAGGGTGGTGTACCAGTCCCGCACGCTATTCTTTGAGTCGCCAGAAGATGTCTTCAGCTGGACGGATGAAACAGTCAAGATTCGGCCCCGCACACCGTCCAGGATGGAATCGGATTCCTCGTCCAGTGATGTCGTCCGCAAGCCACCCAAGCCCAAAATCAAAGGAACTAGGAGGTCGAGATCTAGACGCCGATCTAAATCCTGCAGCGACCCCAACATATCCACTTCGGTGCCCCAGCAAGGGACTTCGGCCTCACAGCCACGTCAGGACTCTCCCGGATGGGGGACTGTTGGTAACACTTGCTTAGACCGACGGAGCACGAGTGGGGGCTAGTACCTTTGTTAGACTCTCAATAGTCGAGGGGAACACACGTTGAATATGGGCAGGTTACTGGGGAACCATTGGCGGGGGGCTCCCGTTGGGGCCCGCAAGCCACTTCCGCCGCAACAGATACTTCAGCTGTTTTGCGGTATATGGGGGGTGGGGGGAAGTTGGGGTACACATGTTGTATGTTAGCACTGCGTCACCGTTGCACACGGCCACTATTCACACACTAGTTGATACTTGTCCCACATACCGAAGTCCCGAGACCCTTAGATGGCAGTCCCTATAGATAGGGCGCGACTCCAGGCGGGGGACCTCCGGATAGTGAGTTGGAACGTCAGAGGAGCGCTAGATAAAGTTAAAAGAGGGGCTATACTCCAACAGGCTAAACGGTACCGCGCAGACATCCTGATGCTTCAGGAGACACTTTTTAATTTTTTTTTTGTTTTTATTGATTTTACACAACAATTAGCCAGGCATTGTAGAGCGATACATGATCATATAGGTACATGGCATAGCTACAAATGTTTACAACCAGTTCAGAATAATACACATTAATAGTGCCGAAGATCCATGAGAGTCCCTGTACTTCATCGCATAGAGGTCTGAAATCGTGAAATGAGTCTCTAACGGCAAGCCAGTACGGATAATTCTCAGCAGTCTCGCCTACACCAGGAGTCCAACAAATCATATAATTAGTCAAATCTATCAGGACTCATTACATTTATATCAACCTAACAAAAATTTACCCAACCGTCCCTCCCCGCATGCTCGGTAATAAGTATCTAATATTAGCATTTGCACATTTTCATATCTGAATTCGTGTGTATCTCGGTTCCCTAGTCTGTCTTAGACGAACCGTACAGCCCTGCTAACTTACATAATGTCGCCCACGGATAGTGTAAGGAGCCCATGTGTTCCGTAATCGTGGTCCAAGGGAGACACATTTAATGGGAACTAAAGCGTTGTGTCTCCTCAGATATGGTTATATTCAAGTGTTCCACTGTTGTTTCACTAGGGGTTCCCGTGGGGTTGCGATTCTAATCTATCGCAGGGTCCCATACAAACATATCAAGACATGGACGGCCATCCAGGGGAGATACGTATTTGATAGGGGTACCATCTATGAGGAACAGGTGGTATTGGGCAGTGTGTATGCCCCCCCCCCCCCGCCGCCGCTGTCATGGGCACTAGTCGAGCGTCTCACGACCATGTGGGCGGATATACCAGAAGGGTTGGCAATAGTAGGGGGGGGGGGGGGACTAGAATGACGTGATGGACATGGCATAGATAGATGGAGAGCAGGGGGATATTCCAATGTGCATCAAGTTACCCAACTGAACTCCCTGGCGACGGGGTTGGGCTGGGAGGATCCATGGCGGCGGCTGCATCGTGAGGAGCAGGGATACACTTATTTTTCGATGACGCACGATTCTTAATCCCGCCTCGATTATATATTTGTACCGGTAGGTTCAGTCAGTAGGGTGAGGGCGGTTGAGATCCTCCCAAGAGGTTTGTCTGATCACTCCCCCGTCATTCTTATGGTGCAGTTGGGTCCTGAGAAACAGCCCATTCATTGGCGTCTCTCCCCCTGCAATCTACAGGATGAGAAATATCGGGAGCATATAGGGCAGGCAATCGAGCAATACTTGGATATAAATGTGGGGACGGTAGCAGAGGCTGAAATCCTGTGGGAGGCCATGAAGCCAACCATACGGGGGAAGGGTAGACATTTCATTCTGCGCGGCAGCACGTCGAACCCGGCGGGAATCGCTTCTGCGATCGGAGGCCCATATAATGGAACTAGAGCGGAGCAGTAGGGGGGAGGGAGGGAATCTGGTGCGCCGACAGCTGGTGCTGGCGAGACAATCCCATGCCGACACCCTGATGGATGAGGCCCGTCTTGCGTGGCTAGCGTCCCGCAGCAGAATTTATCAATGGGGCGACAAGTCCAGTAAATTACTTCATAGACTGTGTCAAGGGGCCTTGCATCCTCAGGTTCTTCCCAGTATATCGGGCCCAGATGGGAGGGCTCTTCGTGACCCCTCCCTCATAGCAGAGGGTTTCGCAAGTTACTTTGCAGAGCTGTACACCCCTAAGGAACTACTACAGGAAGGCGTGATACACCGTTTTATAGCCGACGTACCTCCCGCGCCCTCTCGGATGAAGCACGAGGAGATCTTGACCTCCCGCTCACCAAGGAGGAGATTTGCACAGCTCTGGGAGATTTGAATTCTGGAAAGGCGCCGGGTCCGAATGGATTCCCATGTGAATTTTTTAAGAAATACTTCTCTAAATTGGGGCCTCATTTTCTCCGCGTTGTGGACTAAGCGAGAGACCGAGGTAGTCTTCCACGAGACTGGAGACACGCGGACGTGGTTGTATTTCATAAACCAGGTCGGTCCCCGGACCAACACGCCTCATACCGCCCCATTTCATTGTTGAATGTTGAGGCCAAAATTTTAGCCAAAGCATTGGCCAATCGCCTCCAACCCCATGTAACCACTTTGATCCATCCGGACCAGGCTGACTTAATGCCCCAGAGAGCTACGCGCCACAAGATCCGACGAGCGCACACTGCCATAGCCACCATCCAGGGAACGGGAGTACGGGCCGCCCTTTTGCTGGAAGACATGGATAGGGCGTTTGACTACCTTAGCTGGGTGGACTTGTTCGCACTCTTAAATCGTCTTAACATGGGCCCGCAATTTTTGTCATCTCAAATTGTTATATACAGACCTCACAGCGTCGGTGCGAAATGCGGGATCCACCTCCTTCACATTTCCAATTGGCAGGGGCACCCATCAGGGGTGTCCCTTGTCGCCATATCTCTGCGTTAGCAATGGAGCCTTTGGCGGCGTGGGTGCGGATGGATGCGCAGGTGGCAGGTTTTGAGTGGGCTCATGGGCTCTCGGATCGCATTGCATTATATGCATATGATGTCTTATTCTTTTTAACAGACATCAACAAGACGGGACCGAGGTTGCTCCGCATTATGCACATTTTTGGGGAGTCCTCGGGCCTAAACATGAATCCGCGTAAAACCACTCTGTGGGTGCTGGGGGGAACCGCTGGACTGGGGCCTTGGGCTTCGGCAGTTCAGGTGACGACGGAGGGAGTGAAATATCTGGGAGTTTTCCGGTCAGATCTGCCAAGCGTGGCATGGGACAGAAATATCGTCCCGATATGGGCACGGGTTTGTGAGGAGTTGAAAACTTGGTCGCACATGCCCCTCTCCATTTATGGTAGATCGTCTATTTTTAAAATGTTGTTGCTGCCGCGCCTGCTCTACCAACTCCATACCCAGTGCTCCCTACGTGGTTCCACCAGGTTAATGCGGCGTTGGGCCAATTTCTGTGGGCAGGGGGGGGCATCCAGAGTCGCGCTGCGGACTTGCTTTGTCGATGTATTGCGTGGGGTTGGCTACGTCGGATGTCCAATCGTATTATATGGCATCGCACCTATTAGTACTGAACGAATGGTGGTATGGGGATAGGAAGGACCTCGCTTATGCAGTAGAACGAAGGTGTATGGGAGAGTCTACCCTTCATACCATATTGTATTCGGCCCCCCTACGCAACTCTTTACCGCCGGCCACTTGGGTGGTATTCCAGGTGTGGAAACAGTCCCTCTGCAGGATGAGGTGGTGGAACAAGCCGACTGGGGAAACCCCACTGTGGCACAATGGCCGATTGCCACAGCTTGCTGCGTTACCCGGATTTCGTGGGTGGGATAATATAGGAATCTATACAATAGGAAACAAGATGCGAGGCTCTGTTCTGAAATCATTGCAAGATCTTCAACAAGAGTATCAGATGCCAAAAACTCAACTCTATAAATACCTCCAATTCCGGCACGCCATTTATCCTACTATCTCGGGATTAGAGGCTCTCCCCGAATTCAGTCCTATCGAAGCCAAGGTGTTCATGGGCGATCTGCAGGATCATAAAATATCGAAAATCTATCAGTCACTGGTGACCAACAGCTCTACTACTTTAGATAAACTTAGAGAAGCATGGGTGGGTGATCTTGGCCAAATAGACGGAGATGATTGGATGGACGCACTGGCCTCCCCTCGGGGAGCAGAGATAGCAACGCTGCTACGTCTCATCCAATTTAAATACCTTCACCGGGTTTATTATACCAGTCTCAGGTTGTGGAGGGCGGGGCTAGTGTCATCCCCGATATGCCTGCGGTGTGGTCGGGAGGGATCCCCAATACATACAGTGTCGTTTAGTTCCTATAGTAGTTTGGATAACAAACTGTGGGTTTGGTGGCGGACGGATTCCGTGCACCCCCACCGGATACATTAGCCTGTCTGTACTAGCTAGCTCACAGTGCCACTAGAGTCTCCTCTTATCGGGGAGAGAATAGTTCTTGGCAACCTCAGAACATGGCAACCCTGATCCCCCAGGATCGTGGAAACAATATACTAACTTTCGCTCAGTCACTCGTGCTCACTTAGTTTGCCTCAGAGAGGTACACAGAATAAACAGTCGGGGCGTTTCAATAAGTATTTATTGAACAGTTATTCTAGTGTAGAATATATGAGCTGCATCAACCATGCGACAGTAGCAGAGATATATGATTAGCAGTACCATGAAAATAAATGGATTGTACAGTTCTACCATCTTGCAGAAATCATGAATATATACAAGTACATAAAACACATGATAAAAAGTGCATACTCCTACGATGTCTCCCCAACTAGATGTACCTAAATGTACCTAGCATCTGTGAAGGTGGTATGCCAAGAATCCCTCTAGGATCTAGTCCACCCCATTACCTGAGAGTTAGAGAATATGGGACCCGGTCCGGGTCTCGAGTTGGACACCCCGCGAGGGATGTTAGACCACTGCTAGCTGGAGCGTCTGCATGCAGGAACCTCAACGTCTCTGGTCAGTGTGTCAGCCTGGAAGTCACGGTCTCGATCTTCCTAAGCAAAATGTGCTGTATATATACACCCATAGGTCTCCCCAGGGGTCCTACCTTGCTGGGTTACTGTGTCAGCCTAAAGGATGAAGTTGGGCCTGAACTTTTTACAGAGATATTATACAGGAGATAGTAATCCTACTGTTAGTCCTGCTGTGCTTCCAAGAAGCCTCATGCATAACGTATGAGAATCTAACCAGGGAAAAACCCGTGTTCTGAATGCAGTGCCATATCTAGGTAAAAGGTCAGTGCCCAAGATCTGTTATGTATGTAATGTAGGGATGGATGTAGGTGAAAGGTTGCGATGTTACCTGCGCCTATATAGGGTACCTATATGGAATACAACACCCACTCCTCTTCCGAATGGACGACATACCTAACCTATTACTATACTAATAACATTTACTAGATAGTGGTATGCACAAAGTTTATAAAAACATCTTTTGAACTAAAATGTTTAAAAACTTCTAAAAAAATTCTAAAAAAACCTTTAAAACATTTTTTAAAAGTTTGGAAGCCCTAGCTCTAAAATGTCCGTTGGTATAGTCTGGATCACTATAAGCATTATAAAGCCATAAATGCCCAAAAAATGAAAGGAATGTCAATGTAGTTCCATAGTTCCAAATTTGAGCTTGTTTAAAAAAGGGCAAATTTTTCCCAGCACACGACGAGCCAAATGAGTTCAAATGTTTGTGTCCTGGCTGGTAGACGCAACATTTTCGTTGCCTGCTTCCGCAGTAGACAGCCCCTGTAGCACCTCGCATAGCACGTCAATTGAGCACAGATGTTCCACGCTGTCCGCAGCCGGTGCTCGGGCAGCCTGTGCGCTGTCCAAAGCCTGGGTGTCAGAGGAGGAGCCGGTGTTTATACCAACAGGTGCTGTTACTACCCGTGGGGGCTCAAGGAATGCCGCCATCAACATTGGAATACGCTGAGGACATGGGCCGTTATCGGGTCCAGTAATGCATTTAAGTCCGGTTGCGCACATGATGGGAGTGTCAAACACAGGTCTAACACGCATTCTTCTCCGCAAAACAGGCATCGGAGGACAGGTAAGATGCAGTCTATCCAGACCAGTCGAAATGACAAGAACCAAGATTCACTTAGTTCTCTTAGGCGAGGCGTGCCTAGAAGTTGTACCATGCGGTCACGGTTTTTATGCTCCAGGTGTGTTCTTTCCATCGCCTTGGTGACCGTTTTCCATTTGCTACGCAATGGACGTCCCAATCAGGATACCTGCTATTAGAAACAGGATTAGCGGAAGTCCTCCAAAGATGCTTCCGAATACGGAGTGTATGAAGTTTGGTATAACTCCAAGTACCGTCTGAAAGGTGCTCAGAAGTCCAGAACCTATGGTCTTAAATAGGTGGACAATGGCTCTCGTATCAGACATGTTAAAGATACGATTCACCATTTCTGCGAAATGGAAAGGGCAGTTAGTATGAATGAGCGCCTGTATCTCTGCCGCAGACCTTGCAAGTTGAAGATCAAAAGTCTCGAGCGGAGATTAAGGGCACAGACTTCTGTAGAAGCATGGCTTTCACTCTGCTTAGAGTATCAAACCGTATTAAGGAAACATTCAGTGAAGGCCATTACGGCGCCTCCCTGACTATGTGTCGGTGGAAACAATACTTGCATACAACAAGTAACCCTGGAGCTCACGGTTACCAGATATGCGATGCCCGGGAGCATGCCACAGCAGCCTTGACTGCTCAGCATCAAGTAACTCCCATTTGAAAGTAGCCCGAATGCTGGAGTAATCACTGCAGCTGGGGCACCCTTCAAATGACAGGACAGGTTTGCTACAGAACCATTACAAGCTTCGTGCAACATTATATCCTGGCATATGAGTGATCCACTCAAAGCATTCTCGCAGTTTGTACCGCTCAAACACTTCTTGATCCCCACTCCGGCATCGAAATCTGTATGGCAATTCCCAAGATTCCTTAATGTATTCCTTACACATTTCTTCGTATCTGCCTGCCTGCTTTTGTTCAAGGCAATATTGAAACTGAAAAGTAGTGATTGGTAGAGTTAGGTTGCCATGGATTAGCCATTCTGTAGACGGCGATTCTGCCACTGTGAATGGTAATCTATCCAGTTTTTCGATACGCAGCATTGCATATTTTGCTCCCCTTTGTGCCATTTCTATCTGTTAGATTGTATTCAGAAAACAGACTTGCTGTTGATAAAACGCCAAGGCACGTAGCCTGCATGCAAAGATTGCAGCGTCCAGCTTAACAACATAATAGAACGTAACGGTGCTTGCCCGTGTTGTAATATGGCTAAATCTTGATCTAGTATGTCTATCGCAGAAGATACAATGTTGCCTAAGGAATATATCCTGGAAGTCAATGTAGTTAACCCATTGTCTACCACTGCTAGAGATTTTTCTAGATTTATACGGTCTATTTCCCGTAGTCTCTCTGTGGCCTCTTGTTGGGATATTTTCCAAATTTCATTGTAGACAGCATAATAGAAACGTTTCTGACGAGGATTCCTGGGACCCATTAAAAAATCCTTAAGATCCACATCCTGTGACAGTAAGGATAAGTGTTGTTTCCCCTGTGTGAGTGTTGAGGTTTTTTAGCCAATCAAGGCACAACTTCCCAACACTGTAGGATGTCACTACCCCTGGATGTTGTGTCTGTACATAACGTGGATCTGGCCTATGGATACTAAACCCTTCGGCTTTACCCATGAATCTTGCCTGACAACTATTAGTGTCTGTGGGCCAAATCAACCATTTTTTCCAATCGGGGTCTGATCTGTTGTATTGTATAATGTCATCTAATGTAATTTCTTCCTGTGATGTTATATTGCCCTCGGTGTGTGATGGAGTCGGCACCCGAGGTGTGTTCAAGTCTTTGCTCTTAGCTAGTCCAAGGCAAGACGTCTGTTGCACTGTCTCGTTCAAAAACATGATTTGTTGAGGGATAAGGCATGCTCTAAACAAAGCTTCTGTTCCCTGAACTTGCCATTCTCTAGTACCCCAGACTGATTTTAAGTCTATGGTGTCTTTCCATAAGTCGAAACCTTGTTCAGACAACTGGGCAATAAAGGAAGCAGAGTAAATCTGTTTGGCGTTTGTTAACATATTTTTCTGTGCTGATGTTGGTGCAACCTTATAATAATATGAGGCTGGATCAGACATATTAAACCCTGAAAAATATGGAAACTTTTATGTAAATGTTTTTGAACTGCCTTTCGGCAGTGTTGGACAATGTTCTCACTGGTGGTATGTGAACACATTTCTAGGACTTGCAGATTTATGCAGAAAATAATGACCATAATGTTGATAACAATACATACTCTCGAAATCTGATGTGCTTTCCAATGTTTCACTATTAGAAAACGCAGCAGATTTTTCCAAATCAGATAACATGATATTAACAGTTTCAAAATCCCAATCATCGGAAAATGTACTTGAGGTAATGATATCACTCAATGATATTTTAAATAAATGTGGAATTTTTAAAATTTCAGTCGGACCAAATATATCGAAATCAACCTTGTCCCACACTAGACCATCAGGTATAGGAACTGCTGTAATGTTCACTAATGACAAGTCTCTTTTTTTCCTCGATGAGATGATTGGTGTGGTTTTAAAATTAAGTTCACCTTTTGGGCTGCAGAGCTGTTGAATGTATTTCCCATTAACAAGCATACTAAAAACTATTACCAAGCCTACCCAGAAAAGAAAGAAAAGTATCCCAGTGATTATCCATAGTTTTACCCAGGGTGACACCAGGTAAGTCTTTTTAAGAAAGTGCATAAAGTCTGTAACTTGCTGTTTGCGTGATTTTTTGGCTGGCGTCGTTTCCGGTTCACTTGGATCCAACGAAAACATATCAAAGTTTATGAAGTAGCCAGAAGCAGTTCGATCAATTGTTGTTATTGCATCAGGATTTGTAGAAATCATAGTTTGCTCTTGTCGAGGCATGTTGATGTAGACATCTGTATTTGGTCGAATAGCGAGTTGTTTTTGATTTTGAAGTTGAGCTTCAGGTTCAAGAGGAACGAGTTCCATATCATTGTTGCTTATTCCTTCATTCCGTGTCGGAGGCTCTTCGAACGTGATGAGTCTTTCCGTTTGATTTTCTTGGATTGTAGCGAGAGGAGGGCGTCTGCTACTTTGTAGTCCACGTGGCCTACTGCTTAGTATCGGCCACATAGTGTGGTTTGATTAGGTCAATTGAGACCAATCTTTTCTCCTTTTTTCCGGCAAGAGGCGGTAGAAGTACAGTTCTTGTTCCTTCAATTGCTAGGACTGGTACAGGCTTTCTGTATGATGGCCCAAATTCTTTGTCCGCTATCTTTTCTCTGACCAGATCCCCGACTTCTGGGATCCAGACAGGTCTTGCCGTGACTGATTTGACTTCCCCAGTGGCGGTCGGCTTCAGATGGACGTTACTTTGTGGTGTCCTGGATTCATTTAGATCCTGTAAAACAGCCAAACTATCATGGATGTCAAAAGGCTTTTCATCCGCCACTGTGCCTTCACAATCAAGATCAGGTACCCACATTCTTGTCCCAAATAGGACCTCATATGGAGTGAGGCCCCCTAGAGAACTTCTTGGCATGTTGTTAAGTGCACGCTGCACTCCATACAGATATTTTACCCAACTTTCACCCGTGCCTAATACTCTAGCTGTTAAAGATTGCTTTAAGTCTCGTTTTTTTTCTCTCCACTACCGAATTTCCCGCTGGATGGTACGGAGAGGAGTACAGCAATGCTACACCCAATCCTCGCATGGCCTCCTTGTAAGCCCGAGAGCTAAACGCAGGGCCCTGGTCAGAATGTAATGTGCCAATTGCATATGTCCCTATAAAGACTCGCAAATCTTTTATAACAGTTCGAGCATCAGCCGAGTGTTGGGGCCACACCCATAGGAATCTCGAGCAGGAATCCACTGCAACCATGATATATCTGTAAGCCCCATCACATTTTAAGGGGCCGCAGTGGTCCAAGTAAACACGCTAGTGGTTTATCAGATATTAATAATGGTTTCTGTGCTGGACGTGTTACGGTGGAACCTTTCATCTGCTGATAGATGTCGCATTTTAACACAGTCTTTAGTCTTTGTTAACCCAGGCCACCAATAGCGTTGTTTCAACAATGAAACAGTCGCCGTAACTCCTGCATGTGCAGAACCTATACCTTTGTGTGCTGCTAGAATTAAACCTAACCTACGATCCAGGTTTGGAATTACTCTATCCCCCACTCCAGGAATCTCAGCAAATGGAATGTTATTGGCATCTAACTTGTAGGAGTACTTGAGTGGAAACCTTTTTGGTACTGCTCCGCTGTTTTTGCGGGTTGCATTAACAGCTACCATAATCTCACCGTCTATTCTCGTTTTAGAACGAGTGATTGCAGCTACGGAAGCCGTGCGTACAGCCCCCTTAGCGGCTTCATCAGCCAATGAATTCCCTTCAACGTGAACGCCATCATGCTGATGACTCAGTGTATGTATCACGTGAGCCCTCTGTAGTTCGGTTTTCAACTCCACTACCTGTTCCCATAGCATTTTATGCTTAATTGTGCTACCTTTTGCATCTTTGAACCAGTTTTGAACCCAGTACTGCAAATATTCATTGTAAGACTGCACACAGTAAAATGAATCGCACACAATTAGTGTGGGGAATTCTCGATCCGTATTTACTAGTGCCAGTATCGGCGCTTTTAGCTCTGCCAACTGTGCCGTGCAGTCTCCTAGAGATTGCGTTTTTGTGCAACTTGGGTGGAACTTTCCATCCTGCATGCGACCTTTAACGATTGCACATGATGCGCTATATTGTTGCTTACTCCCTATGGCCGGTTGAGCAGATCCGTCAGTGTAAATGATAGATTCATACTGATCTAGAGGCATTATTTCGTTTGGAAGAGGATATTCTTGTTCGTATTGCAGGAATGCTTGTGTCTTTAAATTTGGGTCGTACCTGTATTCTACATCTGTTGCAGTAAGAGAATTAGCCCATTGGATCCATCTCGGATGTAAAGCTTTAGCATTAGGAACGCTTGCCTTTGTCGCAGCCTCTAAGGCTGGAACTGGAGTAACTACTATTATTCGTTTCCCGAGCCAGTGCCCTTTTTCTCACTACAGCAGTCTGTACTGCTGTTAGAATTTTCTCTGTAGATGCGAAGCGCATCTCAGCATGTGTACAAATGTGATTTGTATGCAATTGGTACTGTCTCACCTTTATTATATGTTAGATAGGTGTACCCAGATTGACCCGCAACTATACGGATCACCAGATTGCGTACGTTTAGGCGTGTCTGGAAGTGTTTGGAAGCTATCATGTCAGCTTGTAAGGAACGAAGGATATCTGTGTGTTCCTGTGTCCATTGTCTTATTGAAAAATCAGGTTTTATTAAATCGTAGAAAGGTTTCACTCTTTCCGCGTAATCTAAAATGTATGTTCTACCAAAATTTAAGAATCCCAGAATGGACTGTAAATTTTCCAATGATTTTGGAGGTTGGAGCAGCGCGCATTTTTCTAAAAAATTGGCTGCCAGACTTTTTCCTTCACTTGAAAGGTTATATCCTATAAACAGGAAACGGAGGTGGGCAATTTCTAGTTTTTTTAAAGTTGAATTTGTAGCCCTCAGATGCAAATCCCAAAATAATGGTATTCACTCTGTTCAAGTGTTCCTCTAGGTCATCGTCCATTAGATAAATATCATCCACATAGGACAATGCCTCTTCATCCAAATTTTGAAGTAACTCAGTTACTCTAGCCGAAAACAACCCCAGGCTGTTCTTATACCCCTGGGGGAGTCGACAAAATTGACGCTGGGTCCCTAGCACTGAGAAGGCTGTTAGATGTCTGCTTTCAGGCACTATATTTTGGCAGAAACATCCATTTGAGATATCAAGTGTTTTATATTTTTTCCGCACAATGTTATTCATTAATGCGGCACTGTGTGCATTTTGGACTGCAAATGTCTTAGTGCAAGTGTTTTAATGTCTGTAATCTAAAACTAGACGATATGATTTGTCAGGTTTCATGACTGGAAACAAAGGATTGTTCATTTGAGAGGTGCAGGTTTCAATCACCCCTTGATATTCAAGTTGATCTAAGATCTCCCTGGCCTGTTTTTTAGCTTCTTGCTTTATTGGATACTGCCTCTGTGCAGTTGGAGTATTTTTTATAGGAATTATGTGGTGGGTTGAATCCTCATCCCATCCAACATGGTTTTTGTATAATGCTGGAGCCTGGGCTACCGCCCACTCCTGCGCATATGTGTGTTGCCTGGGAATATGGTCTGAGAAGGCCGGAAGAATTACTGTTTCTCCTTTAGGGCAATCCATGACGAATGCTGGCGGACAATCTTGTTCAGCTAATAAAATATCATAGCCAAACGTCAGGTTCTCCCAAAAGGGACCTCTCACTGTTCTACATTTGTCCCCCTCCATTTGGAGCGTTATTTCATATACTTTATGTGGGACGCTTACCCTAGTATCGGGCGTTTCTACCGTGATATAATCATTCAAGTCCGCTGTCTCCAGAAATTCCTTCAGGTTCTGGCGAGCTATTTTTACTTTTGCCGCACTGTCTAGCATCGTCAGAGCCCATTCCCCATTCAGTTTCTGGGCATGTCTGATCTTTAGACCTGCAACTTCTTCTTTTTGAACTGTGGCTTTTGCTTTGGTTTCTCTTCTTTTTTTAGAAGTGTACTCTTGAGCGTGCTGCTGGTCTCTGGACTTTGTACGCTCTTCTTGTCTTTCTGACCGTCCTTCCCTCTCGGAGTTTTTCGATGAACCCTGAAAGGAACAAGAGGAATGTGCATCAGTATCCCGATACCGGTCAGGTTTCCTAATATTTTCCCTATTCCTAAGGTTGTACCTCTTTTCGGAGGGCTCCTGTGGAGATCTACCTCTGGATTGAGATCCGTTTCCTTTAAAGTTTTGTTTTTTATTGTCCCACTTCTTCTTAGTTGAAGCAGGTGTCTGCTTGGAAGTGTCCTTATCAGGACTGCCCATCAGTTGTGGTTTTAAAGCTTTCCCACCCAAACTGTCTCTGCCTAATTCTGCATAAGCAGTTTCAATTATTTTGGGTAGTTCGTGTTCCTGTTCTAAAGGATCGAACTCCCTCAGGCGTTGGCGGATGGCCACTGAAGCAGTTTCCCCCTTAATGTTAGCTAGTATTATGGCTGATACCTGGACATAGTTACCTAGTAACTTCATCCCTAAGTTTAGGGCAGGTTCTGCTCCGTACTCATTTTGTATCGGTCTCAATACGTCTGGTACTACTGATAATGACGGGATACCATGAGTTCTGGTATATATGGCAGCAAAGACTGTACCCCAAGTGGTACAATGCTCTAATTGTGGTGTTATCCCCATGGGCAAGCAGATTGTTAGCATTCTGTGTTTTTCATATGGGAATACTGCCTCTAGCTGCGTTATTTTCTGAACTACCCAGAATGGTATTTGTTCACGTTTTGTGGGCATTTAACCCATTACTGCGTGTAATGTTTGTGGTGTAATTTTAGTTGCTGTACCCTGAATTGGAGTTCTATTTGTTGCAACTATTGCTGGTTGGACTGAGAGTGTCCTCATGACGAATTGCGTCAAGTTTCTGTATATTTTAATTAAATCTTTATGTTATATGAGTAAGTCTCCTGGTGGCATTGTGTCAATGTCAGGATGTGGTGTGTAGGCCGCTAATATCGGCCATGTTGCCCCTTCTCTTCCGAGCGGGCCGAGTCTTACTCTTCTTATGTGGGGTAGGGCGCCTTTAAACCAGTATAAGTGTTCCTGGTACGTGAGCGGAACCTCTATATCCTCGAACTGATAATATTCCGCTGGTGCATCTCCTTCCGTGTAGGAGTGAAATGTTTTTGTTCTTGCATTTGCTGCTGGGAATGTAACCCACTAATAAAATACCTCTGTTTTGTTTGATTCGTGTGCCTCAATCACGAAAACTACTATGCCACCCCTAGCTGATAAACCATGCGCTAGTAATTTCAGGGTGACTGTATTTCTAAAGTTTGGTGCAATTTGTATTGAGCCTGCATCGTCCTAGTCTGTGAGGGGCAGATTTTGTTGCAGTGGTCTAATTCTTCGTTATTTCTGTCTTCAGTCATTTTGTAAAGAAGAAGTTTTTCAAGGGAACTAAGAGAAGGTGTTTTGCACAATTTTAGGAAAGATGTGTCCTTCAAGTTTGATTAACCAACAGCCAATAAAAAGGATTTCTCGCCTACTCGGCTGTGGCGGAGTTTGTGCCCACCCACTCCAGACGTCTCTGGTGTTTTGTGAGTAGGGGTCTCTGAGAATAGCACGACTGAACTACTCAGATTCTACTGTTAAATAAGTACCAAACCAACGTTAGCGGCGCCATGTCGTGTAGTTCCTATATAACCTATACAGGATCTGCGCGTTTGGATAACAAACTGTGGGTTTGGTGGCGGACGGATTCCGTGCACCCCCACCGGATACGTTAGCCTGTCTGTACTAGCTAGCTCACAGTGCCACTAGAGTCTCCTCTTATCGGGGAGAGAATAGTTCTTGGCAACCTCAGAACAGGACTACCCCGATCCCCCAGGATCGTGGAAACAATATACTAACTTTCGCTCAGTCACTCGTGCTCACTTAGTTTGCCTCAGAGAGGTACACAGAATAAACAGTCGGGGCGTTTCAATAAGTTATCAGTTGTTATTCTAGTGTAGAATATGAGCTGCAACAACCATTAGACAGTAGCAGAGATATACGATTAGCAGTACTATGAAAGTAAAGGGATGGTATAGTTCTACCATCTTGCAGAAATCATGAATATATAAAAGTACATAAAACACATGATAAATAGTGCATACTCCTACGATGTCTCCCTAACTAGATGTACCTAAATGTACCTAGCATCTGTGAAGGTGTTATGCCAAGAATCCCTCTAGGATCTAGTCCACCCCATTACCTGAGTGTTAGAGAATATGGGACCCGGTCCGGGTCTCGAGTTGGACACCCAACAGGGATGTTAGACCACTGCTAGCTGGAGCGTCTGCATGCAGGAACCTCAGCGTCTCTGGTAAGTGTGTCAGCCGGGAAGTTACGGTCTCCTCTATCTTCCTAAGCAAGATGTGCTGTATATATACACCCATAGGTCTCCTCGGGGGTCTTGCTGTGTTACTGTGTCGGCCTAAAGGATGACGTTGGGCTTGAACTTTATACAGAGATATTATACAGGAGATGGTAATCCTACTGTTAGTCCTGCTGTGTTTCCAAGAAGCCTCATGTATAATGTATGAGCAACGAACCAGGGAAAAACCTGCGTTCTGAATGCAGTGTCATATCTAGGTAAAAGGTCCGTGCCTAAGAACCGTTATGTATGTAATGTAGGGACGGGTGTAGGTGAAAGGTTGCGATGTTACCTGCGCCTATATAGGGTACCTATATGGAATATAACAGTCTGGCATTGTACAGCACTCACGAGATTTTGGCAAGGGGTTCTGGGCTGTCTTGCAGAAGTGTTGGGGTGGGAGCTCCCCTCCTCACCAAGATTAGTAATTTTACATATCATGGAGGGCATAGGAGGTAATATATACAAGAGGCACCTGTTACTGTTGGGGCTGACATTGGCTAAAAGGGATATAGCAAGGCTATGGAAGGCATCGGCCCCACCTTCTCTCTCGGCATGGAAAAATGGGCTGGACTTTTGTATGGGACTGGAGATCCCAATATAAAAAGCCAGGGGATGCCCGCAAAAGCACCCCAAGATCTGGAAAAGATGGGCAGACCACCGGGGCCTCTATCTGGACCCAGTGCCCCCAGTGGATGCATCTGTGTCTATGTTGTCATGCGGGCCTCTTGGGTAAGGGACCAATTATATGGTGATGGAATTTATTTGTGGGGGTGGGCGATGTGGTGGCAAATGAAACGCAGTAGTTGAATAGTGCAACGGGGGGGTTCAATACGTTTATGTTGCTTTGTTTTGCATGATAATGTATAAACTACATGTCAATGACAATCTGCAATGTCTAATATGGCAGATGTTTCCTGGGTTAAGGAGCTCTGCACTGTACTTGACCTTTGACATAATAAAAATTTGTTTAAAAAAAACAAAAAACGGATGATATAGACAAAGGGGGTGACACAGGAATGCTCTAAAATGATTCGGACAAGGGAGAACAGTGACAGGTGGAGAGATAGACCAATGAAGAGACTTGAAAATTAAGACACGAAGACCGACAAGGGGAGAGACCCGGAGAAAGGGTGGCACAAACACAGGAAAACAGACACAAGGACAAATGGGCATGGGGAACCATGGGAACGTGGAGACACAAAAGGCCATAGGAAGACTAAGCATGGAAACAGGTACAGGAACATATGGACGCGGGAGAGTAACAGGGATAGATAGACAGAGGGATAGACAGACAGGGGCACACAAGGGCTCTCAGAAGAATCCAACAGGTTTACAAGTAAACAGACAAACCAGAAGGTATGGGATGGCAATAGGATGGCTCGGCGGGAAAACAGATACAGAGGGACATACACAAAAGTGACAGGGATAGGCAAAGGGAGACATTGACAAACACAGACTGAGGGAGACACCCAAGGGCACTCTGAGAATCAGACAGAACAGAGGCATGGGGAGAGATCATCTGGAAGGAGCCAGACATGGGAGAACAGCAACATGGCGACATGTGAGGCACAGCACTTGGAGATATGGGCAGACACTGAAAGTAGCCCTGCCAAGTACCACGCATCAGGGGTTAGACTAACACATTTTGGTGCTGGTGGCCGCATCACTGCACTAAAATGCATTAGTCACGTATAATTGCAGCTGCTCCGACTTGCACTAAGGCATTGAAATTATAAACAAAAACAGGCAGATGAACAGCTAGTCAGCTTGCTGTGATGCTGCCTGCCACAGACCGGGCCGAAACTAGTTTCTTTGGCCAGAGCAAAATTACACTTTTGTTAGAGGCAGTGCAGCTTAACAAAAAAAAGCACTATCTAAAAGCTATTTATTTTGTGTAAATACTGGGAAAGACCAACACATCTGACATTCTTGCAGGGCATGCATATCTTGTAAACAGGGACTGAACAAAGTGAAAAGCTGCCTCTCATAAGTATGTGTGAAGTGCTAACAAGGTGTGAGCCTTTGTTTCCCCTCCGCTTCATTTGCATCAGGTGTGAGGCTCCTGACTGCTCCCAGCCAAGAGACTCAAACAAAAGGAGGCCTGATGACCCCTCAGAATCGGCCTTTGTTATGGGCCCAGCAGGAGTCTGAAATAAGAAAGCCCCGTCCCCGCCTGCACGTTGTTGAGGACCGAAAGCAGACAACAACGTGCAGGCGCTGCTGAATGTGTCCCGGTGTTTGAAAATTACTCCGGGATGCATTAAGCACATTATTCCGTGGGGCCCAACTTATTGGCAGGGTGGACCGCGTCCACCCTGTGAAAATAGTGGGTGGACGCCATCCACCCGCGTGTACCCCCGACTCGTGCCCTGCTCTACAGCTGCCTTAATGATCCATCACTAATAGGTAAAGTAAGCAAAGACCGCAAAGCCATGTTAAAAATTAATAGCGATTATTTTATATGAAGTTCTATTTAGGTATCCCGTCTGGGCATTGCAGACTCTCAAAACATGAACAAATGGCCAATATTTTTCTTTATGAGAGGCAGCAACCCTAAGTCTGCTCTACTGTGGTCAACGAAGGTTTCCTGTTGCAGACGTAGTGCCGTTGCAGACGTAGCGTATCCGGTAGCGAGGAGTGAAGGGGGCGAGGAAATGCCGCGTTGAGAAAGGAATTCGGGCTGCGTGCTGTGCCGCTCGTCACGGTCCTTTTGGCGGCGAAAGTGAGCGGCGTAAAGGTGCGGTGTGGACCACTCTCTGCCCCCTTCAGCTCCTTTGCGCAACTGCAGCGACCGCAGCAATTCTAACTGCCTCTCTGCCAGGCCACCGGATCATTATCAGGACGTTCCAAGTCGAGGTGAGCGGAGGAGGCGCTTCTGCTACGCTGGGGGAGCCTGCTTGCATGGTGACTTACCCGTAAACCTGTTTGCTAATCGAGCAGTTTAGCAGCCCAGTCAGCTCAGCTCCCAGGCGTGGAGGTACCTAGGCAGGGGTGAGTGAGCACAGCTTTCCATCAAGGAAGCAGCTGGGGGATAGCTCGGCGAACCTGCGTTGTGTATAGACCAACAATGCAGACAAGAAACTCCGGCCTGGCCCAGCCCCAAGGAAATTACCGCCCACATAAGACTGCAAAGCGGCAAAAGATTAAAATGTTATACCCCCAAGGCAGAGGATGCACAAAAACCGGGTCAACCCCCAGGGTGGGGCAACAAATGGGCGAACAGTCCTCTATAGCAACCATAACCTTGAGTGATATCACTACAAATATAAGCGAAATCATCGTAACTAGTAATAGTATTAAAACGTATACGAACTCTCCCAAAGGCAATAATGACATAAGAGCCTATCTACATCAAGCAACTTCAAAAGGCAAAATCAGGTAAAATAGCCTCTATGCCTAGTGCTGAAAGTACCACCAGTCCAGCCATAGACGCTAACAAGCATGTGGAATCCAGCCAAAGGACTCATCCAGTTGTTCCACTTTTACCAGAAATTATTATTGCTACTGGAAAAAGAGCACTAGAAACAATGATGGATCAAAGCTCGTCTTGCTCCAATAATCAACCTAATTGATTTTCTGAGTCTGTAAAAGTAGTTCCCTTGAAAGAGGAAGCTAACCCACCAAGTTCAAAGGCACCAACATTGGCTGATATTTTACAGCATAAGCAAAGTTTGGTTTCTCCGACTCGCCGGTGGTGTGCGACGACACATTACCAACCAACTTGCCAGCCAACTGCATCAACTCCAAATAATACTCTATTGGCAGGCCTAAAATACAAGCCAACACGTTCAATTACTAGTGAAAAGGCTATAAAAGAAACAAGAACTGTATCAATTGCTGCAAATTCAACTGCCTCTAATCTAGAGCTACAGAGTTCAAATCCTCAGACAAGTTTGATAAGCTTGAAAATCCCTCTCGTATCATCAGAGTCCTCTGATCTCCAACCCGCCTATGGCGATAACAATCATGTAGGAAATAGCGGAGATCAGACCAACCAGTCGCCTAGTAATACAACCCTAGGGATAAGAGAGGATACTTCTCT
The DNA here is from genome assembly GCA_963921515.1 of Calotriton arnoldi. NCBI lineage: Eukaryota > Metazoa > Chordata > Amphibia > Caudata > Salamandridae > Calotriton > Calotriton arnoldi. Next base: position 927,140 of record CAWUFW010001875.1, on the reverse strand, counting down.
TTTGCTAGAAAACAGCAGCGGCAAGCCCGGTAATTTCTCAAAGCCTCAATTGGAGCTCCTCTCCACTCCTCCGGTGCTTGCTGAGCTCATAAATCAGCGTTCCCCCATCTAACTGGAGTCCAAATATTTTAAACTCAAGCTTTCTCTCTTATGTAAACGAACCTAGGGCCTCTGGACTCTTCAAAACCGAAGTAGAAACTGGCCCGCCTCCTCAGAAAATCGAGAATTATCTGGCACTGATTAATGACACCTTGATCTCAATGGCAAATGCGGCCATAATGCATGCCGATAAGTTGGATACCCAAATAAACATACTGCAAACAGGACTGGACTTAAAACTGGAACTTTTAAACTCCTTGATTCATAGAGCCCAGGCAAATTCGGACTTTATGGTTAAACAGGAGGGCTGCGGATGTAGCCCTATACTAAAGAACTTGGAAAAATTGCCTGAGATAATGACCACTCTAGTCAAAGATCTCAAGAGAGAGGCCACTAGGCAGCCGCACAATACATACTCCCTTCCTCCATTAAATTCAAAGTTGAACACAAGTACGAATGATTCCCAAGTAAATGAGAATAAAGCCTGGCATGAGCTCCTGGGGTCCATGGGAGACCAAATAAATAGTATAAAGGTAGAAGACCGCCCGTCAACATCTACTACTTTACAGATCAGGCCAAAGGACAGCCAGGCCAGACTGGAGACAATACAGGAAATTGCCAGGCATGATGCCAATGACACTCAATGTGCATCAAGTAACACTGATTCGGATTTAAAATTTGATCCACAACCGGAAAGAAATCCTTGCCTCCACCCGGATAAATGCGTTGAAACGATTAATAATTTAAAGGCTATTACTGCAGATCATCAACACTTATCTAGAAAAAATAAGAAGAAATTAAAAAAGCTAAATAAATCAAACAAAGATAAAAGCAATAATGAAAGGTCTATTAGGTACTGGCTCCAGCCGGAAAATAAGGAACATCACGTGGAAACTAATTTTCCTCAAAAATCAAAGGTACATAACGACACCCCAGGTATACAATTGGATTGTATAAGCATAAACGAAACTACTACGTCATGCCCTCCAGAACACGCCATGGAACAGCAAATGATAAAGCCGGATACGATTGATTTAGAGCCTTGGCGTCAATCTGATAATGCACAAGGAGCTCAAGTTGAAGATTTAAGCCATGAACAAAAGGAACATAAGAAAAGTGACAGAGAGGACCATAGCAACCGAAAGGGACAACCCAAGTAAAAACAGCACCCACCAAGGAAAACCCAAACCAAATAAAATAAATAAACTGGCTCCCACATTAACAACTGTCTATAAGGAGCCCTTATCCCAAGAAGACAAAAGGTCTATAGCGGTCATAAATATAAATAATAGGGACAAGAAGTCCATTCAAACGAGCACTGATCTTTCATTGTCTTACTACAAGCTTAGGAGCAATGTACAGTCGCAGGTAGTAAGCCCTACCTGGGAAGACTGGAATACCCGGGAGAAATTTCCTCCAAACTCCACAAAGGCTCCGGAAGCCCAGGATGCTAATCCTCTACAAAAATCCCCCACTGAAGACCAAACAAAAAATCTAGAAAATCTAAAAATATTGTTGTACCCCGAATATATCTCACAGGGGAAGTGGGACATTCTTAATAGAGGAAACCTCCTGAAGCTCTGCGCAAATATACCGGGCTTAGAAAATATCAAAAAGACGGACATCAATAGAGTTGCTTTTTCTCCCTCAGGGCCAAGCGAGATAAATGAGACAACAGTCATTACTTTTACAAACCTGGCCATGGCTAACGCCCTAAAGGCAAATAAAACTAAACTGGAAAATTGGGGCATAAAAATCAAGACCCCCGCCTATTTTAAAATATCCAGTGATCTTGAAAAGCAGAGTGTTGAATGTATTGCAGCGATCTCAAGAACCAAACGACCATGAAAGAAAGGATATAACTCTGCCAGCTACAGGGTCTATCCTGCGTGGCATCAAAGGAGGTCCAAGACCAAATCTAAGTGGCGATAGTTCAATTCAAATCATAACATGCACAGAAGGGGGCAATCGGCTCTGTTTGACTAAGGGGAATATCAGCAAAGATTGGTCTTGGCTTCCCCGGGCCTTAAACCCTAGTCCCTAACAACGCGATGCCCTCCTTTAAGAAGCTGAATTCTGCCCTCAGGCTAAAAATCTGTTTGTGGAATATTAGGGGCCTCACGAACGACGATGACAAAAGGGACGCAATCCTACATCTGAAGAGCTATGACATCATCGCGGTCCAGGAAACCTGGGCCCTGTCCGCATCTCCCTGGCAGGATTATACAGCTTATGAATCGCACGCCATAGCATTACAAGCAGGTGGGCATGCTTCGGGTGGTGTAGCCATTTACGTCAAAAACAACCTGGCCGCACAGGTATCATTGATAAGTGAGGGAAAAGGAGACTATGTTCTCATTAAAGCAAAGTGGCAACAAATAGGTCAGCCGGCTCAGAATGACCAAACCATGATTCTTGGCTGTATTTATCTCCATCCCCCAAAGAGCAAACGTGAAGCAACTTTAAGCAAACTGTTACCAACAATAAGTGAGCTTCACTCCCAGTGCCCAGATGGCTTATGGATGTTAAAGGGTGACTTTAATGCTAATTTAATGGCCTCTGACCTAAATTCCCCTCTAGTAGCCCTGGAAGATTCTGCTTGGGGTATCCCAGATTTAATTGGCCAGTTCCAACGGAAAGACAATCATGGTTAAAGCATCCCCCCCAGATTTCCTCTGCCACACTCTGGACAGACCACATAGGAAGGGCGGAGGTCTGGCTGTGCTATATCACAATACATTAGTGCCCTCTTTCTCTATAGCCTCCAACGCAGCTTGTGAAGCAATGTCGGTTAGCGTACGCATTTCCCCCCATGACACTTTCAGGGCTATCCTTCTCCATCGTCCTCCTGGCCCCAGAGGCGCGTTCCTAGATGCTATTGGTTCGCTCCTGGAGGAAGGACTCTGTGCCAATTCCTTTACAGTCTTGGGGGATTTTAACTTCCATCTGGAAGAACCCACCGATCCTGATAATATGAGGCTGACACAAGTTATGAGTGGGGGGGGAGGGGGATCTTGAGCAGCTGGTGGTCGGACCTACACATGTAGCAGGTCATACCTTAGACGGAATCTTTACCAATAATCCTTGCCTTTCCTTCTCCGAGGCTCTGCCTCTCCCCTGGACTGATCATGCCGCCATCCTATTTGTATTATCACGGACTCCTCACTATCAACCTAAACCAGAGTCAAGGGCCAAGATAACTATCAGGGCCTGGAATAACGCTAACAGTCTCGCTTTAGGGAATCTCTTGAAAGACACAGCTCCCATCCTTCCGGCTGGAGTAGAGGAGGCTGCGGCTGTTTATTCAGGATGGATCGACGCCGCGTGTAGTAAGCTTGTCCCGATTAAACTGTATTCCCCCAAGCGGGCCACCCCCTCAGCCCCCTGGTTCTCGGATAACCTTCAAGGGCATAAAACTGACTGTAAGAGGTTAGAACGAGCCTGGAGAAAAGGTTATAATGCCAGTGACAAAGTGGCCTATAAAACCAGTCTCTCACGGTATAAAAAATTACTTGTGGAAACTAAGAAGATTTACTTCTCTGAGCAGATTAATAAGGCAAAATCCTCTTCCAAAGAGCTATTTAAAACGATAAATTTACTCATGAATCCTATTAAGCCAAATGTACATACTAGCCCTGAGTTATGTGAAAATCTTGCCTCTTTCTTTCGGCAAAAGGTTGATGTCATCTTTTCCTCTTTCAGTCCTCAGCAGTGAGAGGCCAAGGAGGCCTCAGACAAGGCGGAGCCTACTGTAATTAAAGCTATAACTACTTTAGTTTACACCACTAGAGACTCAAGAGGTTATCAAGCTCCTGATGGCGAGTAGATCTGGATCTCCCCTGGACCCTTGTCCAGTCTCGGTGATTAAACTCTTTCCCAAGATCATTGGCCCGGTCTTGACCTCTATGATTAACTCCATTTTTGAGTCGGGCCACTTTCCCATAATGTGGAAACAGGCCTCCATTCTTCCTTTGATAAAAAAGCCTAAACTGGACTCTAGTGATCTGAACAGTTGTAGACCTATTTCACGCCTCACATTGCCAGCTAAAATTATTGAGAAGGCCATGAATGTCCAGCTTAGCACGTTCTTTCGTATTAACCGTTCACTGGATCCTACGCAGTTTGGCTTTCGTGATGAACATAGCACAGAGTTAGCCCTGATTAAAGCATCGGAGGAAATAAGAGAGGCCTTGGATCAAGGAGGTGCTGCGATTCTGATCATGTTGGACCTCTCGGCGGCCTTCGATACGGTCCATCATGAAGTATTGATGGACCGGCTATCTACAGTAGGGGTTCAGGGCAGGGCCTGGAACCTTTTAAAATCATTCCTGGCGGATAGAACCCAAACGGTGGACCTGGGCGGGGATAGGTCTAAGCCTTTCTCCTTTCCCTGCGGGGTGCCACAGGGTTCGTCTTAGTCCCACACTTTTTAATATATATGTGTCCCCATTGGCGGCCCTGATCGGATCCTTTGGGTTTCAGGTGACGTCTTATGCAGACGACACTCAAATTGTGTTGTCCCTTCAGCCGGGTAAAGAAGTTGAGACCAGCTCGAGATGTCATGACTGCATGAAATCCGTTGCAGGCTGGATGGCATCCAATTGTTTAAAGCTTAATGCTGGTAAAACGGAGGTCTTGATATTTGGGAACAATGTCAACCTCTGGACACCTGACTGGTGGCCAGAGGAAATGGGAATACCTCCAGCCCCCACTACGAAAGCGAAGAACCTGGGTGTGGTGATGGATAATAAACTAACCTTTGGCGATCATGTTAGTGGGGTGGTTTCTACCAGCTTCTTTCTCTTCAGAATGCGGAGGAAAATAAAAAAAATTCTTCCTAAGGATAGCTTTAGGACAGCAGTCACAGCGCTCGTTTTGTCACGACTGGATTATTGTAACGGTCTGTATTTGAGTTTACAAAAGAAACACCTTAACAGACTCCAGATTGCGCAAAATGCGGCAGCAAGACTGCTAACGGGCACTCCCAGGTTCGTCTCAGTGGGAAAGGGTCTTCGAGATCTCCATTGGCTTCCAGTGAAACAACGGGCACTGTTTAAAGCATTGTGCATTGTCTTTAAGGCCCTGGTGGGCAGTGGCCCAGTCTACCTGAGACAACGATTACTTTGGTATGTTCCTGGAAGAATGCTACGTTCCTCGGAAGCAAAGCTAGTGATCATCCCCCGAGTTAAGAAAGCCAGCTGGGGAGGCAGGAGTTTCTTTTATTGTGCCGCCAAGGCCTGGAATGATCTTCCTGTGCATCTGAGAAGGGCCACGGATCTCCTTTCGTTTAGGAAGGGGTTGAAAACCTGGCTCTTCTCTGAATAATCTTTCTCTCAGGACACCCACTAGGTAGCGCTTAGCGCCAGGACGCCTTCGGGCAACAGTTGCGCTCTACAAGCTTCATTTACATAACATAACATGGCCTCAAATTCTCTGCCTTTCTCAATCATTTGGGTCTCCGTATCCTAAATGGCAGAGCTGCCACTGACTCCCCTGCAGCTTACACCCACCTCTCAAACTATAGATTGGCTACATTGGACTATATCTGGATTTCGATCGCCCATTTACATGCAATACAGGATTTCTTGATAAACACCCACTGCGGCAAGTGACCATGTGATAATCTCTTGCGGCATCTTAGCTCCACAATGCCACCGACCTAGAATCAAACTTATTGACGAGGAAGAAAAACTGGAACTAATTAATAAAATTAGGTGGACAACAGAGCACCAAGAAATAATCAACTCAGAAGTGGAATTTTTGCTAAACAAAGCAATCCAGGATAACAGCGAATCATCCTCAAACAACTAATGGGAACGCCTCTTGGAGGACACAAGGGATAGATTAACAACGCTGTCACAATTAAGGACCACTGAGCTCCCGCTAACAAATGATTGTCTTGCAAAACAAAAATTGCTAATACAATCGATAAAACGTAAATTAAATAATCTTGTGCGCAAAACTACAAAGGACGCGTTGGGGTACAAATCCCTTAAGGCCAAGTGTAATGATATCCGCCGTGAATATAGAAAAGCGAGATTTTCCTACACAAGAATGGTGGAAGAAAATCATTGGAGTAAAGCTCATGAGATTATAAAATCGCGAGACCAGAAGCGTTTCTGGAACTGGATGAATAAGTGCTGCAGGCCCACCTACTGCTCTACAGCCACTAATATCTCCCCTACAACCTGGGAAAACTACATTGAAGCACTTTATGTGGAGACGCCCAGTTATAATGGTACAACTCCTCTCATGAAGAGCATTAGCAACGAGCATTGGAGTTCGGAATCGCCGACTAACCATGTTGGCCAAAAAGAGATTATCAGGCAAAGTTCTACATCTCATCAAAAAGATGCGCTCTGGAGAGGCACCAGGTCCCAATGGAATCCCTCCCATGGTTTTCAAGGGGATGGCAGAAAAGTGGGCAAAAATAATGGCTCCCCTATTCCATGAGTTTAGGTGGGGAAGAAGTATCCCGGAGTCGTGGAAGGGATCTCTTCTTGTCCCAATACATAAAAAAGGCTCAAGATCCAGCCCCGAAAATTTTAGAATGATTGCACTTCTCGATGTGGATGGGAAGTGCTATGCTAGCATTCTGCTGCAAGAGCAGACGGCTTGGGTTGAAAAGAATAAATTGATCCCCTATACACAGACTGGTTTCCAAAAGGGGGCACATATTGAAGACAATCTGATTTGTATTTCTAACCTGATCGAAACACTGGCAAGAAAAGGCAGGGCCTTGTACCTTGCATTTATTGACTTTCAAACTGCCTTTGACAGTGTTTCCCGTCAGAGACTATGGACGAAATTAAAAAATTGGGGCATTGACAACGCGCTCCTAACAGCACTGATTGCCCTATATTCGAACACTTGGGTTAAGATCAGAGTTACAACTGCTTGTTCCACCACCAAAAAAATGTTCACTAATAAGGGCTTAAAGCAAGGCTGTCTACTGGCCCCAATGCTTTTTAATCTATACCTGGCGGATCTGCCCGAAAGATTGGCTGTAGCACGAGCATTTCCCCCTAAATTGGCCGAAACCAAAATCCAATCACTCCAATATGCGGACGACACGATCCTGCTCGACCAAACTCAGATTGGTCTACAGTGGCTGCTAACAGTATTATCTCTATAATTGTAGGGAGAACAATTTAAAATTGAATACCGCAAAAACTAAGGCAATGATAATATCGAGACAATTAAAAATAAAGGGCACGTGGAATATCGAAGGAAAACCCATCGAGATTGTGACCCACCTATAAGTACTTAGGAGTCTGGATAGACCATAAAGGCCGGCCTTCTGCCCATATTACTGCAATGCAAGGCACCGCCCACTCTCTGGAAGGTATTTTTTGTAGAGCAAGGAAAGCCATGAGCTCCCCTGATCTCACTCCCCTAATTCGATTAATGGGGGCAAAATTCCTACCGTCAGTAGCTCATGGTGCATTAGCCTTCAAAGATAAGATGATAACATGGTTGGATAGAGCACAGTCGGCCTGTTTTAGTAAAGTGTTTTTCCTGCCAACTGCCACCGCCCATGTGCAGATTCGGAGAGAATTCAACCTTTCTTCCCAAAAATGGATACTGAAGGCGAGATTTATTGCATACTGTTTAAAGGCTAAACAAGCTTGGGAAAACACCTTGAAACAATATATTTGGACAATGATAAATACCCAGGGGTCCACATGGTGTGATTATCTAACTCACTGCGTTGAGGCATTGGAAGCAAAGGAAATCTGGTCAGCCTCGTTACCTACATAATCGGTTTCAAGACTCTTGACAAAACAGGCGAAGCTACTCTCTGCCGAATGTGATATCCAAACGGTAAAACATTCAAGTCATGGAAGTTGGGCCTCGACCCTCTACACTAGTGTGACCTTGCCATCTTATTTGTCCTCCCCTCTAAAACCAATAATGAAGCGACAACTTATGAGGCTGCGGTTCGGACTGATTCCATTGTTGGCATACAAATATGGGCAAGGGTACAAAGAGGCGGTAGTTATCAAGTGCCGAGCCTGCGGTGTAGCAGAGGAATCATTAATTCACATACTGTGCATTTGCATTAAACTGCGTCCACTGAGAATATACTGGCTTGGTCCAATTTGGCGCATTTTAAACATACGAACGTGTCAAGCCGCCTTAGTTGAATGCTTGAAAGGTGAATCAGCGCAGCTGGCGGCCCGGTTTCTGAAATACTTGAAGGCAATAAGGGCCTTTCTGGATTCCCCCATTGCACAGAACATTAATTCGTAAAGTTGGGGCATGCTATGTACTTTCTTAGGGTTTCTAAGTTCATAGCAACCAATATGGTGTTTCCATTTTCTTAAACTTTTGCATAATTGAATGAATTCCACTCTTTTTATCCTGTATAATAAGGGAAAAATGTTATATTGGATATTTTTATGTGATCTCATTGCTAAGATTTTAATTAATTGTGCAATTATAAAAAACTATCTATCTATCTGCTCTACTGTGTTTTGCCTCTTTCTACAATCAACACATTAGTCCACCATTACATTCCTGTTTTTGTTCCTTGCTGCTCCCACAGCACTTGTGCATTTTTGGAATAAAGCAGCATCTAGCCTCTTTGTGACAAGATGGGGAGCCTGCTGCTGCTCAACCATGCTGGAATGCCCATCGATTTGTTCTGCTTGGTACAATGCGTTTGTAGGTTTTCAGATGCTCTGCAGCGTTCAGCCTCTTGGTGCTACTTTGGGCCCTTTCCTTCTACTCTGGAATGCCCCACCAAAATGAAGTTGCATGTCTGAGCCCCAGTCGGCCTGAATGAATGAAGGAATGAATGAGAGATTTATAGAGCGCTCGGCTACTCCAGGAGTGTGCCGGCGTTAACGAGCAGTGCCCATGGTACGCGCCCACCAAACAAGACCTTACTGTCCCACAGAAAAAAGCCAAGTTTTAAGTTTTTTTATGCAAAGTGGTCTCAGAAGAGATTGGACACAGTTCACGTGGGAGCTCATCCCATGCTTTAGCAGCATGCAAGGAAAAAGCTTTGCCACTTCTTCGGACACGTTTGAAGTGCAGGAATGACCGAAGAGAAGCAGAGTGGAGCGCTCTGGAGGTGAGGTACCGGAAAAATCTCTTCGCCAGATAACCAGGGTGACTCGCCTGATGCTGTGCACCAAAATGGCCTCCGAAGGGGAGGCGCTGGTGGTAGCAATACTTGCAAATAGGTTGTCCCCCAAGGGTTTTGGAACAGTTACACCCGTTTCCACCATCCGTAAATGTTTTTTCTGCAATTGTGTATAGCCGGTCTGATTCCAGTGTTAACTTTGTTCACCGCAGCAATTGATGCTGCATATATTTATCTGGCTATTAATACACTCTTATTTTCCTTCAGTTGCTAGGAGTAATAGCATTGCTGTGTATCCACTTAATTTAGGTGAATGTGAGAATTTATTGCAGGCTGCAAACTTGGTGATCTATTCTAAGGTGTACCGGAGGTAGTTTTGGGACTGCTGGTGATCCAGCGGCGTACTAGCAACAGATACTCCACTACCATATACTCACCTGGGCCCATACAACTCGCTTCCACTAAACACCAAATAGACCGCTGGAACTTTTAGTTTTAATGATTCTCATACCTTAAGATCTAGTTATTTCCTCTCCAACTAAACCTTTCACTGATCAAATAGTTCTTTCCTCTGGTCAATGGACCATTAGGTGGAACTAGTTGATGGTGATAATTAACATAACTTATTATACATTTCTCGATTAAAATGAAATAATCACAGACTCGAGAAGTTTTAAAATCTTTATCTAAATTAGTTGTTTGTGAACCATCTCAAACGTTTCAGTACAAACACCCTCATTCGCAAGAGTGCCAATTCAATCAAAAATTCAATAGATATAATAATAATTCAGATCCACACAACAACTATGCTCAGAAAGAAGAGGATAGAGAGAGAAGAGCATTTATCAAGACGATTAATTTCTAATTACCAAGTATGGTGTGAAGACCAACCCCCTGGCCAAAGGGCTGGTAAGGGTCCCCAGGACAGATCAGGAGACAAAGACATCAGGACAGGATACTTCACCTCTCTAGATACAGACGACTACATCGCACCTCTCTCTGACACTCTCCTCGTGGTTCTTCCGCGATCTTCTTTCCAACCCACCCAAATTAAGTAGATGGTTCTGCATTCAGTTTTCTTCATCTGTGTCTCACAGCTCCAGCACCACCCCAGCACACCCAGTTCTCCGAACAGAATCTCTCCGAATACTCCACAAAATTCTCAAACATTCTCCTCCTCCCGCTAACTAGAACTACCTCAATTATACCCTTCAATAAGCATGTACCACCCATTAATGTTAAAATTTTACAAAATACTAACTCTGATTGGACAGGCAAGGGGGGGGATGATCATCACACCATGCTTACATTTCACTTATTTCTTTAAACCATTGTTTCAAAACTCCTCCCCTCAAACTTTATTCCCCACTTCCTTTCCCATACATCTCCAAACTTTATAAATACAAATGTTGCGATCTCTTGAATAAAGTTCCTTCATATGAACTCTTCACCCTCATGTTCCCAGGGCACATCTTCACTGGCCTTGGACGCGTAACAAGTCCTTAGTCAGCTTTCGTACTTTCTCGCCAGGGCGCATGCGTTGCGCAACGTCAGTCTGCTCGACTCAGACAAATTTGACAGGCCCAAATACGCACTAATAATAAAGTCAAAAGGAAAAAAGTTATTCTCAAAAATAAATGATTTCACTGTATACCACCAACCTCTACTCTAACCCAATCCATGTATTATTTCCCTATCTGCACTTGCGTTAGTATAAAACTTATTTTCTAATTTCAGCAAGCAGGTGCCATGCATGTGAGTTTTCAAGCGGCCATTTTATGGTTCTTTGCGCAGGCGCCAGAATTTCCCTCCAAGCGTTAGTACGTCATACTACGTAGATGCAGTAGACGCATGCGCGGTAAAGATCCCGTGTTAGAATGCATCTTAGTCCTTCGTTCATGTTATTGCAGTTAGTAAACACATAGGCAAGCTTCCTTTTCTCCCGCGTGTAAAGGAAATGCGTATTATTAATCACAAAACACGTTGTTAATAATTCGTTAGTGAGTTAAACGAGAGGATTGCTTCCGAGCAAGTCTCATTTACGAGTCCTTGCTCCATCAATTTCCTCTCGGATGGCATATTAAGCCATCACAAAATTACCCATCCATCCCAGATACCAACTTTAACACTTCTCAGTTTTCTCCATTTCTCCTCTCAATTTTTCATCAATAATCTCGTTTCCTTCTAAATCTCGCATCTTCTTATATAACCTGCCTTTCATTTCTTCCAAACGTATTTCATCATTTTTTCTCTTTCGTGTCTGTCCCTTTCTTTCCAAGTGTACTTTTTCTTTCGTACCTTTTCTACAACATTTATATGTAATTATTATTAACATCACTACCGTTATCATAACTAAGGGTATTATTTGACCTAGAAAACTTTTCCCAAAATCAACAAACCATTTCCCTATTTATGTTATACTTTTTGTTAGTCTTCCCCACACACTGTCAACCTCCAGTTGGGTCAAATCTTTATGCATTCCCGTAATGTTTTCAATATAGCCTTTAATTCCTCTGCTCTTGTCCGGAATATAAGTGCAGCACTGTTGAACTTTCAACATGCCACCTTCTTTTGCTAACAATATATCAAGAGCAAGACGGTTCTGTAAAACCATAGATCTAATTGCAACCATTTCTGTGTTAATCATTAGAAATCCTCCTGCAGTGTCTGTAGAAAGACATTCAACTATGGTTGAGAACTTACAAATTTTCTGTGAATTTAGAATGACCAACTGAGGGTATCAGTGCACTAAAAATATATCCTACAATTTCAGAAAAACTAGCTCTTCTTCTACGTGTTAGTCCATTAGAATGTCCATTGGTTCCACTGATTTTATCTACATGATACATTTTTGGAAAAACTATTCCAAAATAACAGCTTCCGTACCATCTTGCAGGTAACCTATAATGGGCATTGCTCCCACAAACATAATACACTCCTGGAAACACAGGATCAGTTCCCCCTTTTAGTCCCCATCCTCCTAATATTAGGAAGTTATGTTCACATTCACTGGAACCAATGTAATTATTGTTATAATCTGTCTTTACTCTATGGAGGCAGAATTTTCCCCTTTTCACAAAGTCCAGGGACATCGCAGCATGAGCCTTGCCACTTGCATAGGTTCCCTCCTTCCCAACCCATGGAGGTACATGGGTTTTCTGTGTAGTTGCCTTCCTCATTAAATCCTGTCTCCTTTCTTCTACTAAATTCAAAAAATCTTTTTCTTCTTTTCTTAATGTACATGTTAGATTATCTTTATGTGTCTGAACTAAATCGATTGAACTCATCGTTATGAAAAATTCACCCATAAACTGCATTTTTACTACTAGCTACTGTATTCATATCCTTTCTAATAGGTAATTCAGAAAATACTACATCTATATCTGAATAAAAATATTGTATATTTTCCCTGCAGCATAAAATAAACTTGACAAAATACTACATGACACCATAAGTTAAAGGTATATGGTGATACGTCATTCCTTCTGATACTGATGAGGGTAATTTCATACACACATAGCAGTTATTAATCTCCATAGTACTAACTTATTGAAATAACTTAATAAACACATTAGAGGACGTATTATAGTCTGATTCATTATGATAGTTTGCTTCATCTTCTACCCCTATTTCTATTTCAGTTTCTCTTATTCTATCCACCTTAACATTAGTATCTGTGATATTCTTGTCACTTGTTTTCATTATTAAAGGTACTCCTACTGTTAAGAATAGCCATCCTAATGCTGCTAATAAAATACTACAAAAACAAAATCTAAAACACTTTTTTTAGTCCACACTTTGGTTTCCCGGTAACTTCAGTTTCCGCCATTTTATTCCTGAGAAAATTTATTGTCTCTTGTCTTTTTATTTTTCAGTCTTAGCCTTCCTCTTTGTTCTTAAGGAGGTTTCAATTGGCTTTAATCAATTTGTGCAATATGGACCTCTTCTGTCTCATCAGACAGATCCAGGGACTCAAATTCCTCGAGTTTAACGTATGTCCACTCAGGAGCCTTGTATCTCCCGTTTAGATTTCTCAATCTTGGACTTCTTCGAGCTATTTTTGCTAAGGTTTGTTTAGGTCTTGTTTGACTTGTGACTTCGTTCACTTGTTCTCGTCTCTTTTCAGATTTTCTCAAGTGATATTTTAGTTTCTTTACTCCAGTTGGCCAATTGTCTCCTCTCCTGACTCTTGATTTGTACTGTGTTTTCACCTTCCTTGTCTCTTTGTAAAATTCTTTTTATTTCATTTATTTTAGGCACAATCTGTTCTGTTTCTCTGTTTTCTGTGCTTGTACCTTCCTTTGCTTCCTCCTGCTCAGGTTCTACCGTATTTTGTTCTACTTCTTCCTGAGCTCGTTCTTCTAATTCTATCTGACCCTGTTCAGGTCTTACTTCAAACCTTTCTTCTTCTGCCTGAACTTGTTCTTCTAACTATCTGGTCCTGTTCAGGTCTTAATTCAAACTTTTCTTCTTCCGCCTGAACGTGTTCTTCTATTTTTCCCTCCTCAGGTTTGTTTGTGTCGCTTTCTATTTTCACCCGAGTGTGTTCTTCTTCCCCGGTCTCTTCCCGACTACTTTCCTGTCTTTTCAGTTCTGTTCTTCTACTGGTTTCAATAGCATCATCAATTATTTCAATCACTGGTATCCATTCTTCCCGACTTCTCACGCTGTTCGTCATATGGTTGTCTTTCAGAATCTATCACTCTAGATTCTTCAATTTCACAATTTACAACTCCTGACGCTTCAGCCTGCTCAGTCAGTGGTGGCTCTTGTTGATCTGATGGGCTCGGAACTCTTCTGGTATGGCTGGCATGAATCCAATTGGGCAGACCTGCACACTTCACTGCTGTGGTATTGACTAGAATGACTTGCCGTGGCCCGTCCCACCTTGGTGCTAGACACGACTTCCTTGCGTGTTTCTTCACTAGCACCCAATCTCCAGGATTCAAATCATGCGCTTGGTCTGGCTGTCTTTCAACTACGTCTTCTCCAACCTGGTGAGAGATAGAACGCATCATTTCAGCCAATCCTTTGCAATAGTCAATACCAGATCATCAGTTATACTCATTAGTTTATTTCCAGAAATAAATGCCTGTTTCATGGCTCTTCCCATGAGAATCTCATGTGGGCTCATTCCTGTTTTTCTGTCTGGATTGCTTCTGAGACCCATCAATACAAGAGGTAATGCATCTGGCCATTTCAGCTTTGTGGATGCACACACCTTTCCCAATCTTGACTGGATTGTGCCATTCATTTGCTCAACAACTCCAGAAGCCTCTGGACGATAAGCACAGTGCAGTTTCTGTTCAATCTTAAACGCAGCACAGATTAATCAAATTATTTCATTATTAAAATGAGGGCCTCTATCGGATTCCAAAGTGACCGGAAAACCAAATCTCGGCACAAACTCCCTCAACAACAATTTTGCAACTGTAAGACTGTCATTTCTTCGAGTGGGATAGGCTTCCACCCATCTTGAGAAAAGGCATACTATGACAACTACGTATTTCAGTCCATTGCATGGGGGTAATTCAATAAAATCTAACTAATCTGGTGAAGGGTGATTTTTCCCCAGCTTACCACTGTCTTTCTACCTGGGTTCTGCTGTTGACAGGTTAAGCATCTTTGGCAAAGGCTCTCTGTGACTACCCTGAACTTCGGATTATACCAACTCTGTCTGAATAGCCTGATCATTGAATCTCTCCCCATGTGTGTTGCTCCATGGTACACTCTCGCCATTTTTGAAAGCAAACAATCGGGCATGACTGGTCTTCCATCTAAATACACCCATACCTCATCATGTGGTCTCTTTGTACAGGCTGCCTTCATCCAGATTTCTTTTTCCTTTTCCTCAACTTCTTCCTGCAATTGTCTAATCTCATCCCATGTTTCTGGTACTGAGAAGTACACAAGTTAGCATCTGGTTTCACCCGTGTCAATTTTTCTGTTTATGGCTACTGCATTTTTAGCACAGTATTTGGCCACTTGGTCAGCATAATTATTGCCAGCAGTCACAGTCATTTCCTGACTGATGTGCAGCGCATTTTACAACTGCTGTCTCTTTTGGCAATTGTAATGCTTCCAACAAATCCTTTACATTTTTGTGTTTCTGATAGGAGATCCTGAAGAAGTCAGAAATCCCCTTTGCATCCAAAGCTGGCCAAAATCATGCACAACCCCGAACCCATATTGGCTGTCCGTAAATATGGTTACTCTCCAATTTTTCCCCTTTTTACATGCCATTTCAGCTACTTGTGCAGACTTGACCACAGGTAAACAGGATGCTTCAATTACCCCAGATATTTTACAAACAGCATATGCAGCACTTAGTCCTCCTTCTGGTGTCCTAAGGCAGGAGCTGTCTACAAATAACTCATGGTCAGCCTCTTTCAAAGGTGACTCTTATGTCCGGGCGGGGCTTCGTGCATAACTCAAGTCACGTCCAAACAATCATGATCACTTTCATCTTTCACTTTTTCATCGCAGGGGTCTGGTAATAGGGTAGTTGGGTTCAGGATCGTACACCTTATCACAGTCACGTTCTCAGCTCCCAAAATCACTCTTTCATACTTTGTCAAACGACTAGGGGTGAGGTGCTGTGTTCTTGTCAAAAGAATCTCAACCGAGTGTGGAACAAAAACTTTTACCGGATGTCCCATCACAATCGACTCACTTTGCTCCAGACTCATACAAGTAGCAGCTACTGCCTTTAAGCAGTCAGGCAATGCTGAAGCCACTGGGTCCAATGTGGCTGAAAGATATGCCACTGGACGTCGACTCAATCCATGTCTCTGTTTTAAGACTGAAAGTGCACAATTTTCTCTTTCACAACAAAACAAAGCAAAGTCTTTTGAATAATCAGGCATGCCCAAAGCAGGAGCCTCACAAAACAATTTCTTAGTCTCACAAATGCCTCTAGGCAGTCATCATTCCAATCAATCGGATCTTTTGCTCGTTTCCGGATCATCTCTATTAATGGTTTCGCTAACATAGAAAAACCATTAATCCATTGCCTACAGTATCCAACCACTCCCAGAAACACTCATTTCTCTCTGAGTCTGTGGCAATTGCATTTCTTTGATTATTTTTTATTCTTTCCGGTGTCACTTTTCTAACTCCTTTTTCTATTTTATGCTCTAAATATCTAACTTCTTGTTGACAGAACTAACTTTTCTGGAGACACCTTGTGTCCTCCTTAAACCAAATGGTTCAGCAATGCAATTGTATCTGTGACACAATCTTCTCGTTTTTTTGATGCCACCAATAGGTCATCAATGTACTGAACCAGAACAGAATTTCCAGGCATGATCAACGATTCTAGCCACTTTTTCAAAATCTGATTAAAAATTGAAGGACTCTGTGTACCCTTGAGGAACACGACACCATGCGTAAATACGATCTTCAAACTTAAACGTAAAAAGATACTGGCTGTCTGGGTGCAAAGGAATAGAAAAGAACGCTTGGCATAAATCAATTACTGTAAACCATCCTGCATTCCAGGGTATCTGATAAAGGATCACTGCTGGATTTGGCACAATTGGACAACAGGGATTTTTCATTTATTTTCCGTAGGTCTTGCACTATTCTGTACTTTCCGTTAGGCTTTTTCAGTCCCATTATTGGCGAATTACAGGGACTACCCATCACCTCTTTTAAAATACCTTGTTTAACCATTCGTTCAATTTCTGGAATAATTCCTGCTTTTACTTCTGGACTCATTTTGTACTGTCGGGTATTACACTGCACCTTCTTTCATTGTCACTTTAACTGGGTCTATATTTGTCATTAGCCCAATGTCTTTTCCTGTAAAATCCCACACTTCTGGATTGACTGTCTTTCTTAACTCTTCTGGCAATTCATTCTCGGTTATTAATGAAAACATTTCATCTACTTCTGTTCCCTGTTTGGCCAGCATCATCTTATAAACAACGTCCTCATCGGGAGTTTGGAAAGCAACACC
This sequence comes from Calotriton arnoldi, assembly GCA_963921515.1. Taxonomy (NCBI): domain Eukaryota; kingdom Metazoa; phylum Chordata; class Amphibia; order Caudata; family Salamandridae; genus Calotriton; species Calotriton arnoldi. The sequence continues at coordinate 909,990 of CAWUFW010001875.1, read as the reverse complement.
ATCCGGTGTACAATAGATCGTGCAATTCATCTTGCACAAAAGATCTCTTCCCAACAGATTTACTGGACTGGAATCGCAAACTACAAATCGATGCATTTCTTTGAAGTTCCCAATGTGCACCTCCATTGGTTTTGTGATTGGGGTTCTAATCTGTTGGTTAGATACGCCTACAACTTGGATGGACTCTCCCGAGAGGGGTAGGTTTGGGATGTCTGCTGTTCTCACAGTAGACCTGGTAGCACCAGTATCCAATAGGAAAGTAATGTCTTTACCTTCTACTCTCCCATCAACAAATGGACCTGACTGATCTACCGGCAAGGATGCGCCAAGCACGCACTCCTCTTCCTCCCCCCTCAGGCACCGTCATTGTGCGTCATCCGAATGTTCTTTATCATTCTGTAAAAAAATATTGTGCAATTATTCTTACCACTTTCTCCTTGAAATCCGGTGCTCTCACTGAAACTTTGATGGTTCACAAAATTTGGCATAGGAGCTGGTGGCACCTGATATTGTGGAGTAACTACCTGCTGCTGCTGATTCATAAGTACTTCATTCTGCATCTGTGGGATTACATTTTGATTTGGCCCATTATTATTATTCTGAGTACTCTTACACTCGTTCTTCCAATGTCCAAGCTTTCCGCACGCATGACAAGGAAACTTCTTTTTCGCTCCTTGATTATTCTGACTCTGTTCTTTCACTTGATTATTATTTTGGTCATTTGCTTTCTCTTCTTGCTGCTCTGCCAATTTAACTTGTGCCCACATCATTTTCTCTTTTAGCTTCCTACGCCTGGCCTCAATGTCATCTCCGCAATATTCCGCGTACTTTAGAATCTCATCCACTGTCTTGCTTTGCCAACACAACATGTGCTGCTGTATCATCTGACTGATTTCTGGTTTCAAGCCATATACAAACCGATACACAAAATGTCCCATATCTTTGTCACCGATATTCTCAAAACCACTATACTGCTTAAACACCTGCAATAACCGTTCATAGTACGCTTGTACAGATTCATTTGGTTCCTGTGTTGTTCTATCTATTTTTACCCAATCTGTTTCTTTAGGAGGGATTTTCCATTTCAAATACGTAATCACTTGGTGATACTTTTTCATCACTTCTTCTGACGGTGCTCCTGTTTTTACATCTCTAGGATACTCCTCATTAGGCCAATCAATTATGATCTTACATTCTGTCCATAAATCAGCAGGTACCACTATATCAAATAGACCATCCAAGTCTTTCAATAACACCTTTGAAACCTTCACAAACCTTTCTACCTGTTTGTACCACTCCACTGGTTTTTCTCTCAGTTTTGGAAAATCATTTGTAAATGATAAAATATCTTGTCTACTCCAAGGAACATGAACATATCCCACCTCCAGGAACCTCTCTCATTGGACACAATTTTTCCACTCTTCCTGATTCTCTTACTGGAAATGCAGCTGCTGCTTCTCTCGCTTGTACTTCCTCTTTCTTTCTTATCCATCTAATTCTCCATTTATCAAGGTCTCCCCATTTTCGCAAAATGTTCATTAATTCCTTTATCTGTAGTCTCTTTCCAGAAGCATTTACACTTTCTAAACCTTTATCAGTAAAATCCACTCGATAGGGCTTCTGTAACAACTTTGATTTCCCTATGTCTATTCCAATCTCTGAAGCAACTTCAGTCAGTCTCTCATGAAATACTCTTGATCTCCTAGTTATACTCTTACATAGAAACAATAATTCCTCATCATTGTAAACGTTTAATCCTTCTGTACCCACACATCCGGTCATCATCTCTTCCAATTCCACTTTCAATCTGCTGATATCTAAAATCTCTGGTGTTGGGTTCTGATTATCTCTTTCCTGAGCCCACCTTTCTATTTCTTCAGAGGTGACTACTGCTGCGCCTGTAGTTCCAGCCGGAACCAAAGGTCTTCTTTCTCTCAAATTCATAGGCGTAACTCTTTGAAGTTTCCGTCAAAGGTTCCACAATAGGGAGATCCATTAATGAAATAACTGACTCACTTTCGCTAACCTGATCATCTGTAATTACTATCTCTTTTCTGGGACTATTTAATGGAACGGTCACAAGTTGTGGTTTCTGGCAAATCTTATTATCTCCATACAATGGGATTACCGGACCAATGGTTACTGGTACGGTTAAAGCTTCAGTATTTAAATTTGACTTATCTTTTGAACTAGTTCTTCTCTAGTTTTATTCAAAGCTTCTCTTTTATTATCTTGCAACACTCTGTTATATGAAGTTTCATGTAAAAATTGTGGGGTTAATGGCATTCCCATTACTGGTGCACTTGGAGTAACCTTACTAGCTGCTTCTTGATACGGTGGTGGATTTTTAATTAAAATATCTTCTAACAATTCGTCATCTGATTCACCATATCCTGTCGAATTCATATGTTTCGTTTTCTCCTTACACTTTCCTCCAGATTGTTCCTCAGCCATCAATACTGGATATAACCCTTCTGATACCATAGCTCTCCCTCCACTGTTTCATCTGCCCTTCTCGTGACTCATGCAAATGTCTGGGAAAGAATCCTCTATATCTTCCACCTCTGCATTTCTCTCTTTCATATGACAGTCTCCCATTCTTCCAAAGCCTCATATTGAGTTAACCTAGGTCTAGGTTCCAAATCATTCATTTTCAATCACAAATTCTGAAGAATCCTCCCATTAAACATACCATCCTTAGGAAACGCTAACACACCATCATCCTTCGTGTATTCTACCCAGTTTTACTATGTAAGCCTTCTTGCCTAGAAGGTAGGGTGCAAGTAATATAAAACTGGGACAGGTAGTAAAAATAATATTACTATGTCCCTACAAAGACAATCTGAGGAATTAGAACAGCCAGGAAATAATTAAACAGCTATTTTTAATAGTTATTAAAATCCAGTTCAATGGAGGTGTGATTTTCTTAATATAGATTAAGGAAAAGTAACTTTTAGAAAGGTACCTTTTCCCTGCCTGAACTTCGCAGAGGCTAATTATTATTACTTCAACCTCTCCCAGCCAGTGATTAGCCTTGAATAGGTGTGAAAAAGGAGTAAACTGCCTTCCAGAAACAGCCAACAGGCTGAGTGGACAGAGAGGTGTTGAGTTTAGCACAATATGCAGGGAGGGGGGGTTCCCTGTCTGGATGCTGAAGAAGCCTGTTTTGTCCTACCAGATGTCAGTAGGTTTCCATATAGCACTTGGGGCGCACTTGAAAGGGAGAGACCAGGATGCCAAAACATTTCTTGTGTATCCATGGTCAGGTAGGACAACAGCAGGGTCCTTCAGCAACCAAACTTCTGTTTCAGGGTTTGTTATTGGCACATATCTATATCCATCTATCATCTCTATATACCAATCTCTCTCGATCTCTCTCTCAAGTTTAGCTTTGCCGAAGACCTTTGTTAGATTGAAAATGCCCCGACATGGGATTTTGAACCTGTTGGCAGTAACACAAATAAGTATTACTGAAAAAAGTGGGAAGGGTGGCCAAAGGAACCTTTGCCTTATTGGTCAGAGGCGGCAAGGAGTCACCCCACCCAGTGCTTAATTTGTAAAAGAGTGCTGGTGCCCAAAGCTTTGCTCAGAAACCCGCAATCGGTGCAATTAAACTTTAACCAGCCGAATTCCAAGTCTGGTAGTCTTAAACCACATCATGACTCTTTAATCCACTACCAGACACTTCATGCCCCTTTATCTCACTCTTGCTGTTCCTGCTTTCCCTTTTTGTGGCGGTTTTACCACCTTTCTCTTCCTAATTTGTGCATTTTTCTCACGTGCTCTCCGTAAATATCTGATGCGGAAAAATAAGTGCTGGTCCCCAAAAATAAGTGCCCGTGGTCCCTAGCGGCAGCCGCCGACTCCATTTAGGCACTGCCCACACCCATTAGCTAGTGCTAGGCATAAGTGTGGCACCTCCAGACACCCACTTGAGAACACATTTGGGACCTGTAGAAGATCAGAAGAGGACCAGACCTGCTGTTTGACCTGACAGGAGACCTGAAGGACTGAAACTGCTGCCTCTTGTACCCAGGACAAAGAAGTGGACTGCAAGGGTCAGTTGGCTGACCTCCCTGTGTGGGTACAACTGACAACCAACGGCAAGAGGCCTTTTCCTGGAAGTACCCAGCTGAGTGGAAACTGGAGTGGACACTGCTGATCTTCCAGACACCTAGTGAATCTCTAGATGCCTCCTCTGTGTTCGTGGGGGTGGGCGGGGGAGGAGGGTTGCTTTAGAGGTGTACTCCTATGGTAAAATCTATGACCAGGATGAACTTGGTTGGTGTATCCAAGAAGTGCTCCATCACAGTCAGCCTCAAATTACACCCTAGTTCCAGACTCCCACAACCATAGAATATCACGGACACTTTGTGGCACCATTTTCCTATAAATCTTTTAAATAAAATATATATCTTTGGGTCTCCCGATTGGATTTATCAAATTTTACTGAGCATTTCGGATTCAGGATGGGATTTTTATCGTTTCGCATTTTGACTTTATTTGTGTTTTGGTACTGCATAAATACTTTACACATTGCCCAAGGCAAGTCTGTCTGCTCTGTGCCATAGTTACCAGGGGTTGAGCGCAGGTTAATTTAGTGAATTTAAGGCTGCACCCAGGCAAGGGTTGCGATTATCCCTTGAGGTGAGTAGTCACCCACGTCAAATAAAAATCTGATTTCCGTAAATGAACAAATGCCTAGTAAAAATATGCATATTGTGTATATTACATATCACTAAGAAGGCTTTGGGCAGACTCTCCATCCATCCTATCTCCATCCTTTCTCCCTCCTACACCTTTACCCCACCCCCTTTCCCTTCTAAGCTCCATTTATTTAATCTTCCGACGCTCTTGAAATGTTTTCTTGTAACTGATGTAACTTGTAACTGATGTAATTTTGTGGAACCTTATGTAAAGCCCTCTGATACCTCCGGGTCTAGCCAGCGCTATATAAAACTCAAATAAAAAAATAAAAAAAAATAAAGGCAACATGTTTTGATGTTGGCTGCCAGTCTATTGGATTTGTCAATGCCTTTTTAAAAAACATTTTTGCAAATTTGATTATAAAGAAAAAAAAAAAAAAGGTGCCTGTGCATGTACTGGTCACGGAGGGGTCTTTGAATGCTTCTATAAACTTAATTACAAAACCCTTCAACGAGGTGTGCCATGTATGTGAATGTACTGCATGTGGCCATCCATCTTGGAATGTGCTGTAATGCCATTCAAAGTTGGCTGCCTGTGCTAGCACATGAACAGTTGACCATTTCTGAATGTGATTAAAGCCCATTCCAAAAACTGCAAAGTACTAAGAGGGCACTCTAAGGAAGTGGGAACTACAAACGGCAGTAACGGCCCAGTAGCATTATTGGGTGTACTGTTGGGCCCTCCCTAAATTTAAAATACATTTAAAAAAAAATAAACCTACAAATGGCCAACCAATCCCTGGCACTGAAAGACTTCTTTCAGTGTCAGTAAGGACAGTGCACTTTGGCAAAGTCCTGCCACTCAAACAGGAACGAGCGTTGAAGACGGCTGGCTCATTGCCTCATAAATTATGATATGGTGGGCAGAAGCAAAATGTAAATGACGCTAAAGTAGACAATGGATGAGGAGGGTTAGCTGAAAGCCCCTACAAACTAATTATAAATGTATATTTTTGGTAAAATCATAAGGTTTTGGCTAATGAAAGGCCTAAAAGGGGGTGAGCAAAGCAGTAAACAGAGGAGGGAAAAGTGATATGAGAAGGACCAAAATAATAGGATTCTTTTTTTAAATGGAGGGAGACAGATACCTCAAGGGTGCGTACGTGGCTAGTAAAGCTGGCTTCGGAGGCCAACAGCCAAACCAATGGGACATATCCCATGATTGGGATAGTTCCCTAAATGAGCGAAGGGATTTCCTGGTAGTTGCCATACACCGTCCCATCAGCCCTTGAATACTCCTGGCGGTGGGCCTTCAGTCTAAACACAATAAGGCAATCGTCTAAATGCGAAGAGCGCCAAGGAGGGCCCTGCGTGCCCATTAAATCAATCTTACAATAAAATCCGCAATGGCCATCACCAATCTGCGTAATCAGCAGATAACAAGCATTGGCATAGCCAAAAGGTCTCGACTTTGGGACCTTGTGTGTTTAGCCAGAGTTATTGGTTTTGCCAGTGTCTTTAAGCTAGGTTATAGAGCAGTGTGGACACAGTGCAGCATGTTGAAAAGCTCTAATAAAAAAAGTGCTATAAGCATTTTTGTTACCTTATATATAACCAAGAAGACATTAGTACAGAAGAACAAACCTATTAAAGAATTAACATTAAAAAATGTCATCTAGTTTATTTGTCCTTGCAATGCTGGCAACTTCATCCTGCCTGTTCTAATGCTGGTCTTCATAGCTTTGTTTGTTGTGGGACGGGGGGGGGGCTATAAACAACGAGAGGGTGGAGGTTGGTAAATAGTACCTGAATTACAACACAAGCAGGAGACGGAAACTAGGGGAGAATCAACAGATGTCGGATTCCGAGGGCAGAAGGAGGTGAAGCTTCGCTGATGCAGAGGTGGGGCTGCACTGGTGGTGGTGCGCTGGTGCAGAGGTGGGGCTGCGCTGGTGGTGGCGCGCTGGTGCAGAGGTGGGGCTGCGCTGGTGGTGGCGCGCTGGTGCAGAGGTGGGGCTGCGCTGGTGGTGGTGCGCTGGTGCAGAGTGATGCTGAGGAGGTGCAGAGTGATGCTGAGGAGTTGCCGCGCTGGTGCAGAGTGATGCTGAGGAGGTGCATAGTGATGCTGAGGTGCAGAGTGATGCTGAGGAGGTGCCGCGCTGGTGCAGAGTGATGCTGAGGAGGTGCAGAGTGATGCTGAGGAGGTGCAGAGTGATGCTGAGGAGGTGCAGCGCTGGTGCAGAGTGATGCTGTGCTGGTGCAGAGTGATGCTGCGCTGGTGCAGAGTGATGCTGCGCTGGTGCAGAGTGATGCTGCGCTGGTGCAGAGTGATGCTGCGCTGGTGCAGAGTGATGCTGCGCTGGTGCAGAGTGATGCTGCGCTGGTGCAGAGTGATGCTGCGCTGGTGCAGAGTGTTGCGATGGTGCTCAGGTGGAGCAGAGTGATGCCCAATTGGTGCAGTGCTGAGGTGATGCTGCGCGGATGCTAAAGTGGTACTGCTTGGTGCAGAGTTGCTGCTGAGGTGGGGCTGCGTTGATGCCGAGGTGGGAGTGATGCGCAGGTGGTGGTGCTTTGCTGATACGGGGGCGGTGCTGTGCTGGTGCGGAGGAGGGCCTGCGCTGAAGCAGAGTTGATGCTGCACTGGCGGTGGTGCATTGATGAGGAGGTGTTGGTGGTGCTGTTGCTGCCCTGATGCCGAGGTGGTGGTTGTGGTACACTGATGCTGAGGTGGTGGTGCTGCTGAACTGAGGCCGGGTGGTGCTGCTGCTGCACAGATTCTGTGCTAGTGTGGAGGATGTGCTGCTCTGGTGCTGAGGTGGTAGTGTGCTTGTGCGGAAGTGGTGCCAAGTGATGCTTTGGTGGTGTTCAGGTGGTGCTGAGTGATGAGGAGTGTTGCTGCGCTAATGGTGCACTGATGCAGAGGTAGTGCTGTGGTGGTGGTGAGTGATGCTGTGGTGGCGCTGCGTGGATGCGGAGGTGCTGGTGCTGCATGGATGCCCAGGTAGTTCTGCGCTGATGCGGAGGTAGAGCTGATGCGGAGGCGGGTTGACATTTGAGCTAATGAAACCAAAAATGTTGTAGGATGAAAAACATAGCCTATGGCTGAAAAAGCACTTTTGAAACCAAAGACAGTGGAAAACAAGATAAGGACACGATTTGCAGCCCTCGGCTGAGAGCGTTTGGGAAGCCAAACAAGCTGAGGCAAAAGAAAAAAGTAGTGTGCCGAAACTAACATATGGCTGAGAGTGAAATAATCCAGGTAACAGAACCAGTCTCCAGGGCATGACCAAAACCGCAAAAGGAGGATCAAATAAACTATTCACCAACAAAAACGAAGGAACTTCTAAACTCACATGAAGAAACTAATGAAAACAGATGGGCGTGCTGAAAGCTCATACAGAAGATAAAGCATATGGCACGTGCAGGCAGCAGGACTTACCGGCATCAGGGACTCTGTGTCCCATCATCCTTTGTGGCAGCAGGAGGGGCCGACTCTGCTTTCCCCGCGCTATAAAGTCTCCACCTCCCGTGGTGCAGGCCAAGGGCGGGCCCGTCCTGCGCCCGTACGTGCCAGGAAAAAGCAGGGCAGGGCCACTCCCCTTGGCTTTGCGTGTCGATTGCTTTCCAGCCTGGGAAAAGGAATCGGCAAAGTGCAGGTATTAATTCTGACTGATTATTTATTTGAAGTGTTTATTGTTTTTAAATGGTCTCAATGGGCAAGCGTAAAGCTACTGAGCCCCTCCCTGGGAAGAAGAAGAACAAGCATTGGCATAGCCAATAGGTCTCGCCTTTGGGGCCTTATAAGTGTTTAGCCAGAGCTATTGACTTTGCCAATGTCTTCAAGCTGTGCTGTAGAGAAGTGTGGCTGCTGTGCAGCATGCTGAAAAGTTATAATAAAAAAGTGTCAGAAGCATTTTTGTTACTTTATATATGACCAAGAAGGCATTATGTAAAACTGAACGACCATATTAAAAAAAGTATTTACAATAAAAAATTCTCAGTTTTCTTTTGTTCTTGCAATGCTGGTCTTGCTGAGTGGTGCTGCTGTGGTGGCCCGAGTGGTGCTGCTGTGGTGGCCCCGAGTGGTGCTGCTGTGGTGGCCCCGAGTGGTGCTGCTGTGGTGGCCCCGAGTGGTGCTGCTGTGGTGGCCCCGAGTGGTGCTGCTGTGGTGGCCCCGAGTGGTGCTGCTGTGGTGGCCCCGAGTGGTGCTGCTGTGGTGGCCCCGAGTGGTGCTGCTGTGGTGGCCCCGAGTGGTGCTGCTGTGGTGGCCCCGAGTGGTGCTGCTGTGGTGGCCCCGAGTGGTGCTGCTGTGGTGGCCCCGAGTGGTGCTGCTGTGGTGGCCCCGAGTGGTGCTGCTGTGGTGGCCCCGAGTGGTGCTGCTGTGGTGGCCCCGAGTGGTGCTGCTGTGGTGGCCCCGAGTGGTGCTGGGCTGGCTCGGAGTGATGCTGTGGTGATGCTGAGGTGATGCTGTGGTGATGCTGTGGTAATGCTGAGTGAGAGATAGAGTGAAGATATAATGCCCAATTAGAGAGGGTGGTGAGAGAGAAAGAAGGGGTGTACATAGAATAAAGAGTGGAGCGGGATAGAGAGAGAAAGAAGGGGAGAGAGAGTTAATGAAGGAGTTTGAAAGAGAAACAGATAAAGGGGTGAGAGAGAATGAAAGGCTAAAAAGATAGAGAGGGGAGAGTTAATTAAGTAGAGAGAGAATTAGAGAGGGGAGAGAGAGAAGGAGAGAGACAATAAGAGTGGGGGTGTGGAGTTTAAATAGAGTGAAGAAGTGACGCAGAAAAAGTAACCTTAAATATAGCTTTGTGCTTTGCGCGAATAAATATAAATAAAAAAACAGAGTGAGACAAAAATACTGGTAATTAGGCTGTGACTCCCAATATAAAACAAATAGCGATATAAGGTGAAATCAACCCACCGAAGCAATATTTCTAACTAGACAAAAAAAAGCTTGCATTTCAATGCTAATCGCTGTTGTTAGGTCTCGCCTACGCGCTGCATAGGCAAAAAGACCTTTTGGAATTGCTTTGGCTTTTCAGCCAAAAAACGTGCACGCGTTCCATTGCCTTCAATGGCATCGCGTGCACGTTTGGCGATTCACTTGCGGGAGCGAGCGGCGCCATATGGTAGCAATTATCGCTCCTGGCGCCGCTCGGTCCCGCAAGGGAATTGCGCAGGCCCCCTCCCCCTGCTGGCGTGCGAGGCGCGCGCGCTTGTTCTTTGAGTTGCAGTACTGCATGAGAGTGCATTCACATTGTCTCAAGCATTTATTGTAAAAAAAAAAAAAAAAAAAACACAACAACTTCCATCTGCCTTGGTTTTAACCACAGAGGGTTGATCTACATAAAACCACGAGGAGCCTCTCCCTTGGAGAAAAAAAGCGCTAACCTTCAGTAACTTTGAAACTGACTTCCCTTCAGCTTCCGACTCTTTGTGTGACCTTTTTCCAACAGTAAGTAAGGTAGTGTGGTGCTGTACCCAAGAGAACAGTGATGCACCCCCAAATCCTCGTGGCTGTTTTCAGCCCACGGTGCTAGTTTCCTACCTGCACCCCTCCCGGTTTACTTTTCTACATGTGTGTCCTTCGGTCCCCTTAATTCCCCGCCTGCTCCCCTCGCACCTCAGTGACCTCACTGTTTGCACCCTTCTTTGTGCCTCCTTTCTGTGCATGTCTCTGGGACCATTCTGCTTCACTGCCTGTGCGTCTTTCTGCGCCCCTTCTTTCTCCGGTGCTTCCTTGTGCCTAAACCTCACAGCCCATTTCTGCCCAAACCCCTCGCTGTCCTCGTTCTGCCCGAACCTTTCACTGTCCCGTTACACACCACTGCCTGCATCGCCTGTGTGCCTCTTAACTCTCACTGCCTCACTTCACACACAGTGGTTGCAAGTGTCTTTCACCTCGCACATAGCTGTATGTGCCTCTCCCTGCCTGTGTCCCCGTCTGTGCCTCTCCCTGCCTGTGTCCCAGTCTGTGCCTCTCCCTGGCCCCTCCACATGCTTGAAATGGTCTCCATGCCTCTGCTGCCCACTTCCCATAACACGGACTGTCTCGCTCTGCCGCCCTGTGTGCCCTCCCTTCCCCTAGTACCTGCATGTCTACTGCACCCCACTGCATCTATTCCTCACTGTACGCACAGAATGAAGTGCCCTCATGCCCCCTGCCTGTCTGCCTCTGTTAGTCTTTACCCACTGCTCCTCCCTGCTGCTCGATCACGCAACTGTACAGAACACTAGCAAAGCTGGCCGCCTCATAGCGCTTTTTATTTTTACTTTTAAACATGCTGAATAATGCTATGCATTATGTACAGTTAGCCAGATGTTATCACATCTATAACATTTCTTTTTATTGCATTCAAAAAAGTAAAATGCAAATGAAAGAAGAATACAAATGCAGAACAAAATAAGAAAAGCAGAAAGTGGCAGCAACAGAATAGAGGCAATGTCCACACAAAGCATGTGCATGAGTGATTTGCTGAAGGGTCCATACGCTGTAAATACATTAAAAACAGACATTGACCATATTTCGTCCATTCACCTTCAGTATTACTGGAACTCTGGCCAATCAGGTGAATGGAACCAGGAGCTCCCAACTCCCCCCAGAGGCGGAGATGCTCAGTTTTCTCTGCAAGTCAAATATAACACAGCCAAAGAAATATAGGATAGTAACATCTCCTCTCAAAAACTGGATCTTTATTCACATGCTTGAATTAACGATTACTATAGCAGCTTCATAAATATGCTATAAAGAAGCAGTAACGAGGTTCACTTTAATTAAACAGATTGCATAACACTGGTTGTCCTACTACTGTTTCTGAAGTCTTCTGCAGGTAGAGGCAGTAATGCTTTGCAAAGGTATGTGTCGAGGATCATTTACTACTTTAAAGATGTGAGCAACAGTCACTGCAGCAAAGAGTACATCTCTGGGCCCCCTGCCTGGAGTGGAATGTGCTTGAAGGTGGTGTGCTGGGCCTTGCAGTAGCAGAAGGCAATGCATGAGATCCAGAAGACAATTCCATGTTTCGATGATGCTAAACCTATGTTAGTACAAACATTTGACGGCACTTCTTGAATGTCTTGGCATTAAAGACTGTTACACACTAGTGAAAGAAGAGCCCTGTCGGTCTGAGTTGTTGTCTGTGGAAAGGACGATGGAGTTTTTGTTTGAGGTGGAACAACGATGCCCCCTTGGCCGTGAAACAGGGATTCGTCGTCAGTGGAACCTTCGACTTTTCAAATGTCCGATAAGGTAGGTAATTGAGATTACTTGGATTTTTAAAACTCTTCTAAGCGATCTGATGGCTAATAAATTAACCCTCTTTCACGACAGCATAGCCTTAGTAGACTTGTGAACGACTTTGAAAGAACTTCTCATGAAGGCTCCCAGAACACTGTTTAATTCACAGGTACATCGTGGTCTGGCTGTTGGTGGGAAAGTTTGAAAAAGACCTTTCAGATACTCTTTAACGACTCTGGTAGAAAACAGGGATGCTGCTATCTGTGTTCTCAAGCATCTTGATAGTGCTGCCAAATGGACTCAAATGGAGGAATATTTCATACCGGAATAGCTAGGAACAAAAGATAAGGCAAATTCGTCTGTGGAGACATAGTTAATGGGTTCAGATTATTATTTGCTGATAAAAAGCACAACCTCTTGCATTTAAATGAGCACATCTTGGTTGTGGCTTCTCTCTTTTCCCGCTGACAACGTGTTAACCGGTCCCAGGATGCTTGTTTCTGGTCCAGGGAGGACTAGGCTTGGCAGTTCGGTCTGGACTGTTCCCATGGGTCTAAGCTGGGGTGGCATAGTGAGCAAACGAACAATGGATTAAACCCAGATATGTGTGACTGGGGGTGAATGTTTGCATTGTTCAGCATTCTGTCCATCACTTGTTCCTTTTGCTTTTGTCGCCCTAAGTGGGAAGGGCTGCCTAGACGTGGGTCCCTTGCTCACTGCGCCACTGGATTCAAGCTAGAATGGCTGATGAGGGGTGATGCCCCGAAACCGGTCCCAGGATGCTCATTTCCGGTCCAGGGAGGACCTGGCTTGGCAGTTCGGGCTGGACTGTTCCCATGAGGAACAGGGTCAAGACTGATTTGCGCGGCGTGGTGAGCAAAAGAACAATGGATTAAACCGAGATCTGTGTGACTGGGGGTGAATGTTTGCATTGTTCAGAATTCCGTCCATTATTTGTTCCTTTTGCAACACATTTCGACAGTCGGGTGAAATATTTAAAACTCCAAACTCTAGAGGAGCTATTCAAGTACATTTACATGTGCAATTTACTCTTACACTTTTGAGTAAAATGTACTACTTTATGCTATTCACAAAATCCAAGAGTAAATTTACTCAAATGTGCAGGCTTACAGGTCTCCAACCCCTCAGTTTAGGGGGTGGAGTCAGAATAATCATAAATTAGGACTGTATAGTTACTATGGGCAATTTACAACCTTATTTTATGCCCGACGAAATCTCCCCACTTGGGGGTGAGGCTCTACATTGTAGTGAATAGGAGATCTCTGCACGTAGGCTTTTCCCTGGCAAGAAGAGTGCCTGTCAAAGGTCAGCCTGACAGGCACTCTTCTACTTAAGGTCAGGCAGCCAGGAGTTGCACATGTGTTAAATGCTCAGGGGCCTGGCTGCCTGAGCTGAACTTTGCCAGGCTGAGAATTTCACAGCCGTTTGGGAGTGACCTCCTCAGCCTGGCAAAAATTCCTGGAGGCCCTCCCCCTCATGTGAGGGGAAGAGTCACTGATTGCCTCGGACCTGCACACTTCAGTTTTAAGTCCTATGCAAATATGAACACTCAACTGCAGACAAGGTACTTACATTATTGCTGTAAAAAAGGTTAGCAGTTTCATTTTGTAAATTGCTACATGCGGTGACTAGTCTCAGAGGGAGAAGTAAACATAAGTCACAACACTGTGGTGCTGCTGTCAGTGTTGTGGAAGTCAGAAGCATGCACTGCCCACTTTCCATTGGCAGTTCTTCCAGGGGTGAGTCCATGTCTACAGCACCAGCAGTTTGTGCGTAACACGAAAGAGCGCGCTGGTGTGAGATGCTCAACCATGAAGGATTGCTCTGCAGTCAGAGCCCCACTCCTGTGAGATGTATAGAAACTGGATAATAACTGTTCAGTCCTATGGGTATGTAATATTTGTGAAACCAGAGAGATGGAGTGCTTTCATGTGAGACGCTCAAGCATGAAGAACTGCTCTGCAGGTTACAGCCCTGATAATGTGACATCTGTGTCCTCTGCAATCTGTGTCCAATGCATAACCCTATAAAATATATGTAATTGAATTGATGGCTTGGCTGTCTGAAACTGACTCTGTGAGATTGATCTAATATGTAACATTATTAATCTGTCATAAATCCGAGTCTCTACAGATAGTATAACCTGAAAAGCTGCTCTAGGGCCTGAACCTACAACATCCCTGCAATCTGTAGTTTGCTACTAGAGCTTATAATTTATGTATAACCCAAGCACCAGAGGCAATGTGGAAACTGCTGGAGAAGGTTTAAAAAGCTCAGCACTCTGCTTGCAAAACAAGTAATCCAAGGCTGCAAAGTAATGGGCACCTACCCCAGCACTTTGAGTGAATGCCCTGGGATCCTGAGTGCCGAACAATGTCATGCTATTTCTCCTCACAATAGATTACTGAGTCCCAGTCACCTCCATTGGGATAGTGTTAACTCTTCTCCTGCATCACAAATATTTCTGCTTGCTAACCACCCAAGTTTTTTTTTCCTGAAAGTTGCATAGATGACCGACTAATGTTGTCTAAGTTGTGGGACTGTAAGATCTAGTTGTGGTGAGTGAAGGGCATGGCTGGCTTTGGTGTTCAAATGTTTCCCAGAAGCTGGAAAGAGTGCCATAGCCTGAGTGGTAGTTGATAATAGGGTTTAACATTCTGGGCAGCTTATTTAATAAAAGACAGATTGCTGTTGATGGTTTCCTTCATTCGTGCACCCATCATTCAGTATGCATGCAGCCTTGCTGCACATAGCCTCGTTATGTCACCAGTGGCACGTGAAGGAACAGTTGATGTTGTCGTATGCAGGATAATGTGCTGCATGGCTAAACACTTATAAAGTGCCAAAGGCGAGACCTATTGGCTATGCCAATGCTTGTTTTTCATGTGACTGTAGTCCAGGGCCGTCAGTTGGTAATGTGAGCTGCTGCTGCAATTGAAACATCAGAGTCCAGAGAGTTAATGAGCCATGACGAGGAAATGAGAAGAGATAGGAAACCCAGATGGCAGCTGCGCGCGTGCACGCTATCGTGAACGCAAGCTGGTCGCCAGCCGAAAGCCAGTGGGTTTGCACTTCCAAAACCCGCTTACTAAAACTCTCGGCCAGACCAGCGCAAGCGCTGGTGCAGGCCGAGACCTAAAAATTATCGGACCGTTACCAACGCATTTACATCTAGCTCCACGGAGGACATAGACACTCTTATTGAAGAGGTGGAGTCCCTCCTAGGGAGAAAAAGGGTAGCCAAAGGCAGAATACGAAAGAAGGTGGAGACCGGGGAAATAGCCCCAATGTTTACAACTAAACAGAGGCCTAATAACCTGCCACAAAGTGTAAATGTCCCCCAGCAACCAGAGATCACAGGGATGAATGAGATCAATTCCTTCACAAATGGTCCATTTAACCAGGGGGGTGGTCCCCGGTCGAACCTGTGTTTGTGTGCACTGATAGATTTTATGTACTTGCAGAAACCCAAACTGGTATGGATAAGGCCAAGGAGGGGACAAGTGCGAATAGAACCCACGCGATGCCCGAGGAATCTGAGGCTAATCTAGTGTTGCACACGAGTACTGGCAATGATGAGGGAATGGGGATGCCTAGAGTTATTACTCCTGAAAACAGGCTACAGGAAGAGATTGTTGAATTGAGGGCACAGCTGGTGATTGTGTTAGCAGAGGTTGATAAACTTAAGCCTATTGGAATTGCGCATAGTAATAAGTCTGTTCTCTCTCTGCCCAATAATGCATACTCAACATTGATAGCGGAGCAAAATAAAAAAATAAAAAAAAAGGATGGGGTAATGGTCGCTAATCCACCCACACCACAGAACGTAAGGTACGATAAGTGTTTAGCTCCAGAAATGTATTCTGTATGACCCCCTCACCAGGTTCCACCCCATCTGGAAAATTTTTCTGCCCTAGAACGCGAACCATAAATGCAAACCAAAGTATGACTGGTGTCGGTAGGGCTACTAAAGGGGATCTTTGTCCCCCACACCCAGCGCAGGTGGGTGTGATTTCTAAGCCTTGGAAGACCTAAGATGTCCATAGTAAGAGATTAAATTATGTGCATTTGACTAAGGTCTCAAAATTGGCTAAGTGGTTGAGAGAGGATGAGGATTAGCCATCCAATAAATGCATTTATTCTACAAGACCAATACAGAAAGGCTACTCACTAATATGCGAAGATATTCTATCCACTAAGAGATCCAACGACCCTTCATACAATGGGGGGCCCTTTGACTACATAGAAATTTGGCTTAAGGATCTTAAAATGGTAGAAGGTCTTGCGAGATTGGAATTTAGGAAAAATCCACCGGTGGGCACTCAAATGCAATTCAAATTTCGACCACCTTATCCTGCTCCCCCAGCAGCTGTCTTTGTTAACAGAGATAGGGACAATGATTCGGGGCTCTCAAGGATGGACTGATTGGGAGAGAGGAGTATCTCTAGAACAGGCATAAATATGGAATTTTGTATTGCCGCCGGCCATCCGCAGTATATAAACACCTCTGGAAATCCCGAACTGTTTACAGCATCCTCTTTGGGAGTAACAGAGGTGTTTACAACACCTGTTCAAATCCAGAAGCTGGCCAATATAAATATTTTGTCTTGCAACGTGGCTGGGCTACGTTCCAAGCTTGGGGACCCTGACTGGGGTCTGTTTATTGACCAGTTTGATATTTGCCTGTTTCAGGAGACTTGGTCCTTGGGCGCCTGCATATAGATAAGGCTTCCTAATTTTTTTTGTACCTACAACCTCCACTGGAATGGGACGCCCCTCTGGTGGCCTCTTGATATGGATACGCACCTCCCTAAATATAGCACCATGCCCTTTAAAGATGGGGACTTTAGATATACAAGCCATTAAAATCATTGGGAATAAAGTTGAGATCTATGTGTATAATGTATATAATCGGGGGATGTGAGGGGGTAGAGAAACACCAGACTTGAAACAAGTGAAGGCGCATAGGAAGCAGTGCAAACTGTATGATTTTGCGATAATTGCTGGTGATTTTAATACTGCATTTGAACCTCTGGACAATGATTGTCACTTTACTGAGGTGGAAGACTAGGAATGGGGGGGTTCCCTCTCTTGAGATCTGTTAGAAATGGGGGTCTCTAGTTGGCAAGGGCTTGCACCTTTGTCCAAGTAGGGACCCTTCTTCCTAGTCAGGATAAGGGAGTTACACTTCTAAAATAACCCCTGCTCACCCCCTTGGTAGCTTGACACGAGCAGTCAGGCTTATTCTAGAGGCAGTGTGTAAAGCATTTGCACAAAACCAACAGTAATACAGTGTAAGCACTACAAACTGACACCACACCAGTTTAGAAAAATATCCAATATTTTTATATACTTAAAACAAGACCAATACGATAAAAATCCACAGTACAGTACTTTAAAAGTCTTCAGTTATCACAGTGTCCTTAAAAACAGTTCCTTGATGTTGATAGCCCCGTCCAGGGCTATCCCGGCGTCGTGAACAAACAAATCCAAACAGTTCTGGCTGACCGCGGCGTCGCGGGTCAGCTACGGTGTCGGGAAGACCCGCAAACAGAACCTTTCAGAAATGCAGGGCGTCGATGACCTCGCGGTGAGCTTCCGAAAACACGGCGTCCGCAGGCGTCGGTTCCGGAGGTCGGTGCAGGTGTCGTCGGGGCCCTCGAAGTCACACGCGTTGCAGATCGATCTCCTCTCTGTTGAAGTCAGGAGCGCTGGCGTCGGGTGCTGCGGTGCGAAGTGCAGCGGTGCCCTCAGGTCGCTGTGCGAGCAGCGGCTCGGTGGCGGCGTCGGATGGCGTCGTCGGTGAGACCAGGGTCGCGGTGTGAGATGAAGGCGGTGCTAGTCACGGTGCTGGCAGGTCATGGTGCAGCAGCGGCGTCGTCGTAGCTGCAGCGCTGTCGTCGGCTGACTAACTTGGAGTCGATGGCACCGTCGGGCCAAGGCTGCGGTGCGGGAGGAGGGCGGTGCGTCGTGTAACTTACGAGCGGTGCCCCCGAACCACGGTGCAAGCAGCGGCGTCGAGTCCGGCGTGGAGCAGCGTCGTCGGGGATACCACGGCGTCGTCGTGAAGCGGTGCGGAGTGCGGTGCCCACAGGTCGCGGTGCGAGCAGCGGCTCGGTGGCGGCGGCGTCAGTGAGACCAGGGTCGCGTTGCGGCGGTGCCCTCTGCGGTGCCTTCAGGACGCGGCGTCGTAGACGGCATCGGGCTTGAAGTCTTTGCTGTTCCTGAGACTTCTTGAACAAGGGGTGGGCAAGCTCTACCTCAAGCCCTTGGAGACACTCACAAAGTAGATTGCAGAAAGTTCAGTTCCAGTCCTTTCACTGCCCAAGACAGAAGCAGCCACTGCAGGCCAACACAGCAAAGCACACAGCAAAGTGGTAGTTCCTCCTCACAGCTTCTCCAGCTCTTCTTCTTGGTAGTCTTCTTGATCCCAAAGAGTTCCAATTTTCTGGGGTTGGGGCCCCCCTTTTTATCCTCAATTTCTCTTTGTCCTCTGAAGGCAGAGAGGCCTTTGCCTAGTCCAAACCAGTTCTGGTCAGTCCTGGAGCACTTTGTTGACAAGTCTCCTTCTTTCCTTTCACAGTGCAGGCCAGGGACATCAGACGCACCACAGGAGGTGGAGCCAGCATTGTGGAGGGAAGGCCCAGCCCTATTCAGGTCCCAGGTGCATCTCCTCCCACCCATCTACATGTAGATCTTGCTATTCAGCCCTGTGCTGACTCACCCTGTCTCTCCTGGCATCCCCCAGCCCCTGTCACTCACACTCCAGACAAGGAATACACAACCTAGCAGAGGCAGGCTTGGATGGTTAGACAAGAAAATACCCACTTTCTAAAAGTGGTATTTTGAAACACAGAATGTTAAAACCAACTTCACTAAAAGATGCATTTTATCATTCTGAGTCCAGGCATACTAAACTCGAATTTCTACCATGTTCCCTGGGTCAGTTAGGATTATAAGCTGTAATAATCAAAACTGCCCATTCTGGCCTATGGGGAACAGGTAGCCTTGCAATAGTGAAAAACGAAATAGGCTGTAATTCACTATCAGGACATGCCACACACACCAGGGCATGTCCTACCTTTCACATACAATGCACCCTGCCCACAGGGGTACCTTGGGCCTACCGTAGGGGTGACTAACATGTAGAAAAGGGAAGGTTTAGGGACTTGCAAGTGTGTGCACTTGCCAAGTCGACATGGCAGCTCCAGGCTGCACACAGGCTCTGCAATGGCAGGCCAGAGTGACACTTTACGGGCTGTTTGCGTGGGTGGCACAATCCAGTGCTGCAGCCCACCAACAGCATTTGATCTATAGGCCCTGGCACTCTCAGTGCACTTTACAAGGGACTGACACACAAATCAAATAGGCCAATCATGGAAACACCAATCCATAACACAATTTACACAGAGAGCATATGCACTTTAGCACTGATTAGCAGTGGTAAAGTGCCCAGAGTCCTAAAACCAACACACACAGGGTCAAAAACAGGAGGCCAAAAAGTCTGGGGGTAAACCCGCTGAAAAAGCCAAGTCTAACAAGATCCCACCTGTGATGAGATGGACAGAGGTAGCATACTAGAAGCTCTAATTTACCCTAGCCTTTGGTCTGAGGGCCTGTAATGGGCAGACAAAATCCGATCGACCTGCTTCACATACATACAATCGAATTAATAATACTAGCAGGATAGAATACTTTTGTTTTCCTTCCCATTGTGGAAGTCTATTATGATACCATGATAACTGATAGATGCAATAGTGACTACAATGCTGTAGTCTGCAAATTGTCAGGAAATCTGATTGCCCAGCAAGAGCATATTACAATATCTCGCTCTACAAATTTAAATCCATCAAATGATAAACATAGGCTTAAGTGGGCTAATGTGGCATCTAGGCCAGAATCAGTAGTGGCTATGAGTGAGGCATTTCAGAAGGCCATTGAGAGTTTGGACAAACTCGTCCCCTCGCAGTTTCCATCACAGGAAGTTGAGGTAATTCATGTGAAGCTTTTTAAAATCTTGGGAGATTGCTTCACACAGAGGCAACAAAAAATGTTTAAAAAAGGGAAAGCCTCTACTGGATGGTATAATAAGTACCGCAAATCAGCAAAACAGTTGTGCTTGGCTCAAAGGGGACAAGTGAGGATGTAGCGCAAGTTGTATAAATGGGCCCAGGTCAAAGCTTGTGACAGCTGGGAAAATAGGATTTGGGATGGGTTATATGAAGCTGGGACCTCTAGGGACCGTAAGAAATTCTGGTCCTTGGTAGCAAATAGGGGGCAGAACCCCCAAAGATCACTTGGCCAATAACATCCATTCGAAGGCATGGTATAATCACTTTTTTCATTAGGCCTAGCCCCTGAAGTACATGGACCAGAAGCATGTCCACCATGTCTGCAATTATGCCCCTCATCTTTATCGTGACTAACTCGAACATATGACAAAAACCTAGCAGCAATCAATTGTGTTGCTGCAGGAAAAGCAGCTGGTCCAGACAGGGTCCCTGGTGACTTGTTTCGTGCAGACCCAGGGAATTGGGCCATGTATATTAACATCTTGTCAAATGCGATACTTAAAGGGGCTGTAATACCTGGCAGCTGGAAGGCTGCCGAGATAGTACCAATATACAAAAAGGGTGATAAGGACTCGCCCCTAAACTTTAGGCCCATACGTTTGATTGATGTTACACAAAATATTTTTAGTAGACAAATTTTAATGAGACTTCAGGAGTGGATCAACGAGACAGAGGCCCTGTCACATCTGCAAGCAGGATTTCATTTTGGTATTAGCACCATAGACCATGGCTTTAGACTTATGGCGATCTATAGGAAAACGGTGGTCCTCCAAAAGGCGCACCTTTATATGGTCTTTGTGAACCTTAAATCTGCATTCTATCTGGTTCTCAGGGAAAAACTATGGGGGTACTACAACATGATGGGGTCCCTGTTGAGTTATTGAATATTATAGTGAGATTACATCAGGACACCTATGCACAGGTCAGATGGGGCTCCCAAGGAGAGCTAACAAAACGGATAGCAACTTCCAAAGGAGTCCATCAAGGATATGTCCTTGCCCAGACTTTATTCTCCCTATATCTCAATGATGTGGTGACCTATTGGGAATATTTTGACAGCGATGCACAGAGGATCACAGGGAAGAAAATTCCCTTTTATTGTTTGCAGACGAAACTCTGCTGGTGTCTAAGACCTCAATGGGCCTACAGATGCTGGTAGACTGCTTTGCGGACTTTTGTGCAAAAAGAGGGTTGACAATAAATCAATCAAAAACTAAACTCTTGACCATCCACAGAAGTCTTTTAGAGGGACCATCACGCTAGAGGGTAAAGAACCTGAAAGTCTCAGAACTTGAATATGGTTTGTTCTTCCCAGGTGAAGAGTAGTATGAATGTATGCCATCACATGTCTGGAATACAGAGACTGTACTGGGCGTCTAAAACTAGGCTGATCCTATACGCTCTAAAAGTATATAATGTGAAGGCGGAAGGTAGTGCCCTTTATGGAGCAGAGCTGTGGGGTTATGCAGGATTATCCTGTTGGTGAAAAGGTGAGAACAACTTTCTAAGATCCTTGATTAGGCTTCCGAAGGGTATGCACCCGTTGTCCCTACGCTGGGATCTGGGTGTAAAACAGATTATTCATAAAGCACAGCTAAGACCAGTTTAATTTTGGAGAAGACTCAAGTCATCACCCGCCCTAGTGGAATATTAGAACGCTTTTAAAGAAATAGTTGAATTAGACTAGAACCATAGGATCCATTGGATTTGGTTGGTTAGAGAGATACTCTCTATTCCGCCTCGAGGAATACTGGACTGATTATGATTGCCCCTCGATTCTTCCCAAGGCCGCACTTAAAGAAGCTTTTTGGGCTCATAAATGGGCAATTGAGATGAGCATTATCAGAAAAGGAGCTTTAACTGCTGCCTTTTTAGATCTAAAATCCCACAGCATGTGTAAACATTTTTTAAACTACATTTCAGCCCCTTTAGCTAGGCAATTGTATATCAGGTTCAGACATGGTACAGTTCCTTTGCATTTCTTTTGTGCAAAATGGAAATCTAAGGTAGACATGAGCATGGCTTGTCCAACATGCCAGCAGCCAGGTGAGAACTTGCAGCACTTTTATTTCCTTTTGCCCTGCGAATGTAAAACCCAGGATGTCCTGGATTCTCCCAATCTGTAAGTAATCGGGGGCTAGGTAATGTGTAGTGGCGCTAAGGCTCTTGTGAGCAGGGACAAAATAATTCATTGTCTGTGCCATAGCGAAATATCTCCAATGGAGCTGGAGTACCAGGGCTAAAGCATTCTGAAACAGACGTTGGAGATGCACCCTAGAGTTATACTTAAACCAAATTAAAGATGGACTGGGGGTGGATTATTTTCTTCTGTCTTGTTCAGTAAATGCCTCTTTTAGGACTAGGAGGTCTGGAGCTGTATAAGTGTCCATTTTTTCTGTGCAATTTTTATTATATGTAGAATAAACTAGATAATATAAAGTAATGGTTTAGCTTGGAACAAGGAAGATATGTGTTATATATGGTCAATCTATGCATTTTAAAATGGTCTTATATTAGGTGTTTTATGTATATTATTTTTTAATTTTAAAGTAATGATTGTTGTACTTTTATGGTTCACATACCGAATAAAGTGGATTGATACAGCAGGTCTCGAGAGACCGAGCATGCGTTGCCTAGGGGAGACCTAAAAACCACATGGGAAGTAAAGGTGGCCACTCAACAAAAAGCAATGGCTGAAAATCTACCAAATGCTGAAGGAAACAAAATCGGGCACGCTTTTGTACGTAAATCAATGAACGAAAATCTAATGTCACAGGGGAAAACTGAGTCTCAGAAGAATCTATGAGGAGGCATGTAGAAGAGCTATATGCAGATAAACTTAGCAGAATTGTCAGGTGCAAGGGACTGGAGGCCGCAGAACTGATGAACAGACAACATCCAGTGCCTGACCGCCCAGTCCCTGGTAGGCAAACTCAAAGCAATGAAAAATGACGGTGCTGCAGGGCCAAACTGTCTGCCGGCAAGTATATTTAAATGCGCCTCAGAGGGATGGGCAAAGGTGTTAACCCCCACCCTTTTCAATCACACCTTTTTGACTGGAAGGGGTCCATTCTCTGCCAAATACTCAGGATAGGGGACCCAACAATTCCATCAAATTACCGCCTGATAGCTCTCTTAGACAGAGAGGCTAAAGCTTTCTAGAACACTACTTAAACAGCTGAAGGCCTGGGTAGTGGAAAACAATGCTTTGCCTTTTTTTTTCCAGACTGGGTTCCGAACCGCGGCATCAATGGATAATGTCATGGAACTTGAAGCCCTGAGTTGCCTAGCAGTACAGAAAGATCAGCCACCACTTTTCCGCTGCTTCATCGACTATAGTGCTGCTTTTGATAGGGTGGATCGCCTCACTCTATGGTGAAAATTGAAAGTGTGGGGCGTCCCAGCAAAACTTCAAGGGGCAATTATTGCCCTGTACTTCGCCACATTGGTATGAGTGAAAACATGACCTCACACTGCCACCCCCAAAATCACCACCCGCTGCAGGCTGAAGCCGGGATGCGTTCTTGTGCCCCCTTTTCAATCTATATACCACAGATGTGGTGAAAGCTCTGTGGGGTGGTCGCCCGATTCCCCCATTTGCCTGTCCAAATTACATATCCTGCAATACGCAGATGATACAGTGGTAATGGACCACTCTAAAGTCAGCATACAGAGAGACTTGAGCAGCCTTCACATATAGAACGGGAAAAACCATCTCACAATCAACCGGGACAAGACAAAGGTCCTGATTTTTGTGCGCCACAGAAACATCTTACATGGGATATGGGGAGGAAGATCATCAATTCAGCCAAGGGGCTAGAGATCTGGTTTACAGAAACCAATAAATCCACCGCCCATATAGCCTCGTTGAAAATGAAAAGTGCAGCCATTACATACAGTATTAACTTTCTGAACAGGAAGCTAAAAAGTACTTCTGCAGCCTCCATTCTTCGGGTCATGAAAGAGACTCTCATCCCCATGCTGCAATAAGGCCACCAGGCCTTCCCCATGGCCGGTGCGTCTAGCCTGGAATAAGCACAGTGTACAGGCTACAAAAAAATATTTCAACTGCCTAGTTATTTCCGTAGGACAAGACTCCGAGCGGAATTTGGGTTGATAAGACAATCATTTGCCTGTCAGTCAGGTATCTTGAAGTACTACATTCGGGTCTTGAAAGCACCAGCTGACTCGCTCAAAGCCTGTTTAAAAGTCACATTTGAGACCCCGGCCAATCCCTGGCATGAGCAAGCGCCAAAAGGAATTCCCTGCCTTCCAAATCTACGCTTCAGTGTTAAACTCAGAGGATGTCAACTATGCGGCTTGGGGAAGGGTAATTAATAGCCAACTGAAATCAGTTTTGAAACTTCAGGATATCGCCCTTCTAAAGACCTCAGCTATCCTACTTCCCCCTGAACAATTTGTACAGGTGGGGAAGCCACAACCCCATCTACTGGATGCCATCAACAAACAGGCACGCAGAGACATTCTTTACATGCGCCTACTTGGCATACCAGTTACGGATTTCAATCAGGCATGGGCTTGTCAGCGTGAGGGGAAGGGCCTGTTGGCTATGAAATTTTAGAGTGTCTTGGCTGCACTTTCTGTGTTGCTGTCATAAGCTGGATGCTCCTAGGAGATCTTTGCTGAAGTCAATCTTTCTGACCCTGGGGGAAAGCACCTTCCTAGAGGCATCATCTCTATGTTTTACCCAATCAGGTGCAAGAGCATTATTGAGGTGTGGGAAGTTTGTGAAGGAGTCCAGCTTCAACCAAGAACATATAAGCCCCATCAAATTAACTTTAACCAAAAAGCTGATAACGGACTACCTCGTACTGAAACCCTGAATTGAGACAAAACTGTGGCTAAGAGGTACATGGACAAATTATTTACCGTGGGAGGGACGGGGGGAAGTGAGGGGGTAATCACTTCCACGATTTACCTGAGCAGTCAGCCAAGTAATATGTCTTTTTTTTTTTAATTGGTTGGCTTCCATTGCTCTCTCCCCCTAAATCATACTAGCTGGGGACGGTTCATTGTTCTCTCAGGCTATAAATCTTTCTCATCTCCGTAAAACCCCCTGTGCTCATTAATCCATCTAACAGCGGAGGGTTTTGGCTCAGGCCCCCCCAGACCCCGCATGCAAGACTGCTACTGTTGTAGCAAAATGTCTTTTTGTACAACACCAAGCACTTTTGTTTCCATCGCCTTTGCTACTTATGCACTATGTACCATGTGGTCTCTCCATATGGGGGCAACTGTTCCGTAGTTACTTTCTCTGCTCACATTAGGGTTCTAGTCCCATGCAAAACCCCCCTCTTCACTTTAAATAGCACATAATCTCTGCTCCTTCTGCTACTTATGTACTTTAGCTCAAGAGGCTCCTAGCACATTTTGGGTGCTGCGCAGGGTAAGGTATATCTTGAGATAATTAGACCGGCATTGAGATTAATTTGTGTTTTTTTGGAACTAGTAGCACTATGGTCTCTTGCAAACATTTTAAACCTTCTGCTCGCACAGCTGACTAATACATTAGGCATTTTGACTTTGCCCTTTTTCAGCGTTTGCACTTGAGCCAAAGTGGTCCATAAATATTACTATTTTCCCTTTTTTCTTTGTAATGGATTCAAAGTTACTAAACACGAATTTTAATGTAATATGTAACCATGGCTTTTAATGAGCATATTAGCACATTGTTACTCATTTTATTATCGTATTGACATAACTGGTTATGGTTTTTAATATCTGAAATAATAACATTGACAATATGAAACGTAACAGCATGTATGTAATATACATACAGCTAAGATGTGGTATTACATCAAGGTCTTGTGTAATGAGATCTAAAATATTCAGTATTTTTCTGTCAGCTGTGCTTTAAAACTGGTTAGAATCACCACTCTTGCAAGAAGAATCGACACAACGGAATATATTCACGAAGAAAATCCAACCTGCAAAATACGTATTTAAACACTTGAAACATGTTCCCTCAGTCTGGAAGAGTTATATGCCTCAAAGAACGGCAGTGGCTGCGCTTAAAACGGGGTCTTGATCAAGGGATCTGATGCTACCATGGATTTTTTCAAGAGAGGTTAGTTGCGAGAATCTCGCTTAGCCGGGGCTTCACATTTAAGGTTTTCAACATCAAAATTGGAAAAAACATCAGAATTGAAGAAAATTGGACAATGCAGAAGGATATGCAAGATTACAGTTCTACTGGGTGAGTACCTGTTGTAAAGGGTATATATCCATGAAATCTAGGACATTAAATTAGCCAAGCTTATTTTCTTACTGTAAAATGCTTCTCACGTGCATGCATATACTTTGGAAAGGTTAACCAGGATGCAGCAAATTGGGGAGGAGGGAAATTAATTACATGTGTTAAATTCAAACTGTAAAATCGAAACCACAGAGCTATGCACACGCAGTGTATGGACTGCCTTTTCCAACTCCCATTATCAACTGGATAAGCTCTTTGGCTGAAAAGTAAAGTTTGTGTACCTTTCACAAGAAGTTTATCTCGAATAGACACTCTGCGGGTAGAATCAGAAGCTGGGCTGGATGCACGAGTCCCTTTGACACCATCTTCCCGCTTCAGTTTGCTGGCCAGCGTTAGCATTACTGCTTCACCTACCAGAGAAAGAGGTAAAGTAAACATGGTAACTTGTGGTTATTCATAAAGGGGTTTAGCCCTTCCGCCGACCCCACCCTCTCAACTCAGAAAAGTAACGATACCATTGGAGCAAGTTGCAGTTGGGTCCATCATAAAAACATGCTGTCTGGACAGATGAACACATAAAAATGACTTGCTTTTGGATAGCTAACAACATTGTTCAATCACAATATTTCTCATTCGAGTAATGTACACAAAAGATTTGAGGTCCAATTGGAATGAGCGATCATTAACAATTCTACAATTTCAAGCTTCTCCAAGCCCCACTAGTGGAGAGTTGTAAAGCAATGCAAAATGTATGAAGACTGTGGATACATACAAAAAACAATGTGAATAATGTATATATCAAAGCAATACTTGAAGACTTAAAGGTACAGGCCTTTACACATTCTCACTACGCCGGTCATCACAGCACTACAATAGTACATATTAAGCGCTGCAAAGTTTCTTCAGGGTTCATGCAGTTAATGTTCTTTCATCTTTACAAAAGCACCTATTCGACGAATCACAACTCGTCACAAATGTGATGAAGTTTACTATATACCATGTGACTGAATACAATGGAACTACACAGGCGTTTGTGGTACATGAAGATGTCCGGTCCGATGTATGCTTGACGTATAGTAAAAGTCCTTGGCTGGATAGCTTGCATATCATTAAGTGCTGTCCCAATTGAGTTGATTTCTCCAACTGTCCTGCTAATTGCATGCTGAATGATCCAAACTACGAGTGTACATTCATTAAATACACGAACAAGCAATGAGATGGGTAAATGTCTGCACCTCAAACGTGGGCTGCGTTGTGACTGCCTGAGTTTGTCCAAAGAAGAGTTACGCATCCACCCAGGTGCAAAGCATTTCTCTTGTTTCAAATACCGTTTTTGCTGATCTGAAATTACCTTCCCTAGGATGTAAAAAAGTAATTTTGTATATTGTGTTGCTTGACGGTCGTTTCTTTGTTGTTTATTTTTCTATACTAGAAATATTTTTAACATGGCAAGTCAATAAAACCCAGTTTTATTAGCATGCTATCTCGACAAGTAAAGAAAGGCATTAGATTTCACCAACATAGAAAGGATTCCTAAATCTAAAAATATTTTTCCGGTTGGATGCATGGTAATCATTTCTGATCTTGCAAGGTAAACTCTTGATCAGCTCCACAAACGCCCTGCTTTTTAGGTCTCGCCTAGCGAATGCAGCGCATGCGCTGCTTCGCCTTGGCGAGACTATTGTTGTTGGTTTTGCTAGCGAAGGGAGACAAACCATGTGCGCGCACGGACAGGCGATGTGCACGCGCATGGCGTCTCCTCTGCCTCACACGCTCCCACCGCGCGCTTGATTTTTGCTGAGGAGATGTGCACGCGTACAGACACGCGATGTGCACACGCACGGCGTCTCGCGCATCGTGCTTGTTTTATTCTGGCCAGCCTTGTTTTTTGTTACCACCAAATAAGGCGATGCGGGAGGGGTCCAGTTTTCCTGCTTGGCTTTGAGCCCAGGACACCTTGCTACGTCACAGCCTCCACTCTCTGATCCCTGGGTAACATGTTCTGTGAAAGCACACAACAGTAGCATCGTCAGTACCCCCAAAATACTGCATTACGGTTAACTAAATACAAAACACCCCCAATCTTTATTCAGCAGTAGGGGGCAGCAGGTAATGTCTTCCAAACACCTCACTTGGGGGTCCCTCGAAAAGACCCTATGCGTGGGCACATCTGCACTCGTGAACACACGGCAGCACGGGGCTCTCCTTACTATGTGCCTCAGGTAAGAGGGACCAATCAAAGGGTCTCGGGGACAGAGCCAACTGTCTGAGAGGACAACCCCCGCCCCCCACACAAAACACCAGAAACTTATTATGCGCCTATGCTCGGCTCATCTTCGCAGAGCTATAAACAAACACGGAGCGACACTCTCCAGACATGAACATATCAAACACATGGGCAATAAACTCCGTATGTCCCATGCAGTTATTTTCTTCCTGGTTCCCTGCCCTCTCCCTCTCTGTAACCCCCACCCCTCCATTCTGCGGCCTCTTTATCCGGTCTCATCCTACCACTCTCTCACTAGCCTCGCTCACGTCCCTCAATTCGCCCCATTTACCCTCAGTCCCTTCCCCTCTCTAACCCTGCCCGTCTCTCCCTCTCTTTACTCTACCGATCTGTCTCAGACTATCTCCCTCGCCGCCATCCTCTCTTTTACATTCAGACCCTGTCTCTCCCACCTACCTCCTTTCTCTACTCTTGGTCAGGCTCCCGCTTTTACGCGCTCTCCTCCTCCTCCCCTCTTTCCTACATATTGCCCCTTTGTTTCACTCTTCTCCGCTTTATATCGACCGCCCCCCAAATACCACTTCTGCTTTTCCCCACTGTCTCTCGCCCCCTTCACGCCTTCTCCCACATCTCCCTGCTCCCGCTGTCCCACACCCAGCCTCTTCCCCCCTGCCTACACCCGCCCCTCTCCCCTATCCACACCCGCACGGCCCATCGGTGGCCTTGCAGACTTGAGGCCAAATTCACCGCGCATGCGCGTTACAAGTCAGACATTTACTCTTGTAGATATATGGCTAGTTTTGTATAAATTCAGAGCTTTTAAGGACAATTCAGGGCAGTCCCAGGAGCCCTCACATGCGTAACCGTTTATTCAGCCAGGAATGTGGAAACAGAGTGAAAACCTACATTTGTTTGCAATGTTTTTGTTTCTTTCTCCCACTTGAAACCCCCACATCCCCGCTCACATCCTAAATGCGAATTTATTTCTAACACTTCGCAGCAGTAAATCCACGAGCGCATTCGGGGCGGGAACCTCACCGCTTTATTGAATATTCACAAGCTTGCAGGTCTGTGGTCGTGCAACCCTTCAGTCGAGGCCCCTCCCTCGACCCGCAGAATCCTACGCCTAGCAGGGGTTGCTTGCACGGAATTGTTTTTTATCACTGGCGCAATTTCCACATTAGCAAAATACCAGGCATAAGGCAATCAGTGAGTGAAATGTGTTTTACATTGGTTAAAAACCACGAAATAGTTAACATTTTCCGAGTTCATCGAGTGTAAAGCAAGGAACCAATACAGAGTTGCTCATTTGCACTTGATTTCCAAACATTTTTAAATTGATTCCTTAAGGAACACTCAGTGCTTTATCTGTTACAATGGTTTCTAACCTAAATATAACTTATTCGATGGAGGTTCTTCCAGAGAATGTACTTTTTACACAGTTTTAGAAAAATATATCCATAATAGTTGTCTGTGACCGCCACAAGCGTATGTTGCGTTATCGGAAATTCAATAGCGCTTAGAAACATTGGACTATCACCCATGACGCTCTAATTCTGGGCACGCTATAGTAAAATACTCTTGAATCCATTAGTTGTGGGCGTTGCTTGGTCATACTTTGCTGTCTGTGGTTAGTAGACAGATGCTGAGTGTTGTGTAGGTTAGCATGAAAGTACAACGGGTTGTGTAGCGCTGAGTACTGAAGCGCCACGAGCCCGTGCTGGGCGGCGCCCCTCTTTTGGTGAACTAGTGATTTACTTGCGCAGTGTAATCTCCAGTGCCTTAGATAATGTCATCGACTTTCACTTAAAATAGACACCCTCAGTGAGAGGCGGCCGGATTCCACGTGCGTCAAGAGAGGCTGTCAGCTGACATCACAGGGTGGGGAGAGGGGCGGGCAGTAGCGGTCGGTGGTGGGAGTTGCGCCGGTCGCTGACGTGGGGCGGGGGAGGGACAGGCTGGGGGGCAGTAACGAACTTAGTTTTATTTATTTATATGTTTACTTACTTGTAATCAGCCGTAATCCGTAGTTTACTGCCCCCCAGCCTGTCCCTCCCCCGCCCCACGTCAGCGCCCGGCGCAACTTCCACCACCGACCGCTACTGCAATCCAGAAGCAAACACTGTTTCTATCTGGAAATACCAAAATCCAGATCTTCTGCAGTCCTGGACCAATCCCTCTCGGGTTGGAGCGCTTGGGAATCTCTACCCCTGCACTTAACTCACATATCCAGAGTCTACGTCAGAGACCTTGGACCCCACCATCTTAAGCTCTGAATTGGGGGAAGGGGGCTGTCAAAGATGGCACACACTGGCCTACCTCCCAAAGCAGAATCCAGACATTGATACACGAATCATGATGTTTGTGATAGAAGGCTACAGTCTCGCCCTCACTCCATGCCTGCTGCGTTTCCCTGCTTAACATTCCCCAGCACTCTGAAAGACCCCCATTTTTAGGTCGAGCCTGGGCAACGCATGCGCTGCTCTGTGGCATGCTGTATTGGAGTATGGAATTAAAGCCCCACCCACTCTCCGCCCATATTTGCCATTGGCTTGTGTCATTGCCCTTCGTAAATGCGGACTTCTGATTCGTTAATAGGCTTGTTAGTCCCTCCTTAGTGCCGCCTTGTGTTAATTTGTAACCTCCCATGAGGACTGGCCCTTTTACTTCGGTTGTTACGCGGTACGTCTTTTTTAGTCTGTAAGCACTATTTTCTTTAATGAGTTAATGAGTTTCTCCTACTGAAGGCATGACCGGCTTTCCTGCAACATTCAGCGCGCCAAGCGCGCTTTAACTTTGAGCCGCCCGGGACAACGGCGGCCTCTTCTTTGAATAGGTCTCGCATTTACAAGAGTTTGAACTATTGGCATTGTAAATATCAATGCCTTTTCTTTGTGTTAATTAGCAAAACAGATAAAAGGCATTGTCATTTACAATGCCAATAGCTTAAACTCTTGCAAATGCGAGACCTATTGCATTGCAAATACTTGTTATTATCGGTTTGCCCTCTTTCTAAACAGGGATCCTTATTTCAAGAAGCTGTCATTTTGGTTTGAATCTGCCCAGCCTCAAACGATTAGGTCATTTAAAGCACCTGACTTGGAGAAAACTCAACACCAAATTCGGATAGGGGACTGGCTGTACACAAGTCTGTCTGAAATTCTGAAGAATTTTCATGAAGCAATATATATATATATATATATATATATATATATATATATATATATATATATATATATATATATATATATATATATATATATATTCACTGAAAAAACCATAGGTTTCAGGCACGTTATAGTTAGTTGGACATTTCACTCGTATAAAACCATAGAAATTCCCCGTTATAGTTAGTTCAGCTAAGCATAACTCGCGCCCCCGCAATGCACTGCTGATGACGTCACATATTACATCATTCATGACATGGTCAGTGACATCACTGATGACATCATCCACGTGAAAATCTGATGCACCTCCTCACACTCGAATATAACCTTTGATACACCCACTGTAAAATACAGACTACCATTTTCGAAACCATCGACACACCAATACCAGTTACTACATACGCACTCACTGATTCCTAGGTCTACACACACATCCACTCATTTACCCATACAATCACTTATACATACAGTCACTCATCAATACAACACTATCATATGCACTCATACACCTATACAGACACTCACACACCGCCACTCACTTTTGGAGTTACTCACACACCTAGTCAGTCATGCAAAGAATCAATCACACTCCCATTTCCTCAGCTATACAGTTATACACACACCACCTCACTTTTTCAAACATATGCTAACATACTTACTCTTATACAATCACTGAGACAAGTACACACTCATCCATACAGCCACTCTCACAATCACTGACTCTCACATATAGTCATTTATATACTCCAACTCTCACATACACTGCCTTTTACATATGTAGTTACTTGGACATGTACCACTGAGACATCCAATCTCTCACCAACACACCCATACACACACACTCATCCGCCCATACAGCTGTTTCCACATGCAATCTTGAACCCATACATCCAGTGAATCAACCACTCGCATCTATGCACAGAGTCACACACCTCCCACCCACCCACACACACACTCAGGCACCCATACAAATAGTCAGGCAACCAATCAATAACCCATATAGACACTCATGTAGCTACTGAACAACACATGCAGCAGCTTACACAACAGACATACTGATGCACACATTCAGACAGTTTAGTCACTAACGCATGTATTCAGTAAGACACATTTAATCACTCACTTATACAGTCAGTCACACACCTACTAAATCCTTCATCCAGACACTTATACACCCACTCATTCTTCAATACACCTTGGCATATATATATAAAACATATTTAAACTTTACAGAAACACACAGTCACTGCATGATGTCATCAGTGATGTCATTTGAGATGTCATTTGAGATGTCATCAGTGATGTCACTGACCACGTCATGAATGATGTAATATGTGACGTCATCAGCAGTGCATTGCGGGGGCGCGAGTTATACTTAGCTGAACTAACTATAACTGGGGAATTTCTATGGTTTTATACGAGTGAAATGTCCAACTAACTAGAACATCCCTGAAACCTATGGTTTTTTCAGTGAATTTCAAAGGTTTTTTTAAATGCTAATTTTTATCTATAACATAGCAGTCGCGTTTGCAGAGTGGGGAGAAAGGCGAGCGAGGCCTTCAAACACCTTTTAGCAATCCCACTGTGTGGGATTTAGCGGACGTAACAGGAGGGATAGTTAGCCCCCAACGTCAACCTTGGTGGCCAACTACCCCTTTTATTACCTCCAGTAAATCCCACACAGCAGAATTGCTAACTTGTTATATCAGGCCCCAACCCCTCCCTGCAACACACTGCAAACGCGCCCGCTGGTGCGTTCTACGTTGGGGGATTAAGTCCCTTCCAATCCTGAGGGTCCCTGGGGGCCAACTAGCCCACCATGTACCTTCAATTTGCGCCACAGAGCTGCATTGCAGAGAGGTGGTCTGAGGCCATGCCCCTTTTTACACCTCTCTGCAACGCAGCTCTGTGGCGCAAACTGAAGGTACCTGGTGGGCTAGTTGTCCCCCAGGGACCCTCAGGATTGAAGGGGACTTAATCCCTCGCCCCCCCAAGTTACTACGCGCCAGGGGCTCATTTGCACACTTGCCATATCAGGCCCCGCCCCTCCCTGCACCACTGTGCAAACGCGCCCCTGGCGCGTTGTAAGTTGGGAATTAATTCCCCTTCAATCCTGAGGGTCCCTGGGGGCCAACTAGCCCACCATGTACCTTCAATTTGCGCCAGAGCTGCGTTGCAGAGAGGTGGTCTGAGGCCACACCCCTTTTTACTCCTCTCTGCAACGCATCTCTGTGGCGCAAACTGAAGGTACCTGGTGGGCTAGTTGGCCCCCAGGGACCCTCAAGATTCAAGGGGACTTAATCCCCCAAGTTATAACGCGCCAGGGGGCCCATTTGCACACTTGCCATATCAGGCCCCGCCCCCTCCCTTCACCACTGTGCAAACGTGCCCTGTGGCGCGTAGATTAAGTCCCCTTGAATCCGGAGGGTCCCAGGGGTCCAACAAGCCCACCAGGTACCTCCAGTAAGCGCCACAGAACTGCGTTGCAGAGAGGTGTTCAAAGGGGCGTGGCCTCGGACCACCTCTCTGCAAGGCCGCCCTGTGGCGCATACTGGAGGTACCTAGTGGGCTAGTTGGCCCCCAGGGACCCCCAGAATTGAAGGGGAATTAATTCCCCAACTTAAAACGCGCCACAGGGCGCGTTTGCAGAGTGTTGCTGGGAGGGGGCGGGGCCTCGGCACGATGCCGTTTTTTTTTTTTTAATTTCTTTTTTTTTTAAATTTTTTTTAGAAGGGGGGCTGTGTGGCCCGGTTTTTCCTTTTTTGGGGCCCTGGGGACCCCATCCCCCAGGGCCTGACCCCTTTTTAAAAAAAAAAAATTAGAACGGGAAGAGGGCCGCGTGGGCCCCCCTCCCGTGGCAAATTCCGGCCCCGGGGACCCCATCCCCCGGGGTATTGCCACATTTATTTATTTTTTTAAGGAGGGGGGCTGCGTGGCCCCCCTTCTGAGGCCTCTATTGGCCTCGGGGACCCCATCCCCCAGGGCCGGCCTTTATTTTTCTTATTTTTGTTTTTGGGGAGGTGGGCCGCGTGGCCCCCCCCTCCCGGGCCACTTCTAGCCCCGGGGACCCCATCCCCCGGGGCAGGCCCTATCCGTTGGGGACCGTGGGGGGGGAGCCCCAATGCCCCCACGGTCCCGCCAGCTCCCCGCGTTCTGCAGGAGCCGGCATTGCTTTTCCACATGGGGAGCTGCTGACATGCAGCTCCCCGTGTGGAAAACCAATCTGCTTTGGATTTTGGAAGCGAGAGCAGGTTTCCTGCTCTCGCTTCCAAAATCCAAAGCAAGTTTGCTATGACAGGGCGGGAGCCGCACGGCTCCTACCCTGCCATAGCAAACAGCAGTGTCCCGGGGGTGGGCACCCCGGCACACTGCAGGAGCCAGCCCTGGGGCAGGCGGTCCCCAGGGCCATCACGGGCTCCAGGAGGGGGGCCGCGCGGCCCCCTCCCTATGTGATTGAAGCCCTGGGGAGGTGGTGGTCCCCGGGGCTCGGGGGTCCGTAACGGACCCCCGCATTTGCATTTTAGTGCCCTGGTGAGGTGGCGGTCCCCGGGGCGTGTGGGGGGGCTCGAGCTCCCCCACACAGGTTTAATTTTTTTAAAAAGCCCCAGGGGTGGCGGTCCCCGGGGCTTTGGGGGGGCCTTGGAGGCCCCCCCACACATTAAAAACAAAGCCCCAGGGGGGGGGGGGCCGGTCCCCGGGGCTGCGGGAGGGCAGAGTGCCCTCCTGCACATAATGTTAAGCAAGCCCCGGGGGGTGGCGGTCCCCGGGGCTGTGGGGGCCCCCGCGGGCCCAAGCATATATTTTTTGGAAATGCCCCCTGGACCTGGCCCACCCGAGGGCCTCAATTAAATGAAGCGCGGGAGCCCGCGCTGCATTTAAAAATAAAAATAAAAAAAATAAATTCGGCAGGATTCGCGACCCCTGCGCGAATTTTGCTGTTTTCTTGTGACTCGGTTCTACAGAGTCACAAGATGGCTGCCAACACTTCCTGGTTTGGAGTGTTGACAGCCAATTAGAATAAAGCTCGTGGTCGCGAGGGTCCGCGGATCCTCCGTGCCTCTAGATATCGATATTTTTATTTTTTGAATTTCTCAGCAACTACTGAACGGATTTACACCATTTTAAAAAAGGTCGCTTTCTGAGCCAAGCAGTACCTTTTTGCCAAATTTGGTGTAATTCCGTTCAGCAGTTCGGGCTGTAGCCTTGGCTAAAGTTTCCTATGGAAATTAACATGGAGAAAACACTTTTTGGGACCCCCCTTTTTTCTCAGCCCCCACTTGACAAATCACCCCCAAACTTTCAGGATAGGAGCTGACCTGGATGAAACATTTTTTTGGAGAATTTCGCGACGATTCGTCAAACGGTGCCAAAGTTATTGGCAAAACAAAAAGACCTATTTCCTATGGAAACTAGGTTCTAACTATAACTATCTACTGGCGACTGCCAGTAGATTATAGAATATATATATAATATATATACACATATACATATATATACATATATATATATATACATATATATATATATATATATATATATATACACATACATATACATATATATACACATACATATACATATACACACACACACACATATATATCTAGATTTACAAATTCCTTCGATCCAAGGAAAAGACCGGCACTCTGAGTTTCATCCACTCGAATTTTTATTTTAGCAGTGATGGCATATCTACGCGTTTCGGCCGCCGCCTGCGGCCTTGGTCACAATAATGAGCCACATTTTTTCTGTTTTTAAATACACATCACTTTACTCGACAAATGACGGGCAAAGGACAAAAAATAGAAAGAGGACAATTCAAAACGTGTGAATGTGAGGTATTTAGGTCAACAAGTTTTGGCGCCATCTTGGAACATGTTTGTTTTGTTTATACTGCTCGCAAGTAACAATACTTTTACATTCCTGTATTAGTAATTGCAGTTATACACAAGGACTTTTTTTTTTTTATCATACCTTATGCATGAATTACAAATGACAAAGTGCAATATTACAATATAAATATGGCAACATAAAAGACTATTTTAAAACCTCGAATTTGATAGAAAGAAATGGGACAGTTCCCCTTCTCCCCTCCCCCACACAAGGTGCATTAGTGGTTCAAATTGAAAAACATTTCTATTGCACATAGTAGAGGTATTTGTTCTATTTGGTTTTACATCTTTTAAATACAACTCACATTCTCTATGTTTGATGTACCAGAGAACATCCGGAGTGTGAAATTATGATCTTGCAAGTAAGACGGGAGGCGACAAGTGTCAAGTCCCGTTCTCAATAAAGTGCATAATGCTAATTGTTCCATACGCTGCCTTAATTTTTACAACCATTATTTTATATGGATTAACCTCATCTTCATACCTCTCATATATAAAGTGCTAGTGACTAATTAATATATTACCTCCGTACATAAAAATCAATAAAGTGCAAGTGCTGATACCAAAGTGCTAGTATCCTCATTCTAAAAAGTTTTTTTATATATAAAACAGAGTTGGCTTCTTTGAGTGAGCAGTTTTGTACAGCTTTATTTATTAAAGGCATGTGCACAAATTCTCGTCCACATTTAGTCCTTTCGGCTCCATGCTGTCTAGTTCTAAAATGTAGTAAGTTTGCAGTTTCCTTAATTCTTTCGCTCTATTGCCTCCTTTTCTTTTTGGGTACTTCGGCTATACAGCTATAACGCAGTAAAGTGGGATCACTTTGATGTTGTTTCTCAAAGTGTCTAGCCACAGGGTAGCTTCGATCGTTATTGCTTATTGCTCTCCTGTGTTGCAGGATCCTTTTGAGGACTGGTAACGTAGTACTGCCCACATAAGTTTTTTCGCATGGGCACTTTAAGATGTAGACTACGTAACTTGACTTGCAGGTTAAAAATCCTCGCATTCTTATAGTTTTATTAAAAACCGTTTTAAAAATAGATAGATTTTCCCCATTCTGGCAGGCTTTACATTTTAGACATTTAAAACCTTCTCTTTGCTGTAGCCAAGTTGGTCTACCAGTACTTTCACCATATTCACTAGTCACCATATTGTCTCAAGGATTTCGATTTTTTATAGGTTATTTCTGGATACTTTTTAACTTGTGTTCCTATTACAGGGTCACATTTAATAAAGTGCCAGTGCTTTTTTAAAATTAACCTAATTTCCTCACGTTTTGTATTATATGTTGTTATACACCTGTGAGTATTCTCTTGCTGACTAAGTTTATTCTTCTTCACAGCAGTTTTAGATGGCTCAAACAAAAGTCTCTCTAGTTAACATCCTAGCTTTTTGAGAGGCATTCTCCAGAATTTTAGTTGTATAGCCTCTCTATAAAAACCTGGTCATCATTTCTTTCTCCACACTTAAGTAATCTTCCATAGTGCTACAAGTTCTTCGTGCCCTATAGAATTCGCCAAATGGAATGCTTCTAATAAGGGGGGCTGGATGCGAGCCAGCCGCGTGAAGTATTGCATTTCCAGCCGTAGGCTTTCTAAAAACCGTAGTTTCCAACCAGTCTCCCCTCGCCACCACTCTGACATCTAGAAAATCGATGGTATTCTTACTATGGTGTCCTACAAAATTCAAGTTTAGCATATTCTTGTTTAAGTCATCAATGAATAGCTCAATATCTGTTTCTGTGCCCTGCCACAGCACAAAAACATCATCGATGAATCGTAGCCAAACTAGGACATTGTCTGCCCAGTGTTCCAATTCCGGCCCTCCGAGCACCCGCTCCTCCCACCAGCCAAGATGTAAATTAGCACAACTGGGGGCGAAGCAGGTGCCAATCGCCGTCCCCTGTTCCTGTTGGAACAACTCATTGCCGAACATAAAAATATTCCTAGTAAGGCACCATTCCATCATTTCAACCAACATGTCATTCTGTGCAGCAAATCTTATTGGTCTCGTTTTCAAAAAATACTGGGCAGCTCTCAGGCCATCCAAATGCTTTATACTTGTGTAGAGTGTTGAAATGTCTAGAGTTACCAGTACGATATTAGCATCCCATCTTACATCGTAAATATGTTTAAGAAAATCAGCCGAGTCTCCTATGAATGATGGGAGCATCTTCACAATAGGGTTAAGAAAAAAAATCTATGTATTTAGAAGTATTCTCAAACATGCTGTTACAGGAGGAGATAATCGGTCTACCAGGTGGGTTCAAAATATCCTTGTGGACCTTAGGTATCATGTAGAATACCGGAGTTACCGGGTTTTCTTGCTTTATAAATTTATACTCGTCCCAGCTCAATAGATTTGGTTCTTTCCATTCTTTCAGTCTTTCGGAATCGAGAAAGATCACATTTTCATATTCTGTTGGTGTAATTCTTTTATAACATTCCATGTTATTTAGTTGTTTTAAAGCTTTTTTATAGAGGTCCCTCCCCCACAGGACTACATTCCCTCCTTTATCTGAAGGTTTCACAAGGATTCCTTCTTTTTTGATTTTTCCTAGGACCTTATGGATACGCATCTCTCTGGGGTCCATTTTTCTTTTTTGATCTCCCATATTTTGATATAGCCTCCGTAAATGTCCTACTACCTTTTCAGAGAATATGTCAATATTGTCTCTCGGCATTTGCGGTATAAATCTTGTTGTTGGGCGAAAGGGTGTTCGATCTCCACTGTTAGAGGATGATGTTATTTCTTCACTTCTTAATTCTCTTCTAACATCTTCCTCTCCTGAAAGGCTAACATTGTCATTAGCATGCATTAGAGACCACATGTCTTCTAATACGGGGATATTAGACACAGTTAAGTAACTTTGATTATCAGGTATAGCGGTAGTCAAATCCGGTATTGGTAGTGGTTCAAGGATATTCCTCATTTTGTGTAGTTTCATCAACTTCAGTTTGAGTGAATTTATACAGGTCCATCCTACTGTTTGCATAATTAAAATCATTTTATAACAATAGGAAAGTCCCAATTCAAGCACTGCTTTATCCTCACTGGTTAATTCAATGCTACTCAAGTTGATGATTGTGTTATTCTGTGCTACTTCTTTCCTTTCTGTTTCACATTGGAGCGCATGGATCTCTCGGTTGTTCCTCCTTGTGCTCCTCCAATATCCTTGTCCTCCCAGTCTCTGCTTCCTCATCAGCACAGCACTTTATTGATTTTTATGTACGGAGGTAATATATTAGTCACTAGCACTTTATATATGAGAGGTATGAAGATAAGGTTAATCCATATAAAATAACGGTTGTAAAAATTAAGGCAGAGTATGAAACAATTAGAATTATGCACTTTATTGAGAACGGGACTGGTCTCCTCCCGTCTTACTTGCAAGATCATAATTTCACACTCCGGATGTTCTGTAGTACATCAAACAGAGAATGGGAGTTGTATTTAAAAGATGTAAAACCATATAGAACAAATACCTCTACTATGTGCAATAGAAATGTTTTTCAATTTGAAGCACAAATGCACTTTGCGTGGAGGGGAACTGTCCCATTTCTTTTTATCATATTCGAGGTTTTAAAATCGTCTTTTATAATGCCATATTTATATTGCACTTTGTCATTTGTGATTCATGCATAAGGTATGATAAAAAAAAAAGTCCTTGTGTATAACTTCAATTACTAATACAGG
This sequence comes from Calotriton arnoldi, assembly GCA_963921515.1. Classification (NCBI taxonomy): domain Eukaryota; kingdom Metazoa; phylum Chordata; class Amphibia; order Caudata; family Salamandridae; genus Calotriton; species Calotriton arnoldi. Next base: position 869,812 of record CAWUFW010001875.1, on the reverse strand, counting down.
AATGTAAAAGTATTGTTACTTGCGAGCAGTATAAACAAAACAAACATGTTCCAAGATGGCGCCTAAACTTGTTGACCTAAATACCTCACATTCACACGTTTGAATTGTCCTCTTTCTATTTTTTGTCCTTTGCCCGTCATTTGTCGAGTAAAGTGATGTGTATTTAAAAACCGAAAAAAATGTGGCTCATTATCGTGACCAAGGCCGCAGGCGGCGGCCGCCGAAACGCGTAGATATGCCATCACTGCTAAAATAAAAATTCGACTGGATGAAACTCACTGAGTGCCGGTCTTTTCCTTGGATCGAAGGAATTTGTAAATCTAAATACAATACAGACGCGGCGGACGTCTCACCACCAGCACCATCGGCGTTTTGGAAGCACGCCAGGTAACTGCCAGAAACAAGATATATATATATATATATATATATATATTCACTGAAAAAACCATAGGTTTTAGAGACAGTTATAGTTACTTGGACATTGCACTCGTACAAAACCCGTGAAATTCCCCCGTTATAGTTAGTTCAGCTAACTATAACTCGCGCCCCTGCAATGCACTGCTGATGACGTCACATATTACATCACTCATGACATGGTCAGTGACATCACTGATGACATCACTGATGACATCTCAAATGACATCACTGATGACATCATCCACGTGATAATCTGATGCAGCTCCTCACACCCTAATATAACCTTTGATACACCCAATCTAAATTACAGAGTGCCATTCGCAAAACCATAGACACTCCAACACCAATAACTACATACCCACTCACTGATTCTTAGGTCTACACACACACATCCACTCACTCACCCGTACAGTCACTCATACTTATGGTCACTCAGTACAGGACTATCATATGCACTCTTACTCCTATATAGACACTCAAACACCGCCACTCATCCATAGAGGTACTCACACACCTAGTCAGTCATGCAAATAATTAAACACACTGCCATTTACTCACCTATACAGTTATACACACACCAGCTCACTTAATCATACAAATACTAGCACATTGTTACGCTCTTATACAATCACTGATACAAGCACACACTCATCCATACAGCCACTATCACAATCACTCACTCTCGCTTATAGCTATTTATATACTCCAATACACATATATACTGCCTTTCACATATGTAGTTACTCACACATGTACCACTGGGACATACATGCACTCACTAACACACTCTTACACACACTTACCCACCCATACAGTCTATCACAGATGCACTCTTGAAACCATCCACCCAGTGAATCACCCACTCACACATCTATGCACAGTCGCACACACCCCATCCACACAAACACTCAGGCACCCATACAGATACTCATAGAACCAATCAATAACCCATTTAGACACTCATGTAGCTATTCGCAAATCCATGCATCCACTTACACACCAACAGACGGATACAGACATTCACACAGTTTAGTCACTAACCCATGCATTCAGTAAGATACGTTTAATCACTCACTTGTAGAGTCAGTCACGCACGTACTAAATCATCCATTCAGACACTTATACACCCACTCATTCTTCAATACGCCTTTCCCTATATATATTAAACATATTTAAACTTTACAGAAACACACAGTCACTGGATGATGTCATCAGTGATGTCATTTGAGATGTCATCAGTGATGTCATCAGTGATGTCACTGACCATGTCATGAGTGATGTAATATGTGACGTCATCAGCAGTGCATTGCGGGGCGCGAGTTATAGTTAGCTGAACTAACTATAACGGGGGAATTTCACGGGTTTTGTACGAGTGCAATGTCCAACTAACTATAACTGTCCCTAAAACCTATGGTTTTTTCAGTGAATATATATATATATATATATATATATATATATATATATATATATAGATATAGATATAGATATATATAGAGAGAGATAGAGATATATATAGATACAGAGATATATCTCGATGCAACATTATGACACCAAAACAATTTTACACTTCCAACACCCTTATGCTTCAATAGTCGATCAAGGGTAAAATGGAGGAATTTTGCAATAAAACAGCAGTTTTTAGAAACTTAATAGTGAGTGAACTTATTCACAATGGCAAGGCTTCTTTGTTATAACATTATGCCCCGATCAGATCCTCTTTTCATCCAGTATACTTATACTCGAACCAAATCAACATTTTACAAGAATGAATAACTTTTAGCCAAGTTGACTTAATCATGTTCCCAACGAAATTTCGCCCTTCCTTGTTACCACCATGAATGCTTTTAAGACCAAGGTAAATTCACCTCAACATTGATAACTGGATAAATCAATAGGAAAAAGAAAAAAAACGCTACAAAAATCAGCCTATGTCCAAGTTTCAGTTCCCATTAAAATTGATTGAAAAAGCTCTACTGTTAATCTACAGTTGCACTTTCAGAAACTTAATTTACTAAGACCATTCAATCTACTTTAGACCATCATATAGTACAGAAACAGGCCAGTCGTCTGGTAGTGAAGGATGTCCTGCACATTCTGAATTAGGATTCATATCTTTAGTTGCTACTCAACTATTCAGCATCTGTTGGCAAGATGGATTACGAGGTACTAAACCTCACAATCAATCAAAACGAGGGGATTTTAGCTGTAAAGTCCTAAAGCAGATCTCATCTTACACACACAATAGATCATGTTTCCTAAAGCTGGAATCCTTCAGGTCTGCTAATCTCAAACTTGTGGCATGCGTTATGGTTTGTTTAGTCTATTAACTCATGCTTTTTAACCTTTACATAAAACTATTAATACTGTTAGTAGCAGACAATATGGCTGCCCAGCTATAGACCGATGACCCTGCAGATTTACAGTTTCCAATATTACAACATAAAATTAATGTCCACCTTTATTGCCCTGGCTTGAAAAAGTCTCCCTTCCCAGAATCTAAACTACCTTAGTCCCACACATGAAATATCTTCATGTCTTTCAGCATGTACATTTAGAGCTAAATTCCCACATCTCCAGGATATCAAAAGCTGCCTTTCACCAACTGCACCTCCTTAAAGAACTGAAGACTGCCATTCCCAACCAGGATTTTTTAACCATTCCCAAGACCATTTTTCTTTCAAACGTAAACGAGGAAATTGCATTTTGGTGAGCATACCACGAGACCTTCACTTTCATTAATAAAAGCGGAAATCTACTTGACTATCCATCTAGATACAGGTAGAAAGTCCAGGACCTGTTATACACTATTAATACATCTTTGGTGACTATACCTGGAGTTTCAGATAATGATTAAGATCAGCTACATAAGCTTACGCTGACTTATGTAACCAACAGCACTCTTAGGAGACAAACTAAGAATGGCTAGTGAATTTGAAATGTTTCACTTAAAAAAAAGACCCATACACTTAGAGGCCCTTACTTCAAGGACGTGAATTCTCTTCCTTGAAGAAATTAGATTGCCACTGAGAAACAGTTTTTAAAGTCTATTGAAAAGTCTAGTGTTCAAGATACGTAACATTCAAGGTTTTCCAGCTGTAGTTTCACTGGACAAAATAGTCTTATCAATTTGTGTGAATTGATACTTTAAAAAAATGTTTTATATTTTGTTTGAACATGGACAATGACAGAAGATTCTGGGAGCTTTCTTAGAATGAGATAAGGCTAACATAACTATATTGACATTATTACATCTGATTTGCTAAAGAGTTGTTACATGCAATCATGCTATGACAAAACTGCAGTGTTAGATAATTTGTTATGCAAGAATTGTATACAAAAACCCCTTGATTTGGGGATTTTTTTTTTAGCCTTTCCCAGACATGAATATGGATGTTATCTGACCCTTTTCTATTCACTTGGGAATTAAAATGATTTCTTTGAAATAACTCTGCATTTGAGACTTCACAGCATTTATTCTGTACTGCTCGATTCTCAGATTTTTTTAATAAAACCCTTGAACTTTTCCTTCTGATTTAGAACTCCGTTGAGTGACCCCAGTTACTTATTTTAATACCCCTATAACTATGCTGGGGAGGCGGGCTTTTTTTAAATTTTTTTTATTAAACACAATTTTCCGTGGGAGGTCCGCATGATGTAAAATTTCAGACTTTATAAATTGAGGGGTCCTAAAATACTGGGGTACAGTTTTTGCTCCTTGATGATCCAACCTGTAAGCCTTCTACAAGGCTCTTAAGGCTTATTTCATCTCCATCAACCTTCTGAGCCATGAGCATCTTTTCTTATATTATTTTTCTACCAACACCTTCAAATGACTCTTCTTGATTGTTTTAGTACTGGTTTTCTTTCAAAATTTGATTTAAAAGAAATCCTGCGCATTTGTGTCGAGGCGCTGCACTAAAAAAAAATATATATATATATATATTATAATTTGGTCAAGCTCCATGCTGTACCCGTTCCTGCTATTCTGATCATAAAACTATATTTGCAAAGTGGTCTTACATACTTTACCTAGCTGTAATGCAGACACATTTATGACAGCAAGTTTCTAATTCCTTCAAGGCCATTTTGTTTTACTTTAAGGGTCGATGTATCCCATTTTCAGGTTGCATGACTGAATTTAAACTATTATTCTGTATTCGGCAGATTTAAATCAAGGATATTTTCTATGTGATGATAAAAAAATAGCCAAGATCTTGAAGGGAGTAAAGGACAACATATTGTGTAGCACGTAATTTCCATGCATCACCTAACATCAGGACTACAGTTGAAGAGCAGCTGTTAGTCGATGCAAGGGTTTGCACTGACTTTAGGTGTTGACTTGACACTCCTATCAATACAATGGAGATCACTGCTTAGGAACCCGTAATGATCAGACCAATGGAGTTTAAATGAAGCTTTGACTGGCCTGCTGAGATTATCTCCAAAGAGTGGCATGCTCTACAGGCAGGACCCACAACTTAATATAGGTTCAACAGTTTCATAGAACATGCAACTTCTTAGGACGTGGGGTCTGTTTGGGATTTCAGCACACATATTAAAGTCCCCGAGTATTAATAAATTGGTATATTGTATTTGAACATGAAAAAGCAGCTCCTCCAGCCATGTAAAATAGTCCAGGCTTTCTCCCCTGACAAATTGGGGACATGGAAACTCAGTGATATAATGTCATTCCTCATGGGAAACTGTGATCCAACCTGCCTCTCCTTTCCATGCGGTTGTAGCATCGAATTTTATACCCAGCAGGTAGGAGATCTTTGAAAATGGGACCAAAATCCTCTGTAAATCAGGTTTCTGTTAGAAATGGTATTTGCAGATTTTCAATATAAATAAGCACATTTATTTTGGTTTCTTTTTAAATGCAGATCTGACATTGCACAGGGCAGACTGCCAATGCATTATAGAGGTTGCTTTTGTATTGCAAGTTGGAGGAAACGTGCCATGAATGGATAGGATGTGTAGATTCTTTTTAAATAGGGCCTTTTCTGTTGAGTGGTCTAGATTTCAATTACTGGCAAAGAAAGTAAAGAGTATCTCAGACTACCAAAACGTGGGCATCTTTACTTTCTAGAGGCAGGGCTGGAAATTGTTTCTACATGTGTTTACCTGCAGAGGTGTTCCCACTGGTACCATGCATGCATAACTAGGCCATACAAATATTCCCCATTTCTGGGGCTCGTTGTTAGCTCCCTTTACTTTGAATAAGGAGCCAATCAGCATGTGATTTCTGTCTGATGGTGAGATGTCACCAACAATGGGAAAGAGCCCATGGACTTCTAGTTACCTTCATGTTGACTAATTTTGTGATACTCCTAAATCCTGACAATTTGCCATTCTCAACATACATCTTTATTCCACAGTAACGAAGAATAAAAAGGAAGACAGAGAAAATGGCAGAATTGGGCAATTCAGACCAGGGCATCGAGGTTTTTCAAAACGTCCTGACCATATTATGCATCATTCCAGGAGGTTGCCTATAAAATATATAGTGTCAATAGAAAGCCCAGGTATCAACCCAACATCTTTGCCATGCACATACATAGAGAATGCTATAAATATCACCTTAGCCGTTGAGAAGTGTACCCCACCACCAGAATGAGGTTGGAATAGATGCAGAGTGTAGCAGTGGGTGATGCAGGGGGTTATTCAACATACAATGGTGGCCCTAGCATTATTGCTTTAAAGGTCACATTTAGCCTTAATGCACAAAAGCAGGACTCTGGTCCTATCCAGGTTAAAGTGGTAGGTGCCAGAGCTGTGTAGCATTTTATGGTTTGCTCGACAAGGAGATATATATAGGTATGTGGGACAAATGCCAGAAAAGCAATATTTTTGCTCACATGCATATTCAAATGGAGGAAGAGAGAGTCCAGAGAACCATCCTAGCCCTGTGAAACAATGAAGGGATATATTGCACATAGAGCCCGATTCGTAATTATGCACCTGGTGGAGAAAACAGCCACTGATATGGCTACCTTCTATGAAGGGAGTAGTATGATGCAGATGGATCAAATGGCTTGTGAGTCAGCCTGGTGAGACTCTAGTAAGGTGCCAGGAGTGGCAGCACACTGTACACAGTGAACAAAATGCATTAGAACTATTATATGCCTCGACAGCTGCTATGGCTGGAAGATACATTTTGCAAGTATTCACATATCCAGGATTAGCCATGAAAGCTAAAAATGAAAACAGACTGATGTTCTTAATAAAACCTTATGACAGAGCAATGCCATGTGCACTTAGGGGCTTTGGGGTTCAGTGGGGAATTTGCTGACTGCTGCCTAAACGTTTGGTTTGTAGGAGGAAAGGCCTACACATTTAGAGGTCAACTTCTGCTGTACAATGAACTTAAGCAGAATGATGGTAAGTAGGAGTGTAACATTCTTCTCCCCCCTCCTTTCTCAGGAGTCCAATCTTCTTGGAAATGTGAATGCGATTCCTCTACATAAGGTGGAGAATAACGTGGTTCCTCTACAGCAGGTGGAGTGGACCTGGGTACTCTAAGATCACTGCACACACCAGACTCCCAGGTCTTCTGGAGAACTCCCAGACTTAGAGAGGTTGCATAAATGAATATTAGAATGTTAAAGTCCAGTCATAGTGAACTGGGACCACTCCGCATCCAAGAAGCCTAACCGTTGTTGAGTTGTGTGGCAAATGAACTTTTAAAGTTTGAACTCAGGCTTTGAAATCGATAGTTGAAGACTTTCTAGAAGATCTTCCACTCATGCGATAAGGAGAGATGCCAACTAAGGGTGCCTGCTCTGGTGTCAAACCTCAAATGTAGGAGAACACCAAGGTCAAGACCTGTTGCAGTGTCCACTGCCATAGAGAATAGGCAATGTGTCCCCAGGTTTTCTGATCTATAAGACAGGATGGTGGTGGTGGTTTGTTTGGATCATCAACACCATGCATCTTAGGACTAAGCCTTCAAGTCCAAACTGATTGCATTCAGCTCCAACAAGTTTACAGGCAGAGACCCATAGTCTGTCCCACAAGACCCTGATGGAGAGCGCCCCTGTGTGGGTCCCCTCCCACATTCTGGGGAGTCTGTGGGGAATGCAAGATGTGGACAGACAAGCTAGAAGACAGGCTAGGGTTTGGAAACTCGCATCTGGTCTCAATACTACATCGGGTGCAGTTGCACGAGGGGTTTAGTGTATGGTATCATTCTTATACAGGATGGTCAAGTCTCAAAAACCTCTTGTCATGGGTTGATTTATCAAGAAATGAAAGAGTGCCTGGCTGAAGGCCATTACCTTTTCTGAAGGAGACATGCGCTTTGGCAGCCTAGAGTTAAAAAAAATCACCCCTCTGAAATTAATCCTTCTGTAAGTGAGCAGAAAGGATTTAAGGTAGTCCAAGAGAATCCAAGCTTGTACAGAGTTTCTAGTGACAGGGTTGAGGTGAAGTTTACACAGTCTGTAGGCAGCTGTCTAGGTATCTATAGCAGCGAACCTTCTGCCAACATCGCACAACCACCACAGAATCCAAGACCTATGACCCAAGGGGCAGCAAGGAGATTAAACAACAATATCTTGTAATGGTAGCAGAGGCTTCCCCCCACCAGCACCCTAACATGAACCACAAGTACTTCCTGTGCCCCTTCAGAAAGGGCATTTGAACGTGGTCATTCTGAAGGCCTACTAAACAATTTTGAGTTCCTATACATTCAATGTGGGGTGGAGCTATTCTCAATTGCATAGAAGTAGTGGGAATAATTACCCCTGGCCTGTCCCCTATCTGGGTGCGGGTAAAGACTCCAATGCTCATAAGGAGAAGCTTCAATAACTTTTGCAAATGTTCCTGGGATACTAATCAGAGCCACGGTGGCCTGGATGGTGGAGGCCGAAGCAAGAAGACCCATGCATCTTTGGTGATCTGATCAGTGGTGATAGTGAAGGGGAAAGCCTTCCTCCTCAGTGGCACGAGTGTGCCTCGAGTCTGTGCAGAGGCTGGGGTAGTGTCTTTGCAATTCTAACTTCATTGTCTTTGCTTTCCAAGGAAGAGGAAGAATCAATGATATTCTTAGGTCAAAAGGATTACCTAGTCTTGAAAGATATGTGTTGGCTGGAAGAGAGGTCTGGTCTGTACTGCTTTGAATGCACTTCAGCAAATTGCTGAGACTGAAAGTCTTTTTGTTTGAGGACCTCATCTGTCATGGGATGGAAGAAGTTCTTCTCAACGAAGGGGGTGCTGACAACCCACGATGCTTGGTGATTACTAATTCTCACCTAACCAAAGATCAAGAAGCAGTCTTGTTGACTTAATACAGCATGGATTACACATTACTGTGTCTGCTAGTATGTCATTTGAACCCAAGTTGCTGGCGTGTTTCATCAGCAATTAAGAGGAGACCACGCCCCACAGAAGCTACCAAAGGAAATACTGATGGTAGTGTATCCAGTGTCCTGGGCTTCTCATCAGTTGGATGCTTTTGTGGCAGTTAACACATGATCTCTTACTTAAAACAAAAATCATGAATACGTCCCAATCGATGGCAGACAGATGAACCTTATTGGAAATGTACAAAAAGGTTCAGTTTTATAAATTATATGGGATAACAAAAGCAATTCTAGTAGGGTCAGCTAAGTCCACACTGGAAGAAACTACCATGAGGATCATATATTACAAATATTCTCTGTATTGGCCCTTGGACCATAACATCAGTAATACACTGCTCCTCTTGCTTACAGGAACAATTTGAGTGGGACACCCGAGGCAAAGTAAGTTAAACATAAGTTACTGGAATTGGTCAGATGAAGCCCAAATATCTAATGTAGAACATTATTACTTTGTCACCTGGGAAAAAAAAAAAAACAGACTATGTTCAACTCTCAAAACAATGTAAATGGCCTGGAGAATCACTGACAACTTTATTGTTATAAATAGGAGGACCACTACCAACTTTAAAATTTGACAATGGAAAAATACCAGTAACATTGAAAGTACATTAGGCCTGCGCAAAGTTCGCAGAGTTCCGCAAGTGACAAAAAAAACTCAGCGGAGTTCCGCAAGAGGCAGAGAGGCATAGTGCAGAGTGAACTGCCATTCGCCCCGTTCTTCCTGTCGCTCCAGTAGAAATACTAGCTAAGCGGTAGCTCGCACTCGCCAACTTACCGTTGGCGAGCAAGGAAAAAACTCCACTACAAGGCAGACAGACGATCTTCCAACATAAGTTAATAATATATGTGTAATAATGGATTACCAAGTGTACTGAGGAGAGTACTTAAGACAGGTGCATCTATGTCAAAAATGTCAAACTGAGATCTTACTTTTTAAATAGTCTGAAAATAAGGCTGTAATAAAGTGAATTCTAAGGAGTGTGGGTCAGGATTATCGAAGACAACATATCCAAGGGTCACAATATTGGGATCAGAAAATCGGGAGACAAAATACGGAGTTTGTACAGATTTTCTGTACCAAACTCTGCGTTTACGTACCTTAGTGATGCATCAAAGTACGTATATGTGGAGTTTAAAATAGTACATCCATACCTTTGCCAGTGAACTTGCCTTTGATATTTTGCCTTTTGGTATTCTGGTCATGATATCATGACCCTGCAACATTATGCCTTCAAAGTTCCCTACCACAATCCTTTAAGGTTGTGCAATTGCTATCCTAACATCTCCTCAGACAGAAGTTAATCTGGGTGAAATCACTGTTGCCCTTTAGACTACAAAAGGGGATGATGGACGGAACGTTTGAGCCAATCAAACACTCACCCCCAGTCAACTGATCTGGGTTTAATCCATCATCATTCTTTAGCTCACTCCACCACCCCAGTTCAGACATGGCCATATGCAAATCAGTCTGACCCTGTGCCTCATGGGAACAGTCCAGCCCGAACCGCCAAGCCATGTCTTCCCTGGACCGGAAACAAGCATCCTAGGACCGGATTCAAGCAAGCCTGGCTGATGACGGCTGGAATGCCAGAAACCGGTCCTAGGATGCTGGTTTCCGGTCCAGGGAAAACATGGCTTGGCAGTTCGGGCTGGACTGTTCCCATGAGGCACAGGGTCAGACTGATTTGCATATGGCCATGTCTGAACTGGGGTGGTGGAGTGAGCTAAAGAATGATGATGGATTAAACCCAGATCAGTTGACTGGGGGTGAGTGTTTGATTGGCTCAAACGTTCCGTCCATCATCCCCTTTGTATCGCTTTGTTCGCCCTAAGTTGGCGGGGGTATGCCCAGACGTGGGTCCCTTGCTCACTTTGCCACTGGATTCAAGCAAGCCTGGCTGATGACGGCTGGAATGCCAGAAACCGGTCCTAGGATGCTTGTTTCCGGTCCAGGGAAGACATGGCTTGGCAGTTCGGGCTGGACTGTTCCCATGAGGCACAGGGTCAGACTGATTTGCATATGGCCATGCCTGAACTGGGGTGGTGGAGTGAGCTAAAGAATGATGATGGATTAAACCCAGATCAGTTGACTGGGGGTGAGTGTTTGATTGGCTCAAACGTTCCGTCCATCATCCCCTTTTGTATCGCCCTTTAGACTACATCCAAAACGAAACTCTAAGGGAGAGGAAACTGTAATTGCTGAGGTATTGCCGTCAATATTGTGCTTTATTAAAGACCATTTAGAGGTTGAGAGGATACAGTCCTGATGTCAGAGTTGTACCTCATCTTGTGACTACATTCACAATGAGATTAACACAGTTGAGAGGGTGTAAACATCGAGAGAGCCCCAAGTATGAGGACAGCCCTTGATCGACTCTAGACTGGTTGCTGTAAGAGCAAAAATACGTGTCAAATGCTCTCAGACCGAGGGGTACTGCGAAAGTAGAATATAGAGGACAAAGACCGGGTAAGGTCCCCAATGGTCCCTATTCAGAATGTGCCCTTAGGAGAAATGATCAAACAGTGTAACTATGGCACCCTAAGAATAGACGCAAGAGATAAAGTATCCTCTGCAACTTCAGATCATAGACTATGAACACGTCTGGAAACGGCCACCAAAGGTTGGGCAAACCAGAGTGGCAAGATTCCACGGGGGGAAAACAAAACTAACTCCTGCAAAAAATGTCTTAAGAATGAAGACTAAGTTGTCAACGTGAAATTTTTATTTCATTCAGGAATATCTGAAAACTGAAGAGTCTATTCTAGAATCCTCACCACAGAGCTGATGGAAGAAAGAATGGATATCCACTGCCACTGGGATGTATGCTGGGATTGCAGCAACTCTTGGCTGTTTTAAAGCAACAGTGCAGCTTTTCCATTTCACAAGATGTGCCTGTGTTAACAGTAACCTTTCATTTTCTATTTTAAAAGGCAAAAACTAAATGTTACATCAGTAGTATGGCTCCACTTCATTTGAAATCCATTTTAATTTTCCAGTGGATTTTTAAACTGGTTTATCTGGTCATAAAAAGGCAATGTTTGTTTACAGTTGGAGAAATGTATTTTTCTCTGCACGTGTCGGATCCTGAACCACTTCTACTACAAAGACATTCTAAGATTGACGAATAATGAAAAGCCCATAATTTAGAGCTATGGGCCCAATGTACGAACACCCATTAACAAGCCAGGATGTGCATTTTTTTGCACACAGTGACTTGCAGATAGGTGTGCAATTTCTGATGTGACCAACATACTAATAGTTTACAGTGCAAACTGGCCATTTAGAGGGGGGGGCAGGTGGCTGAGGGAAGGGCCACAAAAAAAAACCCTCCCCATTGAATTAGGCACATCACATTTTGCAAAACTCCATGCTCAGCAGTAAATGCAGGGCTAGATGCTTGCAAGGGACAGCTTGCCCTACATTTGTCCCTACATTTGCTGTCCCCAATTTGTTCTGTTCCTGTTTGGAAAGTATGGAGGGAGCAGACAGTAGTTCACAACCCCAACTCGAGGGTCACAAACCATTGAGATGTATAGATCTATATACACACACACACACAACACAGCAATTAATTTAATAAAAGTAAAAACCTTAACTGAATTTGCGGTGTTGGTGTCCGGTTTCATGCCAAAAAAAGCATCAGCCGGACATTGAGCACTTTTGAGAAATGAAAATGAAAAAACTTGGAACATATTGATTGGTGCCGTCACACATATACACACATATATATATACATATACACACATATATACATATATACACACACACACACGCACACACACATACATTAATACACACACACACACACACACACACACACACCCTACTGATGGTCACCAGTAGGTAGTTATAGTTAGGACAATGTTTCATGTTGAAAAAAATTTTTGGCTTGCTTATAAAACTTTGGCTCCAGTGGACAAATCTTCACAAACTTTTCCCTAAAAAGTATCAAGTTGGGTCTTGTTGGGGTGATTTGTGAAATGGGTGCCGAAACAATTGGGGGTGGTTGAATAAAAGTTGTGTTTCCCATGTTAATTCAATAAGGACCTTTCGTCAAAGCATCAGCCCGAAGCACTGGACGGAATTACACCAAATTTGGTAGAAAGGAAGATTTGGATACGAAGATCACACTTTATTTGTTGTCATCCGTTCAGTAGTTGTTGGGAAATTTTAAAAAAATAAAAAAGTTAGTGATATCTGTGGCCGCGGCTAATTTGCGACGATTTTGCGATTAATCACGAATGCACGCGCCAACAGGAATGCAGGGATTGGCTGGTCTCAACCTGAGGAGAGAGTTGCGGGTGCCATTTTCTGTAAGCTGAAAGAGGTGTAACGGGTCAGGGTAGAGGTACCTTGACCTCCTGTTTCAGATATAGGGGAGTTAATGAAACAAGCTATTTACCTAAAATTGATTTTTTTTTTCCCCCACACACTCGATATTTGCAAAGTTGCTGCAACAGTCTGCGCAGCCCCCAGTGGCGACAAATTTGCGAATGTCTGAGACAAAAAATACTTTGTGATTTATTGAAACACTAATGCATTCACTCACAAACACACAGAGATTTATGCAGCCACTGACACTCCCACTCACATACCCACTGAAAGACTTAGACACCCAGTCACAGACCCATTCAGAGACTTATGGACCCACGCTCAGACACACAACCACACACAGAGCCAATCAGACACTCACGCACCCACTCACTCACCCTACCTATACAGCCACTCACACCCACTCTCAAAGGTTACAGGTTACAATTAGGAAATAAAAAAAATTTAAACGTTGAAATTCACTAAAAAAAAAAAAACCCACAAAGGTTACAGGGACATTATAGTTAGGAAATAGAATTTAAAAAGCCTTGGAAATTTACTGAAAATAAACTAGAGGTTACAGCAGAGGTCTTCAATCTGTGGGGCGCGACCCGCAGGGGGGCCGTGGAGTCCTGGGAAGGGGGTCGTGCATTTCCAGGCCTAACTTCTGCCTGGAATACAAAACATGTGCTCTTACTTTTGGACAAAGATAACCGCGATCGTTAAAATGCTTCAGTTGAAGTAAATGGAGTCTCATCTGCTGTAAAACGAAGAGGCCCAGCGGACAGGTAAAACAATCCTTCAAACAAGGCTTCATGTCATGGTGCCTGCTTGCCTGAATGAAATGCAAATGTGCGCTAAGAGTTAATCTGCAAATGTAAAGGATGTTTGGGAGGGGTTCTGGCTTTTATTGCTCGAATCACTCCAAGCATTGTGATGACAAAGATGTGTTTTTTTGGGGTTTTTGCATGGTGGTTAACAACTGGGATGTGAAGTGTGTGCTTGTAATCATAACTGTATTTACACAGCGCTTAGTACCCCGAGGAGTTTAGGCACAGTTATGCAAAAAAATGCATTACTTATGGTCTGATATTACTCAAATTACATTTTGGAAGCACCATTTTATCCTAAAACTATTTTCATAGTTTGTAGCAGTCGCCCTCATAATGTGTGTAACGAAAGTATAAAATAATGACTTACACAATTACAGTGCTTTCTGTCACAGGCTGTGACCTCTTAGCACTAAAAAATACACAAGTCCCTATTCTCAACTGCACCAACCAAATTTAATTCTGTGGCTCTCTGGTTACACACAGACCTCTGCAGTGCATTAAATAAAAGAGGTTTAATAATGTACTATAGAGTGCATTTCCCACTGCGTAACAACTTTTTAAATTTATTTTACCCATTATTTTATATGTAGCTACCGAATGGTGAAAGACCTAAAGAAAATGAACAAAATATGTTAGGGCTGATTTACGAGAGGCTTGCGCCGCAGGAGCGTCACATTTTTTGAAGCTTCAGCGGCACAAGCATCTCAATCAGATCTATGAGGCGAGGCAAAGTCACCCTGCATGAATTTGCATGGCCTCATAGATATGGAGTAAGACAAAGCAGCGCAAGTTGCTGCGTTGCCTTACTCTATGTCAAGTTGGTGTTCATAGGCATTGCGGTGGGTGTTCCCACACAACACCCATGGATTTTGACGCTGCCCCAGATTTGAAAACCATGTAAACCTGGGGCAGCACAAAAACAGGTTGCCTCCCCACAGCAGGCATAACGAGGAGAAATGTTTTCATTTCTCCTAATTTTTTCCTCTTTCCATGAGTGCTGCTTTCTGCAGCACACATAGAAAGAGGAAACACCCGCTCAGGATTGTTTTTCTGCAGGAAGGTGCCACTTCATGCACATGTTGGTGCTAGGCAGCAATTTGTGCGCCAACGCAGAGGGAAAGGACAGGAATGCACCATATTTCATAAATAAGGTACATTCCTGCCCTTTCACATCGGCGTAGGGCAGCGCAGCAAGAAGACTTGCGGCGCTGCCCTACGCGAATGGCTCATAAATGAGGCATGTTTTTAGCCACACCTTTGACCACGCCCCCACGCTCACTGACCTTTGGTTTGCTAAACATGGTTTAATTTATTTCCCCAATGTAAAAATGATTTGCTGTGGAATTGGGGGAATTTATGGTTGTCTATAGTTGCAACGGCGGCAGGCTCAGGTAAGCGCGGTGGGGTGAGGAAGCAGACAGGCGACGGAATAGGTATAATTAAATAATACCTATTCCGTTGTCTGTCGGCTTCCTCCCTGCCGCGCCCTGCCCCGCCCCCACCGCACTTACCCGAGTCTGCCTCCGCTGGATAGTTGAAATGATGAGCAGGAGCAAGTTTTAGAAATATTTGTCAGAAGGGGGTCCTTACGCCCAACTTTTTTTGACAGGGGGTCTCGGTATTAAAAAGTTTGAATACCACTGGGTTACAGGGATGTTATAATTAGGCTCACATTTCACTCATACAAAACCAGAGAAATTCAGCAGTTCTAGTTAGCTGAGCTAACTATAACTTACGCCCCTGCAATGCACTGCTTATGACCTCACACATTACATCACTCATGGCATGGTTAGTGAAATCACCGATGACATCATCCAGAGAAACACTCACACACCCACTTACACCCCATACATCTCATACACCCACTTCTACAGAACCACTTATATACCCTTTCACAGACCCATACAAAGACACACACACCAACTCACTGATCCATAGAGCCAACCCGACATCAACTCACCCATAGTCACTAACACAACCAAAAAGTCCTATACAGCCACTCATGCAACTACTCATTGACCAATAGAGCCAGTCATAAAGACATACAAACACTTACACACCCACTCATACACCCATAGAGCCACTCACACACTGAATCAGTCAGTCACTCATACAGCTACTCACTCACCCATCCAGTCACTCCCACTCACTAATACATGTACAAACACATAAATCACTCACCTATACGGTCACTGAGACAAGCACAAACTGTCCCATACAACCTCTCTCACACTCACTCACTGACACACCCATACATACACCCATAAAAAACCCATACCGCTACTCATTTACACTTGCTCACCCATACATACACTTATACATACTTATGTACCTGCACAGTCACCCATACAGCCACTCCTTCACCCACTCACCTATACAAAACTCACAAACCCACTCATTCATGTATGTAGTCTCACACTTAGGGCCTCATCATGATGGCGGTCGAAATGGTCTCGGGCAGGTATTCAACAGACTATATGACAGCAGTTCCACCTGCCGGATTACAATGCGACCGCCGTGCAGGTGTGGGAAAACTAGAAAAGGGTCGGAGCACAAGCCGCAGTGGAAAAGGGCAGTTCCCAAACAGGCATGCACTTTGTGCCAGGAACCATGTGGTTCCCGGCACACGGTGCATGGATGTTTGGCGGGGGAGGGGGAGAGAACACCACATGTGCCCCCCGGGGCCCATAGCCGAAGCCCGCAGGGGAAAGGGGGGCCCTGCTAAGGGCCCCCAAAGTACTATTCAGTCTGCTCTTTACATGGCAGTCGAACCGACGGGTAAAGGCAGAGGGAAAAGGGACATCATAATACCTACGGCGGTACCTCCGCAGGCACCGCCCCATTGTGGGGATTACGCTTCGACAGACGGGCTCCTTGAGCCTGTCAGAGGAGTCGGTGGGTCACTCCGACCGACCGCATTATTATGCAGCGGTCAAACCGAAGTCCGATGTCGGACGGACCACCACAGTCGGCGGCGATCCGTCCGACATAATCGGGCCCTCAGTAACTTTTAGAAAACACACACAATCACTGGATGATATCAATGATGTCATTTGCGATATCAGTGATGTCACTGACCATGTCATGAGTGATATAATATGTGAGGTCATAAGCAGTGCATTGCAGGGCGTACGTTTTAGTTAAGGCTCCCCGTTTTCCATTTTTACTGATTTTTACAGATAGAGAGACAAAAAACCATTTATTTTCTTCTCTGTATTTATTTTTAAATGTGGAAAAAAATAGAAATTGGATTGCTTTTTGAGGGATTCGAAATACTCTCTGCCCCGACTGCCAGGCCAATAGCTGTGTGTATTGATAGGTGAGGGGGTTAAAAAAGAAAGGAAGTTTAGTAAAGTGGCTTCAACAGCACTAGATATGCATAAGGATGTTACTGAAATTTGCATATTTTCATATAAGTGCATTGATAGATCTTCTGCGGTTGTTCATATCACTGAAACCAGGCAGGCATTCAAGCACGAGTGCATATTTATAGTTAAATAAAATGTATAAATATACCAGTTTCTGCTCAATTTTTTCACAAAACCCAAAGCAAATATGGATAAATACAGATAAAATTTGCAAAAAATAAATACGGATAGATACAGATGGAAAAAGGCAAAATAATACATATTATAAAACCGGGAGCTCCTAGTTCTAGTTAGCTCAGCTAACAATAACTGCTGAATTTCTCTGGTTTTCTACGAGTGAAATGTGAGCCCAACTATAACGTCCCTTTAACCTTTGGTTTTTTCAGTGAATATATATTTCTTTGCGATATGTAAGCAGGAGGGAAAGCCCCTTACATGGCTCAATAACACATGATGAAAAAGCGGAGTCACAATGGAAATTCAGAGGTGTAAAAAGAGAAAATATCAAAACAAGTATTTTCAATTTATACCCAATACTCCTGAATAACAAGTTTGAATTAAACTCGCTCAATTTCTTCTGCAAAACTGACAGAAAATCAAGCAGTCGCACTCAAGAAACATTGAAGTCTGCACAACTGAACAATGGCTTATAGTCCGCAGAGGCGACCTCAAAGTATCCAAGCATCGAGGGAAATGGCGTAAGGCAATGGTAAGAAGGGTCATCAGAACAATGTCAGAAATCAAAAAACACTTAAGCCCCCCCCGAACCAAGATGGACTGACCCTACTAGTTCCCTTTCCCCAAGCAGGGTAGCTCAACTATGCACAACTGCCAGGGCTTCAACTCCCACATACCACTGTGATGTAAACTGATTGCAATTCTCTATTCTGTATTGACCTCATTTTGTCCATTGCTACCGTTTGCATGACATTTTTTACTGAAAACACTTCCTAACACGCATTGGCCATGCCAATAGGTTTGGTTTTAAAGCATTGTTGCATGGTAATGTGAAGCATTACAAGTACATAGCATTGAGAATGGATACGTACTTGGGTGGAAGCAAAGAACTGCACAATAATATTGGTCAAGGTTAAAAGGTCAGGTGACAGTTGCACGGTCAAGCCAGACCTAAAAATCAATGTAGGAAAATGACTGCCTTCCTTCCGTCTGTGCTGCTGCCAGTGAAAAACAAATTATCTAGTTATCTGAGACACTTTAACAGTATTACAATCTCATGAGTTGGCCGCTGAAAGTTCAAGCATCGGCAATTGGATAAATAAACAAAATAATCACAGCTGTGTGGAGGACAAACACTTTTTTACAGAAGCAAACAACTTCTGACCAATCAAAACATGTACTTATGGCACCTAAAATGCAGGCGGAACCACAGCACTCTCCTGGTGATTCTCACATAATTGTCTGGCGAGAGCGGAGTGGTTGAGCCAGACCATAAAAATGTATTGGGGGGCCTATTCTTTGTAGAGCGTTATGCTCCATCTTTCCAAGGCAAAATTAACACCTTCAAATGAAAATATAAGGCAAAGAAAATGGAATATTCAAGACACAGGAAATCAAAGTTCAGTTGTTCAAGGAAAGATTACTGCACGACTTAACAGAATGCGGGGAGGGGGGGGGGGGGGAAGGATTAAGGCCTACAATGACTGCACAATTTAGTGCATAAAATGTAGAAGGTGCTAACGTTTCTTGAACTCTATTAGCAAAACTATAGTAATGAAAAAAACAAGTCAAATCTAAAACCATTCCAGAAGCCACTCTGGAGCCAATCTGATCCCAGGTCCTATTAAACCACTAGCTTTAGCTCTTTGCAATGACCCGAACAGTCAACTGATGCCAATTATCATTTCACACATTCAAGTCCTCTGTCAAAACTAATGGATTAAGTCTCAATGAACTAGACTTACAACAGTGACAACCTCTGTTCTTCCCCATCCTTTAAACAACTTTCAGAAAACTAAGATTTGCATATTATATATATATAGCTGCGATAATAGATGCAATATAATGTAATTGTATGATCGCTTTATTCACCAATCACCTTTAACAGTAATCTACATAACCATTCCACTGTCAATTTTCTAATGTATCACAACAAAACTAAGTGCATCCATTCCAAATGAAATGCTTATTTAATAAATAAAAATAATTCAAAACAACGTAGAATATGAATATGCGTTAACTGGTTTCAGAAACTAACAGACTATTTTTGTTTCAATCAATTCTACCAAACTATAAAATACCGAGCTACAAAAAAATATTCGTGAAATAGAGCAATACCTGTTGTCAGTTACGTTGTCAAGATTAACGTCCTCACAAAATAGGATGTTGGAGAAAGACATAGCATCTGTGGAAGTCAAGAAGAGAATATTAAGCTCGAGTAATAATACAACTGGGCCAGAGGGTTACCATCTTACTTTAATTAGGTATTCATTTTAGTTGTGTAACAGTCGTGACAAAATTGTTTAATCTATGTTGCATAACTGGTGTGTACAATTGAGAATGTTGGTACATGTCAATATTTCTTAAAGAAGATACAGGTGCTAAATACCATGAACTATGCAGGCCACTTATTAAATATGGATCTGAATATTCAAAGATTAAGGAAGGTTAAAAGGCACATTTTATTCATAGCCTTATTAGGCAAAAGATGAATATTTTAGCATGACCTTGGGTAAGGCAGAAAGAAAGAACACCTTTCTCACAATGATAACTCTGAAAAAAACAGCATTTGATATGGTGGAATAACAAATCTGGTCTTTAGTGTATTATATCCAACTCCAAAATGATGATCATGATTGACCTAGCGAGGACTGTTCTGCGGACTAAGAACTGCTAATACTTTTATTTACCTTTGCTGACACTGTGATGTTTAATAGCTTTAATAGTACAAATTAATACCTCAGTATTATCACAAAGATCAAGAAAGACTATTTTGGGGTGTAAACCTTTAGGTATTTATAATTGCTTGAATGTTTTAAAAAGTCAAGCTGTGATACAATCAAATAAGATTAAGGCTGACTAACAAATCTGTGCCCAAAAAATTGCTTTTCTAAATATTGTTTTGTCAGTCTGGCAGGTTCGGTCTTTCATAAATTGTAATTGAAAGCACTGCAGATTCAGTTTTATTTCAAATGTTAGCAGACTATCTAATCTGAGCAGGAACCATTTATTAAGAAATTAAGATTCGTGGCCACCAAAAACAGATTGGAGAGTCTATTGCCTTCTAATTGAGGAAAGAAATGGTGATTGAGTGGTTTTTAACGATCATAGCCATATAGAAAGAGCAATCTAGTATGCTATTGTTCATTTCCCAATACCATTCAGTGTTTCTTCTTGCCACATGAAACCTTTACATACTGTAGTATGCATTTAATAATATTCACTTGTATTCTTTCATGACTAATCTACAAATAGATCTACATATAATATTTTTTTTTATAAACATTTGATTTGTGTCCAAAACAGTTCCGTTCAGTCAGAACAGTCCTTTATTATGGCAAAGGCACATCCATATAGTGTTATGTATTACATCGCAGGTAAGTACATCTGTGTTTTTACATGAAAAGTAAGTACACTGACAGTCCATTTTAGTACTTTTAAATCCTGGTACATCACAGGTAATTATTTTAATGGTTTTAAACAACAACAATATGGTTACACACACACTCTTGTATATGTAAATATGTATTTTTTTTTTTTTTAAACATTGTCATTTAAAATAGTGGTAGTAAGGAATTTCTAGGGATCAGGGATGGGTAGGATTAAGGGGCTAGGGAGAATAAGGGGTAGTAAAATGTTTAGAGTTCAGTGGTCGGTAATTTTCAGAAAAAGTAAGGGGTTATTAGGATCCAGGGATGCGTATTAGGTATAGTAGTGGTTTTCTGAAGGATTCAGGGACGGATAGCATTGAGGAGTAGTAAAGCGATTCTTAGTGTTAAAGGGCAGTAAGGAATTTTTAGGGTTTAAGAGATGGGTAAAGTGAGAAGTAGCAAAAGGGTTTTAGGGTTAAGGAATGGGTAAGGAGTTTAAACATAATTAAAGGGGAACCTCAAAAATTAGAAAGTAATATTTAAAAACACATACAGACACAAGGTTGACTGGACCTGGAGATTAACCACCCCATGAGCAAATGATGTTTTGAGGAGACAGGCTGTTCATTTAAAATGATACTGAATTGGTTAAAAAAAAAAAAAAAAAAAATTCGAGATCTGGTCAACTTTAAAATAACAAATGATTGTCAGAGCTACCACATAAATGAAACCCACTCTGAAAATACAGTACTATCGAATTCAATCAAAGTAAAGCAACTGTACTGAATGCTACTGTAGCGTTTACTCCTTCTGTTTATTAAAAACAAACTTGGAAACCAAGGGAGCTGTGCATATATGACTCTGCTATTGCCAGTGCTACCTTAACGGTTACGGAGATACATGACAGTGGTACATAGACAGCAACATGGGCATTTGTGGTAACATAACATCTATGTAATATATAAAAGGATTTTTTGTATTTGTGCCCTTCATGTTGTAGAGCAGATCACAGAAAGATAGTAAAGTTGTTCTTGCTTTAAAAGTTTCAAATTGCAAAGTCAGTTTCACGGCTAATTTGGAGAATGAAAAAACGATAACTTAGCCAATTCCTTCTCCGACATTACAATCAATTGAAGTGCACATCAAAAAGTGTTACTGCCCAAAATAAAAAAATCACTTTTGTGGTAGAAATCTAAATTTACAACTAAAACTGTACCAGGGAAACTTTCTACATAAGACGCACACCCCGACCCACAACAATTGGAGCAGGAGTTACTTAATGATAACATTTACTGGGAAAGTTCACAAATGTATGCATGTGCCTAGAAGTATAATGGCAACATGGACATTGAAATTAGATTATGAAGTTATCCTTGCAACCACAGCTTTTAAGCTGGGTATTTTCCAGTGGAATTTGCAGAAAAAAGTTGGTCAAGTATGGTGAGAAACTGTTAGTAATGAAGGGGAGAGGCTCTTTTCAGAAGTTCTTCTCACAGACCTTGTGACAGTTTACGGTACTGAAAACGCCAATTGGCATGTAATGGGGCAGAATTTTCTTCAAGTACTCAAGTTCTTTGTTCAAGCATGCAATGTACATATGATCCTAGCCTCAAAAAACAGGTATTATATGACCCCATTTTCTTAACCGCTTCGCTGCAGCCGGAATTCCCCCGCTGTGCTGAGGAATTCCACGCGTGCGCGGTTCGGACGGCCCCCGGCCGTCCTCCGCACACGCCCACCGTGACGTCAGACGGCCCCCGGCCGTCCGACGCACGCAAGGGGTTAAAGTTGAGGTGCATTTGTGATGCCTAGTTTTCATCTATAGTTTAATTACAGAAGTCGTTACCAGACTCCGCTATGTTGAAATAGTAAAACCTTTAAAAAACGAGCTGAAGATCTGATTGAATCCATCATGTAAAGGAGAGCTGTAAGTCAAGATCAATGGTGAGATTTTTCAACCTCTGTGTGGAAGCAAATTACATTCTAGTGTTGAAAAGTAAATGAAAAGGCCAGAACCATCCTTAGCTTAGAAAGAGGAAGTAGTCCTACATCTAGAACATTGTGGACTAGACACTCTTTAAACTAACCCAGCCCCAAATTTCATCTTCCTGGTGGATGTAAATAGGAGCATCATCTGCTTTCCTCATGAATTGAAGCTTGCCCAAATAAAACTCACATAATCGTTGCTCAAATTAAAATATTTTGAAAATTGTTTATGTGGTTTTTATGTCGAGCCTAGGCAGCGCATGTGCTCTTTTCGAGAGAAGATGTATTCACTCTGTGTTTACAGCGCGCCCATTTCCTTTTCAATCCTCCCTGAATTATCATTTATCAATGCTTACTGGTGGTTAATCCTTTCTCTTTGTCCCTCCTTTTTGTGTTTGGTTTCTTCTCAGAGAAACCTGCGCAATTGCTGTTCACATATTTGTGTTAATTTGGGGGGGGACTATTTATTTACTTTGATTCCTGCTCGTGTCACCGTTTACCAGTCTTCAGTGGTTCAGCTTCGGCTCCTGTCACTTAATCTCTCCGTCCCGTTCAAATACCAAGATGAAATGTCAGACGCTGTTTTCTAAAGCGCCTCTTTAATTTTCTCGGACTTCAAAGTGCGAGGATTTCCCCCATATACCTCGCGCTTTGCTGCTTGCTGCTTTAGAGAGCCTTGGTCACCGGACCTTCAACAGCTCAACCTTGCAGCACAGTTAAGGGCAAGGCTTGGACAACTCCTGTCGCATTTTCTCAGACGCTTCTTTAAAGAATGTGAACTCAAGAGACCCCATGGTGTTGGAGTACTTTACATGAGTGCTAGTTACATTACACAATGTCAGATTCATTTTTGTGGACATTTTTATAGAACATGAACTCGATTAGCCCAAAAGGCACTGAAGCGATTTACAAAAGCACCAGTTAAATTACACAAGGTCAGGTTAATTTGTTTGGTTTTAGGTCCGCGGAGACTAAGTGATGCCAACACCACCCATTTATTCATCATTTTCCCTCTACCTGACAAATGGGAGCAGCATTCGTCCCTCCCACGTCGCTGCATGCCCACCCCACTGCCTCTTCCTGTTGTCCTCCTCCTCTCAGAGCTCTAATTTTAAAGCACATTTACAGCAGCTCCTAAGAGACTGCAACATTTTTAATTATATATTGTGAACTCGAGCGACCCAAAGGTGTTGGAGCGCTTTACATGAACACTAGTTACATTACATATGGTCAGATTACATTTTGGGGACATTTTTACAGAGCGCAAACTCGATTGACCCAAAGGTACCGGAGCGATTTACAAAAGCACCAGTTACAATACAGATGATCAGCTTAATTTTTGTGTTTTAGGTGAGCGGAGATTAGGTGAGGACACCGCCCCTGTTTATACATTACTCTCCCCTTTACCTAACAAATGGGAGCAATTTGTTGTTGCTATGTCTAGTGCTCCTACACCCAGGGTGTTGGGACAGAGGGCGGGGCCGGTGGCTTGCTGGTAAACGGATGGTGTGAGCAGTGTTTTGAACGGAAAACTCTGGAGAAGGGTGCCTGGTAATTAGAGGCCTGGGAGAGGGATGTGAACTCTCTGCCACTGGAAAGTTCTTGACAGCTTTTTTCATAGGCTGTTCAATACTCTAAAGTTCTAGTGCTGTGGACTTGCATCAAGGAACTTGTCTTTCGGTCTGTGTGTTAAAAAGTATTGGAATGTTTCTGAAATGTTTCCTGAGGCAAGCATGCATTCCTGAATCACACTGCATGACCCAGTGTGTAGTAATTGTGTAGCTTTTCAATCCCTGGCGGCACAGCACCCATGATAATGTGCTGCGTGGCTAAACACTTAGAAGGTCCCAAAGGTAAGACCTATTGACTATGCCAATGTTTTTTCTATTTGGTGCTAGAAGAGGAATAACAACTGGCGATATTGGTCTTTCATAATCCGTTGAATGATTAGGCTATAACAATGTACAGATCAGTCTGCACTTTGTCCATTATTTATATACTGTAAACTGGAAAAGGATGATAGGAATTAAGGGTGCACTAGCTAGTGCAAATAAATGTAATCTCCCAAATAACTCTTTCCCCATCTGTTGGTCTTGACACAGGGGTTTGCAAAGACAATGGTAACAAAAGGGTTAATGTAAAAAATAATTATTTATGATGGGTAAACCGCTCACATAAGAAATGCATTAAGACAATGACAGGACCACATATTTGGAAAATGAAAATCTACATGCAGATCTACAAATAAATTCATATTTTCATTTATTTTGTGTTTGAAAACCATTCCTTGTAGTCAGATCAGTCATTTATTGGCACAAAAACAAGTCCACATTATGTACTGGGCAACCTCTTGTAGAGTTCTGCTATTTCGCCTTAACGAAGTGACCCACCAGTTCTTTTTCTTTACATACAAAAAAAAAAAAAAAAAAAAAGAAGTGTTCATCTATCACTATTAACCACAGCCTACCATACTATCCCAATTACTGCTTTGTGGTTTGTCTACCAGTTTTATATCACATTTAAAAAAATGTTGATCTGCTGACGCCCAACGTCACATGGGATCAATCCTTCTCTTGATCAGCTCTTAAAAGAACAGACTACACTCCTGCCATTCAATCTCTTGTGGACAACACCTCTAAAATATTAACTTTATTCCCTCTCATTTCAATTGATTCAGAAAATCCCAACACTATGCTCAAAACCAGATTTTTTTTGCTGGAGACGAACGTTTATATGCTTTTTTCTTTCAGATTTCAATTGATTTCTGAGTGGATAGTTTTTTTGTTTGGAGCAGATATCGTCAGTCACTCATTTTCATTAGTCTAAAGAACCAGACCATAAAGTGGGCTGCAATTCTAACTAGTAGTAATTCACTATATATGAACCATTTTTGTAGTACTCGTCTTTTGCCATTATTTTCGAAAAGCGATGGAAATATATTTTTATAGAAAAATATATAAGGATTCCCTCTACTCCAAATGACAATATTGTGTAACAAAATACAAGAAGACTACTAAATGAAACAGCCCTTGCATACTGGGTAAGCTTCTGTAGATTCCTACAAAACAAATATTAAGTAGCCAGTCTTCTGGTCAAAATTTAGTTTACTGGTTTAAAAGCCTATAAAACCAGACATTTCACCACCTTAGTAGCTTTAAACTTAAGAATAAAACAGCTAGGAGAGCATTAAAATGACAAAGTAGTTGAGACTAAATACACAAACAAGGAGATTGTGTACACTAGGGTGTCAAAATGTCAGACAAAAGCAGTCTACAAACAGGATAGTTTTTAAAATGGATAAAAAAGGAATACAATTAACATTTCTTATTGCATTTCTACTCGTGATGAAAACTTTAATTAGGTTCACATGTAGTTTAAAATGAACGTGATATTCTTTAAAAAAATATATATGTCTCAAAAGTGTAATCAGTATTGAACAGAAATTAATTGCATAAAAATTGAGGACAAGAGGGATTAAACAGAAAAAGTTTAAGGTGGGGGAGGTATACGTTGTCTCTTCCTCTTCTCCACAGTGGCAGTCTCAGCTGTGAGTGGGCCTTCTTCACAGGTGTTACTGGGTGCCTGGGGATCTAGTGGCCCTCTGGGAGCGGAGGGAGCACAGTCATTGCAACAGCTGCACAGACAACTACACGGAGGTGGTGGAGACTAAAGAACCTCGACGGAGCTGGGGCTTGTGATGGGTGGGACCAGCTAGGCCAATGCAGGGCGAATTCCTCCCCAGCAGTGGGGACACTCCACGGTAGGACAAACATGGGGCAGCCATGGAGCCGTTCCATATACCAGATGCAAAGAGGTGTGGAGCATGCCTCATTCTTGATGACTGCAACAATGAGACAGGTGCTGCTGAAGAAGGGCAATATTGCAGGAGACCACCCCCAGAGCAAGGGAGGTGAGCCCCAGGAGAAGCTTTGATGTTCAGTGCCATCCAAGCTTTAATCACTGAAGCTGGGTGGCAACCCACAGAGATCCAGCTCACATGCTCTCGGCACAAGAGTGCACAAGGAACCTGGGCCAGTGAGGGCAAATCCACCCACTCCAGAGATTTGGTGGCTAACTTCAGATACAGAAGGGAGGCCATTATTAAGGGGCCCTAGATTCATGGAAAAACAACCCTCTCCTACATCTCCAAGCACAAACAGGCATTGCAGTGCAGACCGACGGGGATGGGAGTTTCACTTACTGATCCAGAGAGGCTGATGTTCACTTCTATTTCATTGCCATCATTCTCTTTTCTGCATGAAGATAGAGCTGTAAAGTCATCTAGACTTTAAAAGCCGGATAACTCCTACAAAGAAAACTTCTACGTAGCTCGGGGGGAGGGAGAGATTTCTGGTAAGGTTGTGTTATGTGATTGGCCTACACCCCTTGAAAAGATGCATAGAAGGCCTCCAGTATGAAGGAAAGGACCAGCCAGTTAAAGGACTTACAATTTAGACCAGTCTCACAGAAGGTAAATCCACACAGGAGGGACAAACTAGAAACTCCTCATGTCAATGTTAAGCTCAACGGTGCAAACAAGACTACTGTCCATCAGGGACATTATATTGCTCAAGAAAAAAGTCTCAGCATTTCTCTGGCTACCAGTTGGGTCTCATTGGGCAGTTCTGCACCAAATTACCTAGATCAGCACACTAAATATACAAACCAGTCTTTCTTCTGCGCTCCTTTTCATCATCAGGCAAAAGGACCATGAGCCATATCTACCTGCACAGGCTCCTCGGCAGAGCCTATGCAAATAGGGTCATTAAAGTTCTTTCAATCCATGTTTCGCCTACCAATTGAGAGCATAGATTCAAATAGGTAAGGTCATCCAAATTGCCCCGAGAAATATCACATAGGTCTTCCTCAAAAGTAAAACTTTGTGCGAAGCGGCTCAAACATCTTCGTGGAAAGAGTTAAAAAGTTTGAATAATTATTCAAGTCAAGTGGTGTGGCCCATGATAGGGCAACGCCAGAAAAGTAAATAAAGTACCCCACCGTTGCTCAATCGGTCAAAAAGTAAAAAGAATAAGGCCATCCAAAGTTCTTGTAACTTTGTAGGTTCAGTAGAAGCAATTAGAGCGGACATTAGGCAGAGAGATCTTTAGCTCCAAGGGCACAAGTTTGCTTTAGAGCAGTATTTTCTACTCCAAGGTTAAGCATTTGTCAATTAGGTTGTTGTGCAACAGACGCAACAAAATTTGGGGACATCTCTGGTCTAATCCGATCAAATGTTTGGTGTTGCAACCGGTCAAAGGCTGGATGCAGATAGAGTGCTTTTGACCTAGACGTGGCTTGACAGAGGTAGGGACAATACTTCCAGTAGCCACACTGCTCAACACTTTAAATACATGTCAAGAGCGGATTGGAATCCCAGTCACGAGGAAAATCCCTCAAAGACATAAAAAAAAACTTCCAGATGTCAAGGTGAAGATCCAGGCTTCAAACGCAGGATTTCAGGATGGAGTTGCAGTGTAAGGAAATGCTGAAGCCAAGACCTAGAAGGAATGGCACAAATATCTCTGGGCAAACATAGCAGGCAGAGGGGAAGGTAAGGAGCTTGTAAAGAAAACAAAATAGCAGATAAGAGGGCAATCAACCCATTGAAAAATATTCTGAGTAGAAGCTTTTCATGCTTAAATACTTTCTGCCATGATGGACTGGGACGACATAATAGTATCAGTAACAGCAGTTAGCAGTTGTCATCTTTAAAATGTCTCCAACAGAAGGCTCCATGCTTAAACAGGCAGAACTTTTAAACAGGTTAAGGGAGTCTTTAGGCAACCAGCACAATTACCTCGCCCTACACTGTCCACGCAAGTCCCTTCCACTCCAATGTCAGCCACAGGTAAGAGGGTGGAATGCTCAGAGTGCCCCCAAAGCAAAATCAGAGCAAAGACTCATGCTTGCGGCACTGGCAAAATCCTTCAGTCTGACAGATGTGACCTCAAGTTCTCTGGGAACACGCCGGTGATGAATCTAACCCCCACCCATTGCTGAAAATAAAGTGCCTGTGATGAGGGGATTTAAGGAAGCACTATTATGAGGCCTAGGAGACGATTTCCTTTTTGATGGCAGAAGTAAAACAAGGCCTAAAAGAAGGTACAAAAAAAAGAAACCTGAATGTGCTGGGGAGCAGTTATCCTCACTGGAGGAATCCAACGACTGTCACTCAGAAAAACCAGATTTTGAGATAAGAAATCATTGCTTTGAAAGAATAAAATATAATCTTCCTGGGTCACGTGGGAAACGTCTTTTATAACAGTGTCAAAAATCCACAGAGCCGAAGGAAGGGACACTGAGGGGTATATTCGCAGGCTGCTGGGGTCAGTGCTACAGCAGAGCAGAGGGGCGTGGAAGTCATAGAATTGGCTAGGGCCCATCAAATCGCTTTGTCCACCTCACAACCTAATTGACCGCTTGATATCATAAGGGAAGAACATCAGCAGCAGAAGTAGTTAATGGCGGTAGCAACAAAAAATGAGACATTGAATTCGAAGGCCATAGCATCCTCCTGGTTCAGGATCTCTCGGCAGTCACCCTGTA
This sequence comes from Calotriton arnoldi, assembly GCA_963921515.1. Taxonomy (NCBI): domain Eukaryota; kingdom Metazoa; phylum Chordata; class Amphibia; order Caudata; family Salamandridae; genus Calotriton; species Calotriton arnoldi. Next base: position 840,439 of record CAWUFW010001875.1, on the reverse strand, counting down.
GAATAGGCGTTACTTCTGCCTGTAACATACCTTCTGAGAACCCATGGAGACATTGTTTCCGCTTATTGTTACAGTGGCAAAACCGGGTATGCAAGATAAAATCCCTTAGTAAAGCATAACGGACTGTCAGAATGGGAAGGGGGAAAACATTGGAAGACCATAGATGCTCTCCAAACGCTTGATCAAAAGAAAGGTCTGGAATATGTGGAGAGAAAAATAGAGAAAAGCCTCAAGGAAACATAGAAGAAGAAAAAAAAGCTATCATACTGTACAATGAAAAGAAGGGAAGGCAGTAATAGACAAGCTCCGATGAACAGACCCATTTACAGAGAAGAAAAACAGAAATTAAATGGGGATTTCGGATGAAGACAGCAACTGACTGAACACTGCTTGGGATGTAGTTGTAATGTAATGCCAGCACAAAATTAGGTGGTCGGGTGAAGTGAAAGATTAGTGGGTGCTCGCCTTTGGGCACTAGACTCTCCCAGGAATGCTGTTATTCGCAAGTGAAGGGATTATTTAATGGGGAAGCATTTGGGGGGGGGGTAGTGAGGAAAAGATAGAGGTTGGTTAAATGGGATTTTGGTAGGAGGGGAAGGTGCAAACACACTGTCTTTGCATCTGAATGACAGGAATGATGGAAATGGAACAAGAGAGGATGGGAAGGTTGCCGCTAGAAAAAGTATAGGTGTTAAAGTGGTATCTCAGATTTTGTATACTGTTTGGGCCATTATATACAAGGATTCTCAAATCTATTGAGAGATACTGTCTCCAAGGAAGCCCTTGCTCCAACAATGGCTGAAACCCATTTTACTCTCATCCGTAAACCAGGCAATAACACTTCACTATGCCAAGGGATTAAGCCTTTCTCTCTATTCTATGTCAGTCCACGGAGGCTCAGATTATGCTTCTCTTAACTTTACTGGCAAACAGCAGCCAATTAACAACTTTAAAACTCAGCATACCCCGGAAGTACAACACCCTCCATAGTATGCACCAATCACTATCAGTCCATAGTGTATATATAGTTCGTCATGAATACATCACTTCCTCTTTCTTTGCTGCTGCTGCAGCGAGTTAAGTGTTTTCCTTTTTTGTGTGAATTGATATGCTAATGACTCTTGCGCGCTCTTTTGAACTGTTTAATTATTGATGCCTTTGTGCGCGCGGTAATAGTAATTGCTTAGGGCTGTAATTACTGTCCTTTTTTCTGTAGTTTGACGCTCCGGCGTTTTTTCAAAGCCCCCTAGTGTGTGGATCGGGGCAGACGCGCTTTGCGCGCTTAAGGAGCAGCAGTCCTCTTTCTAGGGCCACGAGTCTCGCGCATGCGCGAGAAACCGAATCGGAACTTTCACTACTGATCGGTTTCTCGAGCATCGTGCACCGCAGCTGCACCGATCCTCAGCCCTTGCAACGCCCGACGGGGCGCATAAACGTTACAGAGCTCTGCTCTAGGGGATTTGAAAGGGTGGCTCCCTCCACAATAATTACACGATTGTCTGGCAAGTTTTAGTAATTATTAGGGAGAGTGACTTATTCTTTCAGTTTCAGGGACAGTCTAGTTAGGGTCATTTCTGATCTATTCTCCTGCCAGTAAATATTACACCCTTGGGTTCTTCCCCCCCCCCCCGAAGTTCCTCCACACCTCCTATCCCACGATGGCGTATTACGCCGAGGAGGACGATCAGTGGGTTAATTATTATGACTTATGACTATGGTGGCTCTGAAGAGGTGCCTCAAGAGCACCAATTGGAGGAACAACTGGTTGAAGCCCTGGATACCCACGTCCACGGCTCCGTGAACAGGGCGCTAATTAAAGCCTTACAGCCATATGCCGAGCCTCTGAAAAATTATGGAAAACGCCAAATGCAGGCAGCTTTGGGCGTCACAGCTCAGCAATCCTCTGCGGAGGGTTTTGCGCAGGTGGCGTCTACGGCCCTTGACCATGGTTCATATGGCGGGTCCCTCCCGTCTGGAAATTCTACCTTATTGACAGGAGACGCGGAGGAATCGTCGGCGGCCCCAGATACCTCCGACACAGACAACGACACGGTGGAACCTCCCAAACCGGCCAAAAAGAAGCGCAAGACTCACGTCAGCGCACCTCCACCTACCAAAAACCTTCTGTTTGACCCAAAGAACATAGTACACCAACGTTCCACGGACTGGGTACCCTGTGTCAAAGTCGCACATTATGTGCAAGAGAACCTCCGCCAGAGTTTTGAACGCGACGTGCGCGCCACTTTACGTTCTGAATGCCCAGACCAGCCTTACTAGGCAAAGTGGTCGACACTCCCGAACTGGACCCTAATATGGCCTCTTTTCTGAAGAAATTTTCCAAAGATCCGAAAAAAGGTTTGGATAGAGCCTGGAAAGGGTGCCAGAATAAGTTATTAGATATCTCTGCATCGATCACTAAGATCATGGATGCGGCGGTACACGCCAAAGATAATAATACCCCTCTTGATGTTACGGAAGTACTGGAATGGGCTCAGAGGGCACTTTGTTTTTTAGGCAATGCTAATTGCGCAATTTCAACCGAGCGCAGGCGGTCATTCTTAATGCGAATTGACCCTCAATTGACAGACATGGCCACGATGGAAGCAGGCACTCTTGCCAATGGACTTTTGTTTGGCGACAAATTCGTGAAAGAATTAGGCAAATACGTCGCAACTTTCTCTGCGTTGGATAAGGCCCAAGCCAACATTAAGAAGGTCTTCCATACTGGCCTTTTTACCAGGGCCGGTCGCCTCAGAGGTCGGGCACCCGGTCATGGATTCAATCAGGCCTCCAGAGGTTTCGAACAGAGGCTGTGGCGGAGCCCAGAGGTCCAATTTTTACCCCACCAGGAATCGGGGGGGGGGTAGAGGCAGATACCAGAAAGGAGGCTACCGAGGACAGGGTAGCGACAGACTTCTCAAATTCAGGTAATTCTGCCTCAGTGTGGGAATGTCAAGGTGGGGGGTCGGATTGCCTTGTTTCTATACAAATGGAGAACCCTAACTTACGACCCCTTGGGTACTGCAAACAGTACAAGGTTTTCAGATAGATTTTTATGCCACACCTCGACACAGACCACAACCACTGCATTTTTCCCCGACTAGAGAGGTCTTTTATAGACAGCGAAGTGGCATCGTTGATGCAGAAAGGGGCAATTGTACAGACTATACCTCACCCTCACGGTTTCACCAGCACAGGGTTTCTCGTCCCGAAGAAAGATCAGGGCTTTCGTCTTGTACTTAATCTCAAAGAGTTCAATTCTTGGGTAGTGTATCGCCACTTCAAAATGGAGGGCATACACTTACTCCGAGACTTGCTCTTGGAAGGGGATTGGATGGTATGGCTAGACCTCAAAGACGCTTACTTAGCGGTCCCTATATTTCCTCCCCACAGGCGATTCCTTCAGTTCCAATGGGGAAACGACCGGTACGAATTCTCCGCTCTGCCATTCGGACTCTCGTCCGCCCCTTGGTGTTTCACCAAGCTCCTAAAACCGGTGATTCAATTTTTAAGGAAGCGAGGGGTCAGGCTTATCATCTACCTAGACGATATCCTGATAATGGCTCAGAGTGTGAACACAGTTTTTCAACATCTGACATGGACGACAACTCCTACAAGAGTTGGAGTTTGTCATCAATTCAGACAAATCTATCATGACTCCCGCTCAGTCGATGGAGTTTTTGGGGTTCCAAGTGAACTTTGTGACGACACAGCTTCTGCTTCCACTGAAGAAACGGATTGCCATCAAGAAGGAATTGAGGAGCGCGCTGTCCTCTCAGACCATATCCTTCCGGACTTTAGCCAGGTTAGTGGGCCTGTTAGCCTCGTCGATCCAGGCCATTTTCCCGGGTCCCCTTCATTACAGGGCACTCCAGCGATTAAAAATCTTACACTTACGCAAGGGCCTGAGTTACACGGAACAAGTTCTGTTGAGTCACGAGGCCAGGACAGAAATCTCATGGTGGTTGAAGCACATGGATGCGTGGAATGGCAAGGCCATTTTTGCGTCAGTCCCAGAAGTAGTGATAGAATCGGATGCCAGCAGATGGGGCTGGGGAGCCCGCTGTGGTTCAGTGGAGACGGGGGCAGATGGTCCCCGGAGGAGCGGAGACTCCACATAAATTGTTTAGAGCTGCTGGCGGGCTCGTTTGCGATCAGGACGCTGCCTCTGCAGAAAGCGAGCTGTTGCATTCTCTAGAGAATGGACAATGTCTCGGCAGTTCGATATATCAATCGACTGGGGGGCACCAGGTCGCGGTTACTAGTGGAAATAGCCAAGGATTTTTGACATTACTGCCTTCTCCACCACATTTCAGTGACAGCGGAGTACATTCCGGGCAGCTCCAATGTGGTGGCGGATTGGAATTCTCGTTTTCTTCGAGATTCCAGCGACTGGCGTCTTCAACCCAGGATTTTCGGACAAGTGGGGTCCTTGTGTGATAGACCTCTTCGCGTCCAGGCTCAATACACAACTGCCTCTGTTTCACAGTTGGAGACCAGATCCTCTGGCGAGCAACTCGGACGCATTCCTTCAATCATGGACGACGGGCATGCTGTATGCATTTCCTCCGTTCGCCATGATTCCGAGAGTGTTAGCGCAGATCCGCAGACAGAGTGGAGGTGATGCTGATATCCCCGTGTTGGAGAGCACAAGCGTGGTTCCCAGCGGCGTTGGCTCTTTCTTGTGCGTCTCCAATACGTCTGCTATCGTTTCCAGAGATCTTGACGGACCCTCTGGGTCAACCCCATCCTCTGGTACTTCAGGATCAGTTGCCACTCATGGCATGGAAACTTTCCGGAGACGTTGGCAAGTGCCGGGAATTTCGGAGAACACACTGTTTTTCTTATCCCAATCATGGGCCCCAGCTACACACAAGAGATATGAATCAGCTTGGCGTAAGTGGGTTTGTTGGTGTACTGAACGGCAAAGGGATCCCATGGGATCCGGAATCCATATGATTGTTAATTTCCTGTCGGAGATGGCAAGTACAGGGCTAGCCTATAGGACAGTGAACAATTTTAGATCTGCTATCTCAGCGTGTCACCCTCACGTGGATGGTAAGCCAGTGGGGGGGGGGGGGAACATCCTCTGGTTTGTAAGGTAGTGAGAGGTATCGGGTTGGTAAACCCTCCAAAACCAAGATACTCACAATTGTGGGATGTGGACGTAGTACTTCGTTTTCTCAGGAATTGGCCAGCTGAGGGTCTATCCCGTAAGCAATTATCAGCTAAACTGACTTTGTTACGTTTGATTTCATGTAGACGTGTGTCTGATGTAGGGGCTCTGGACTTAGCAGGTAGAGTATTCACTCCTTCGGGGGTTTCATTCACAATTTCAAAACGAACTAAAACCAATTCTAAGTGACTTTCCTATCCGGCATTTCCGCATCATAGTAAATTGTGTGTTGTTCAATGTTTAAAATGTTATGAGGATTGTACACGTGAGGTTAGGAATGATGTGGCAGGACAATTGTTAATTTCTTTACAGAGGCCTTTCCGCCCAGTCACTGCCGCAACTTTAGCCAGGTGGGTTACTTGGTTGTTGAATTTGGCAGGCATTGATACTTCGGCCTTTGGCGCTCATTTGGTAAAGGAGCTATGGCTTCCAAGGCTTTTGCTACAGGTTCTCATTTGGAGGATATTATGGCTGCGGTGGATTGGTCTTCTGATAATACATTTAAAACATTTTATCATAAGCCTATTGTTGATGTTGCTACTTATGTGGTGGGACAACTTTAAACTATCATAATCTGAGCCTCCGTGGACTGACATAGAATAAAACATTTTCTAGCTAGCGCGCCAAGAATTTTCAATTCTATTAAGGACACGGAGGCGAGGATTATTCCACCCTCGGAACTGTGTTTTCAATAGGATGTTAGACTTTGTTCATATTGCTGATGATATCTGTATTATGTAATTTACTACGGGTTTCTTCCCGCCCATTTTGTTGAAACATACATTCGGTGAATGGTATATTACGACATATATTCTCGTTTCAGGGGAACAGAACAAACCGGCATAAAGGCTCAGGAGACGTCGGCTCTGCATCCGGCGAGGATAATCCGTGATCAAAGTTGGACTCACGTCGATAGAGGAATCTGTGGTGTCCAGTGTTCGACAGCCAAGTTTGAGGACTGTGTTGAAAACGTTTTGTTTGCAAAGAAAGAGGAAGTGATGTATTCATGACGAACTATATATACACTATGGACTGATAGTGATTGGTGCATACTATGGAGGGGGTTGTACTTCCGGGGTATGCTGAGTTTTAAAGATGTCAATTGGCTGCTGTTTGCCAGTAAAGTTAAGAGAAGCATAATCCTCGCCTCCGTGTCCTTAATAGAATTGAAAATTCTTGGCGCGTTCGCTAGAAATTTTTTTATGCAATTTACATGTTAAATTGTTTATTCAAATAATGGTAGTGATGGCTTGTTGCTAGGAGTGAGCCATCCAGATCAAACGGACCTCATTAAAGATAGGGAGACTTGTGGCAATACAAAAAAAGAAAAATCTGCACATTACAGATGTGACCACGAGAGAACCAAGAAAACATTCCTCTTATCGTTGGATGCAAAAAACAAAAAAAGCATTTGACAGACCAGAGTGTGTCTTTATGGCAGATGTCTTGCAAAGAGTATGCTTTGGTAAACAGATTATGCAGGGCATCATGGTGAACTTCTGAAAACCAGGGGTGATAATTAGGATTAATGGTAAGCTTCTGCAGAAAGCCTGCATAGGTAGCAAAAGGAAACAAGGGTGTCCTCACACCTTTACTTCAATGCCTTCTCTAAAGAATAAAAGACAACCCAAATATTCTTTGAGAGAAGCTAGGAGGTGATGTTTAAGTAACCTCATTTACCTATGATGGGATTCTAACCTTAACCCTCAGATTTCAATTCCAGCACTTAGTGGCGCTTCAACAACTGAAGGCAGGCAGAGGTTTTAAAATGCGCAAGTCCAAATGTAAACCGGTTAACAGACGCTCTGGACCTAATGATTCAAGTCCTTATGAACACCAAACCTAACATGAGGGCATAAGGGGAGACAGGGTACTGTGAAAACATGGTCCAAGAACCGAATAGCAATACGACTACACTTACTCATGCATTTATGGCACAACTTTTCAAGTAGCTCAGTCACCAAATTGCGTGGGTATGACGAAGAGTACAGATGTCAAGGACAGTGTTACTCAACACTCCGGCTCATCCTCCTCAGGATGTCTATTCAGAAACTACGGAATTCTAATTAAATTATGTTTTGCAGGAGAATGAAAAGGTACAACGGGAAGTAGAAGCCTCTGAATAAAGACATGGACATTGCTTAACTAGTTTGATATTACCAGACATTTCCCTTGAGATACCAACAAGAGTAGTTCCATAAGGAGACACAAAGAGGAGAGATGCGACATTGACCACACTTTCAGGTAAAGCCATGTGGGAATTTGAATGGATAACTAGAACTCAGAAAGACCCCAATATATACATCCAACTATTAAGGCCATCCTGAATTTGTAGGACAAACCAGGCATTAAAAATTAACCAGGACTCCTCTTTTTATTTTTTTGCTTAACACGGACAGTTACTCCGAGAGGGACAGTCAAGCATTCGTGGCTTGGAGACAGGTTGGAGGGGGATGTGTCACAGTGGAGGACTTCTTTTAGAAATTCCATCAAATTAAATAAGATTTTTTTAAAGAATAATATCATTTCACTCCGCCTCTACAGATGGAACTCCACTGTCTCACCTTCCTGACTGGCCAACTCCATCTTGAAAACGAGCTTCATCATTCACAACCAACAATTTAAACCATTTGGCTGACAAGGACTCTCGGCCCACAATGAAAAGAAAAAGGCAACAGACCTTCTCCAACTATGCAACCGTGTCAGAACCCATTTCAGAATGCCATGGGAAAGCAGGAGTTACTGGTCCCTACAATGGGTGTCAGGACCTTTTTCTCCTGATGTCCCAGAGCCTGACCTACCATGGGTCCTAAGTAACTGAGCCAATTACTTTTCAGTCCAGTACTTTAATTTCAATGGTAGCAAGAGTCTAGCAGTCCTGTGCACGTCAAGGGGCGGTAGGTGTAGCACATACTTAAGCTCACAACTCACAGTACAAACTGTAACCACAATTGGGGTATGCCCAGTCAAATACTTGTTTTATGCAAAAAAAAGGAGCATTTTCTTGTAACAAAAAGGTAGAACATCACAGCACTAACAACTTCCACAACCTCTTAAGGTCGGCTTGCTAGTGTCTTCCTCTGTGGAATGCAAAACACACAAAATGATGGACGGAATGCTGCACATTGGCAAACATTCACCCCCAGTCACAGATCTGGGTTTAATCCATCGTTATTTTGCTTCACCACGCCACCCCAGTTCAGACATAGCCATATGCAAATCAGTCTTGACCCTGTGCCTCATGGGAACAGTCCAGACCGAACTGCCAAGCCATGTCTTCCCTGAACCGGAATCAAGCATCCTAGGACCGGTTTCAGGCTATCAGCCTTCATCAGCCAGGATAGGAGCATTTTCTTGTAACAAAAAGGTAGATCATCACAGCACTAACAACTTCCACAACCTCTTAAGGTCGGCTTGCTAGTGTCTTCCTCTGTGGAATGTCAGTCTCTCTATCCAGTCTAGAGGGGTCTCTTATTTCCCTTGCGATACTGAAGGCGACTCCCTGATGCGGCCCTTGCTAGGCCATCGCAAACAAAGTCTAAGCTGGCCCTTAAAAGCTAAGACAGCAGTGTTCAACTGCTAGGTTTGTGCACGTTTCCTACAGGCCCAATGGTCTTGAACAGTCTTACGCGAACCCAGCAATTCCAGGGGACTCATATGTACGGTCCGATCTCCGCACTCTGAGGGCCTGCGCCTTCTTGCAGTCTATCAGTAATGTCGCGTCAGCATCCTCAGTCTCTGGAAGACAATGTTGTCAGACAACTCTGCTCGACTCCTTCAGTGATTAGCAAGTGTTCCCAGCAGTTCCCTTGGCACAAGTCAGGGCAATGGTCCAGGCTTCACGGTGGCCCCCTTCTGGAAACACGCGGGGTCAAACATTTCAGCCCACATGCAGGCGGTGGCCCTGCCATCCTAGCACCCTGGGAGGGGTGAGACACTGACACACACAACGCCCCACCCTCCCCCCATCATGGTTGCACCCTCTTCCTGCGCACGGGGGGTGTCAACCGATTTGGCACACAGCCAAAGAAATAGCTCTCTGAAGAATGCAACTTCATTATGCAGTAAAACACTAAAGCTTCAAGCAGCAAACTACCTTTCTGTCACTCCCCGACTATCCTTACCTTGGACCCTTGACAGTGCTGCACTACTGTTAGACTGTTTGGATTACTCAGTGTTGCACTTGTATGTATGTGTGCCTCTGAATAGCGCAAACTCAGGTCAAGGAGTGAGGGACAAGGTCCTTGACATTTTCGGGAGGGGGCTGTCACTTTCTACCAGCGTGACATTGTGGCACTAAAGAGTCTGTAAAAATGCCTGCCAAAGCAGGAGGAAAGATTTCATGGAAAATCTAAGCCTTCCAGAGACGTTGAAAAGTCAAGATATTCCGGAGTCTAGATTCAACAAGAGAGCAGGATCTACAGCCTGACCTAAAGCATGGCACCGCCTTGAATCTAGTACTTTAGAAATTGGGAAAAATGGTGCTACCCACAATAAATCTTCAATTACTAGCTAGATTTCTGTACTATGGAGTTAGGTAACAAACATCTGTTAGATGCCAAGATATTCATGGGTGAATGTGTATTTTAAACTACATACTATGTAAAATATGGCAACATTGTAAGTGTAGCACACCATGTACCCGATTCATTTTGAGTTTCAGGGCTTATTTTGTGGGGTTTTTTTTTTAGACTAGGTGCAATTTTGAGCCTTTTCCAGAATTTCTGAATACCGGGCTTCTTTCTACATGCCGCAGTATGCATTTTCTTATAGGCTGTTTATTTTGTGTTACAGCATACATTCAACAGAGACATTTCCTGCAACATTAAGAATCTAATCTAGGATCTAGAGCACAATATGTAAAATGTTTTTTTTTTTTTTACTGTGTCATTAAAAGGTTTGTATTCTACAAATCTATTCTACAAACCCCTCCAATGTGAATCTTCAAAGGAACTTTCAGAATTGTTTTTTGGTTCCATTTTCTGAGATGCCGGTCTAACCCATTCCACCTTGGCTTTGTACTAGATTTCTGTAATCACAGTCCAGGGTACAGATGGCTGCACACCGGTATTTCTCAACAATGGGCAAGGTAGAGCGCCGAATATCAAGTATTAAGTTTTCAGAGTTGTAGCGTTTCCAGTCTTAAACAATGGCATTGGCCCTACAAGCTCTACAAGTACTTATTTACAACATTTCTCTAACATGCATTTGCAATGCAATAGGTCTAGCATTTACGAGACTTTGAGCTATTAGCATTGTTAAATGACAATGCCGTTTGTGTTGGTTTTTAAAACAAATAAAAGGCATTATCATTTACAATGCAAATAGCTTAAACTCTCGCAAATGCGAGACCTATTGCATTGCAAATACCAATTTTTTTGCCATCTGGCGCTGCATCGTGGGTGGACTCTGGCGCACCAAGACAATGGAAAGTGCATCCGTTTATGCATCGACTCGAAATATACGTGCAAAGTGCAGATCAAGGGGTAGTCTGATTAAAATCCTTGCACCTCAGCCTTAAATGAGGTGGTTAACTTTGTTAATATTATTAACACTTGTTTTAAGATTAAAGTAAAACATTTTAGAAAATATATAGTTATTACTTCGAAAGCACAGTCTATATATCAAGAGTATTTATCTTCGAACACACTTCACACTGAACCGCATTCCGTGTGCGATGCCCAGATTTGTAACCTTGTACTCAGCAGAGAGTTTAATTTTGTATCTTGTAGTTTTCTTAGCGAGCTGCCACTTTGGAACTGGAGAACTGCTCAGTAAAGATCGCCAAGTTGCCCCCTTCTGTCTCCCATGGCCCCTTAAGAGCTTCCCGTTTGATGCAAGATAAACAAGCAGGTGGTCACAACTGTGCATGAGATACTCTCCTACCCTCCTGCAGTAAGAGAAACTCATTAAAGAAAATAGTGCTTACAGACTAAAGAAAACGTACCGTGTAACAACCGAAGTAAAAGGGCCAGTCCTCATGGGAGGTTACAAATCAAGACAAGCAGAACTGAGGAGGGACTAATAAGCCTAATAACGAATCAGAAGCCAGCATTTACAAAGGACAATGACAAGCCAATGAAAAATATGGGCGGAGCTTCAAGTACATACTCCAATACAGCATGGCTCGACCTAAAAATGAGCCATCTGGTACTCGTCAAGCAATGTTACATCAACGGTTGTGATCCGCGAATGTGAGTCACTTTAGAGGTGGCCGGCCTATTTTTGGTACAAATCGGAGCCAGATATCTGCACGTTTTATCACTAGCCAAAGAATGAACGAATGAATTCGCAATTTTGGAGGTTTAAACATAAGGACTGAAGAAGATCTTTAATAAAAAGGCATAAACCAGTTAAACTAACTCAGCAGCTATGCATTATGTGAAGAGAAACGCCAACAGCAGGGCTGAGTTAAATGCACCAAAGAAAAAAGAAAAAAAAAATTAAACAGGTTTTCGTTTTTAGGTCTCGCCTGAGCCAGCGCATGCGCTGCTCTGGCGAGACATTTAGTAAGTGGGCTTTAAAAAGTCCGACCACACGCTTTTGCTTGTGGCCTCAAGCTTGCGGTTACGCGCACAGCCGCCATCTGGCTTTCCGTTATGGCTCATTAAGCCTTACAGCGCACAAATCACTTTAATTTCCATGCTCCTCCACCCCCTGCTCTCACTACCCCCTCCCTCCTCGCAATTACCACTGCACGGTGGTGTAACACGGCGAGTCAGTCCCGGGCAAGAAAGCATGAACCTGACATTCCGCAAGTGGCTCCCCCTGGAACACAAACACGTGATATTCATTTGTCATTAGTCATCCTCGAGAGACGCTGGAGTAGCGCTGTGGCCTTTCGGTGTGCTCTTTCTGACCTTAAAATAAAACAGTGGAGAAATGACTGCATTGAAACTTACACCGTTCGTGGTCCTCAACCCTTCTAAAACAACGTGCAATATATTCATTTTAAAGAATCATTTCGTCGAAGGAACAGGGGAGCAGCGCCATCTGGTGGCCTAAATACCCACGGAAGGAATGATACATTAGACCGAATTAACATTCGAACAGCCCAACAGTTTGTCCTGCCTCCGTTAAATCAATACCCTTCCATCGGCAAATACACTGCATTTCCCTGATGATCAAGAATATGTAGTTCGCAAACATGCAATATTCATTGTGCAGTCCTAATTTATCGAGAAACAGTCCGCGCTGACGGACTCGGGACTCGTGCATGAAACCAAAACAATGTTAACATATTTAAAATCTAAACATCTTTGAAACATGAAATTCAGACCACGCGCTGCGGGTAAGCTCGCGAAGTTGCCATGCCAGACTGGTGTGCGAAACCAATCAATGTAAACTGTTTAAATGGCCGTCAGCGTGAAGAACCAGAATTATTTCCTTCATTGGCATAAACGCTGCCGTATTATAACGCGAGTGTCCCCAGGTCAGCGCTTGCATCTTAGCTGCCGTGAATCAGCTTGTGCACAACCCCAGCACCTGCCTGCACTGGCCCTCTGGTGCACTGCGAGGCGCCATGCTTGCCCCCCTGATTGCTGCAACCCTACAGCGCTGACCCCCCCACCCCCCGGGAGCCTGAATCTCTATTTTATGCCACGCGGCACGGGATGTCGAGCAGATCCAGTGCTTCATTACTGCTTGGAACCTCGCCCGCTAGCCAACGGCATCCCCACTTGAATGTCGCTCTGCGAGCTGCAATAATTGGGACCCAAGCCTTCCACCTCGTGCATAGTTGTGGTGTTCGCAGTCCCACCCATGCTAAAGGCACTAGCCAGGGCTTTAAGCGCCACCACAGGATCACTCAGCAGCGCCACCACATCATCACTCAGCAGCGCCACCACATCATCACTCAGCAGCGCCACCACATCATCACTCAGCAGCGCCACCACATCATCACTCAGCAGCGCCACCACATCATCACTCAGCAGCGCCACCACATCATCACTCAGCAGCGCCAGCACAGCATCGCCAGCACAGCATCGCCAGCACAGCATCGCCAGCACAGCATCGCCAGCACAGCATCGCCAGCACAGCATCGCCCAGGGCCAGCACAGCATCACTCAGGGCCAGCACAGCATCACTCAGGGCCAGCACAGCATCACTCAGGGCCAGCACAGCATCACTCAGGGCCAGCACAGCATCACTCAGGGCCAGCACAGCATCACTCCGGGCCAGCACAGCATCACTCCGGGCCAGCACAGCATCACTCAGGGCCAGCACAGCATCACTCAACGACACCACAGCATCACTCAACGACACCACAGCATCACTCAGTACTTCTTACACTTTTTAATTACAACTTCTCAGCATGCTGCACAGCAGCCACACTTCTCTACAGCACAGCTTAGAAACATTGGCAAAGTCAATAGCTCTACCTAAACACTTATAAGGCCCCCCCCAATGCATAGCCAATAGGTCGCGCCTTTGGGACATTATAAATGTTTAGGTATCCAGCACAATATCCTTGATTAAACAACATCAAGTGTTGCATGGCTATTCACTTATAAGGTCCCAAAAGCGAGACCCATTAGCTATGCCAATGCTTGTTTGGAATGCAGCTGAAATTAAACTTAATCAAATATATGACATTTATGCTAGCAGTGTGATCAACAAGAGATTAACTAGATGGATCACAGGTACTGACCCAGCCTTTGACCTTTCCGAGTTGAGTCAGAGATTTATCATTTACCTATATCAGTCTTAATCACCATTAAGGAATGTACCAAGTCTTCCTCTCCAACTCTTGCTTCCGAATTTTTCACAAAACAGAAAAACACTAACCCAATGCTCGTACACAGCCATGTCAGCTAGTAGTGCTGTACCGAACACTATAAATGCCAGAGTAGGGCTCATGGGCTCACTAAATATTTTCTTGACAATTTCAAGATATCCACAATGATGATTTGTATAGAGCGAATTTACCTTGAAGGTACGTCAATGGAGATTATTTGTCATTCTGAACTTCTTTTGGTTCTCTGACTTTGCTCTATAACGAATGAAAACAGATTCAAACACAGAAAAAAAAACTAACAATTTCACCTGTTACTTAAAGTGAAACCCTGCATCCTGGTGTTCAGTATAAAAAAAAAACAAAAAAAATAAATTAAAAAAAAACATAATTTATTTTAAATAGGAGTGTTTTCCCCAGAAATGCGGTACAGCCTATATTCCTCAAACTAGTAATCATTATTGCCCAAAAGAAAATCTGCATTTTAATTTAACTGGTTTATCTAGTCCACCAGAAGAATCAGGATAGTTGGTGCGTGTAAGCAAGGATTTACAAAAAACGCTAGTCAGATTGCTTTCTGGATTCAACTTCAGAACCAATGAGAGTGAAGCTCTTCAAAGAGAAAGATTTGTCCTGCTGGGGCAAGCTGCAAGGTTCAGTTTTGCACAACAGTGGTTTTCTGTATCGACAGAAGACTAAGAGTGCTGCATCCTGCAGGGCTATCATTTTCTTTTGCTTCAAGAAGTTGAAGACCGCTGTACCGTAGTCCACTTCTGTTGCGCCAAGAAATAAAACAGTGTTGTGACAGGCTGACAAGCGGATTTATTATTTGAAGTACTGAACGGATTTTGTGGACATCTTAGGATTCTCCTTCTAAAGAATACTAGTCCATTATCAAAAAGTTGCTAGTGTCTGGGGGTTTTTTGAACCACAATACATTTTGGGCCCTTGCCTGTAGCGGGGACTTGACCCACCCGCAAGTGAGGTATCATTTTACTCGGGAGACTGAGGGGAACGTTGTGGGGTAGGACATTTGTGCCGGCACAGTGATTCCACACAAAATTATGTGGAAATTGTGTTTTTTTCAGCTAAATTTGAGGTTTGCAGGGGGTTCTGCATAGGAAAAAGTTGGGGGATCCACGCAAGCCATACGTCGCTGGACTCCCCGGGTGTCTAGTTTTCAAAAATGTGTTGGTTTGGTAGTTTCCCAAGATGGCTGCCTAGCCCGGGCCAAAAACCCAGGTGACCTCCCTTGCAAAACCAGGTTGTTTTGTGATAGGTTATTTTGATGTCTCCTCAATACGTTTTGGGCCCTTGCCTGTCGAGGGTACTTGACCCACCCACGCGAGTGAGGTACCATTTTTATCGGGAGACCTGGGGGGGGGGGGGAACGCTGGGTAGTAGAAAATCTGTGGATCCACGCAGATTCCAGAACTTTCCATCACAGAAATGAGAGGAAAATGTGTTTGTTTTTTTTTACAAAGTTTGAGGTTTGCAAGGGATTCTGGGTAACAGAACCTGGTGAGAGCCAGACAAGTCACCCCATCCTGGATTCCCCTGGGTGTTTAGTTTTCAAAAATGTATAGGTTTTCTAGGTTTCCCTAGGTGCCTGCAGAGCTAGGGTTCAAAATCTACAGCTATGCACTTTGCAAAAAAAGGGTCAGTTTTCACTGTGAAAATGTGGTGTGTCCACGGTGCGTTTTGGGCAGTTTCCTGTCGCGGGCACTAGGCCTACCCACACAAGTGAGGTACCATTTTGATCAGAAGACTTTGGGGAATGTGCGGTGGGTGGAATTTTGTGGATCCACGCAGATCCCAGAACTTTCCATCACAGAAATGGGAGGAAAATGTGTTGTTTTTTTTTAAACTAAGTTTGAGGTTTGCAAGGGATTCTGGGTAACAGAACCTGGTGAGAGGCACACAAGTCACCCCATCCTGAATTCCCCTTGGTTTCTCGTTTTCCAAAATTTACAGGTTTGCTAGGTTTCCCTATGTGCCGGCTGCTCTAGGGCCCAAAATCCACAGGTAGGCACATTGCTAAAAACAAGCCAGTGCCTAGTGGGCTTTCTGCAGCCCCGAGGGAGAGAATCGGGGGTGGGGGGGGGGCGCGGGAGACGGGGGGGGGGGGGGGGGTTGCCCCGATATGCCCTCAAGGGGGGCAGAAAGACTGGCTATTTGTTTGGGGGGTGGGGGCATTTAAAAAGCCCATTCTGGGCAGCCCCCACCCCCATGCATAAAAAAAGCCAGCGTAATCGCTGGCGCCTAGTGGGCTCTCTGACGCCTCCTGGGGGGCAGATCAGGGGCTACTGCCCCAATCTGTCTCCTGGGGGGGAAGAAAGACTGTGGCATTTTTTGGGGCGTGGTGGGGGCATTGGCATGCCCATTCTGGGCAGCCGATACCCGTTACTTAAAAAAAATATATATTCCCTGATGCCTAATGGTCTTTCTGCCCCCCCCCCCCCACCCGGGAGGCAGATAAGGGGCTTTTGCTCCTATCTGCCTCCCGGGGAGGAGCAGAAAGACAGTGGCAATTTTTTTTGGGGTGGGGCATTGGCATACCCTTTCTGGGCAGCCCCCACCCCTACGTATATTGAAAAAAAGAATCCCTGGTTCCTTATGGGCTTTCTGGCAGAAAGACTGGCATTTTTTTGCAGGGGGTGGGGGCATTGGCATGCCCATTCTGGGCAGCCCCCACCCCTACGTATAAAAAAAAACAAAAAACCCTGGTGCCTAGTGGGCTTTGATCAGGGGCTATTGCCCCCATCTGCCTCTTGGGAGGGGCAGAAAGTCTTTTGCCTTCTTTTGGGGGGGGGGGGGGCATTCTGGGCAGCCCCCACCCTGGGGGCAGAAAAACTGTCTGTGCCCAAAATGTATGGGGAGCAAAGGCCCTTGCCCAAGGGGCCGCTCCCCCCTCCATGGTGCTAGTGGGTGGATCCCTGCTTTGGGATTGCCCTCCTGGGGTGATCCCCATGCAGGGATCCACTAGGGAAGGGTACCATTGGAAAGGGGAGATTCTCCCCTTTCCAACGATATCTCTCCCATCTGTTTCGGTGCTCGGGGGGCTGAGATAGCCCCACAAGCACTGAAACTAAGTTTCAATTTCGTTTTCATTGCAATGACGATCGCGCGCCATCGTCATTGCAAGGAAATCCAAAAATAGGCCTGGGGAGGTTGGGGGAAGCTCTTCCCCCCCCCCACCTCCCAAGGCAAAAACAAAAATGGGAAATCCCTCTGCTGTCTGCAGCAGAGGGATTTTGTGAGCCTGTGCTCATGACGGAATAGTTCTGTCATGAGCACAGGAGCACTGGTGATCATGACGGAACCATTCCGTCATGAGCACCCTAAGGGTTAAGTGTACACCAACCAAATTTTGGACATTCACTTTTTGGAAGGCCTTGCTCGGTTGGTGCAAGCATGGCCTATTGTTAACCAATGTGGCACTTTATCACAGAGAATAACAATGTCCCAGGGAACAGTACAGGGTAACTGGTTTACAGAATTGGTGTGCCAACATTTTATGTTCAGATTGTACAGGAAAAGAAATATACCAGAACAGCGTAACAATGTATTCTTAAGCTCAAAGGTAAAGACAGGTGTTCTCATTTGTGTCAGGTAATGCAGATCAGTAGTGTTTTGCCGTTCCCAATTCAGCAGCCTTACAAATTCTCTATTCTCCACATTTTGCATTATTGCCGAACTTGTAATATACATTTTCAACAAAGATTTATACTCTAGTTGAATCCAGTACAGGGCACCGACGTTAAAGCAGAGTAAATGTAATTTGCTGACCTATCGCAAACAGATGACTGGTATTGGCACACCTACAAAATGCAAAGTTCCTTGTTGCAGAACCCCCCTCATTTTCGCAAATTCTGGGTCTGTGTTAGTCACCCAAAGAGAGGCACAATAGAATGCAGTGATTACTCCCAAATAAGACCCTTTTTAATAGTCATAATACACCCTCTGTGACACATATCAAAGGGAATAGGCCTTGAGACTTTTAACAAAGATCATACCCAATTAAATAATGCAAGCATTGACAAAGCTAACAGGTATCACCTATAATACCTACTGACTTTGCCAATGTTTTTTATTCATGCGGTAGATTATCACGGCTGCTGCGCAGTATAGCTAAAAATATATAAATAAAAAAGGGGAGGATGCTGCCGCCACGTTATTTTGTAAGCATGCATTCAACAAGCATCTGCGTCCCTATGAATGGATATTTTTTTTTTTACTTTACCAATCAAATGGCTCAGTAAATAGAACTTTAAAAAAAGAAAGTACCACAAACGCAGTTTATAAAATTAAAAAATAATCGGATGTGCAGGTTGTGGAAGCGGGTGGGGGTGAAGCAAAACGGCAGGCAGAGCGGGGTGAAAAACCACGTGAGAAAGACAATGGGCAAAATAGGGCAACATGCAGCATGAAGGGCTTGGGGTTCGGAAGCACAAGGAACACAAGTATTTGATAAGGGGCGGGGAGAAGCAAATGGGTGAGAGAGAGACATGGAGGGGTAGGGAAGAAAAGCACACAAGGGAGACCGGTGGAACACATATCCACTTTCATGGAGTGCTTGAACAAAAAGATCAAAGTAGTTCCCTAAAACAAGCAGAAGAAGCACAGAACACAGACAGACAATTAAAGAGATGGTAAAGAGGCTATGCTCCAGGGGAGGGACAAACAAGATGGACTGGCCGAATCACGAAAAGCAACCTAATAGAAAGTAAACAAATCAGAGTGACAAGTAAAGCCAACCAATGGGCGGGCTGAAAGCCGCTTTATGTTCATGATAAGATCACAATAGGTCTTTCACACAGAGACCACGCACTGTCTGGATGGTTAGACCTAAAAATAATCAACCACCTCTATGATATTATCAAAAAGCCACCCATAAGTCATGACTAGATATGCCAAATGAGTGCCCTTCGTTGCTAAGGTTAGTGGTCCCATGCATTACTTTACCAATGCTTTTTTCTTTCTATTCTTAATTTATTTTATTTAACCCTGTGTGTTTAAACTAGGTTCATATGGTACAGTAACTCAAAGCAAATTGATTCTTATTTGCAAATAATAAGATACTGATTTACCCGTGATGTGCAATAGAACTATAAATAGTTTCAAGAACTATTCCAAGTATTACCATTTGCTCCTTATTTCAATTTTTTTTTGCAAACATTGCAGTCATGTTTTTTCCGTATTTGTATGCAGTAAAAAGTTAATTGCTCCAGCTTGCCAAGACAAGACCTATTTGACTTTGCTAATCCTAGTTTGCTTTGGTCTGCAACCATGTTAAATACAGCTGAAGGCCAAAGAGGTTTGTTTTTGACAACCCTCCTATATTCAATGATCTGTAACACTGATGAAGCTGTAACCTTTTAAATAGCAAATATGTCCAGACACTCCTCAATCACTTTTAGTCTGGAATGCTAAAACATACACAAGAAGTTCTTTATTTTTTCTGCCATGTCTGTATAAAAAGACAGGTGCAAAATCTATGCACAATAGCACCGCTTTATAGTTGCATATCTGTTTAGGTCTCGACCTAGCGACGCAGCGCGAAGCGCTGTCGCTAGCGAGACTTATTGTTGCTGACTTGCTTCGGAAGGGAGACAGGAGCTGTGCACGCGCAGGACGGACTGGAAATGTGAACGCGCCCGTGAACACGCACTGTGCACATCTCCTGTCCCCCTTCCGTCCTTGCAAGCCTCATGCAATAGCACTTTTAAATGCGCACGCAAGCTCCAAGCGCGGCGCGCTTCACATGCACAGCATGCCTCACTCCACTTACCTGCTGTTGTGGGGACTCTGCGCTGCTCCTCGGCTGGTCTCCGTCTTCAGCCGGTCACTGCAGCAACACGCGGGGCTCAGTCTTGCTCCCAGGAGCCCCGCGTAAAATCCTGCTTTGGCTGCACCATGGACATTCACGAAGGCGGGGTGGGCTCCCGCCGGACTTCCTCTACTGGTTTTATTTTTGTTTGCTTTGGCGGCCCCGTCCCTGGGCCGCACGAGCCGAAGTGCGGCGAAGTCTGCAGGCGCCGCCACTGGGCACGAGCCAGCCGCAGGCCACACCGATGTGCACGCTCACGGCGTGCCTACAATGCGCGCATGGCGCTGTTTCACTTTCCCTTGTTATGTAGGTGGTGAATGGGCGCCATGTTGTATCAAACTTAGCAACTCGGTCACTTATGAGTGCCGCGAGCTGCTCCAGGATAGGATAAATAGGCCACACCTTCCCCCAACACAATGTAGGTGCTTGTGCCGTTGTTTCCTCATCTGGGTTATGCTCATCCTTGTCGCCAGGAGTTGGTAGCAGCGCTCCGTTTTAGCCCGACCTATGTTCTCCCACTTTGCAGTGTAAGAGCCGAGTGGGCTCCAGGCATGTGATAAACTTCCATTGAAGTTGTTTCATATTTATTTTAGGAATGCGCTTTCAACGCACGCCATCTGTAAGACAAAAGCAGACACTGTTCACAGAATCTGTTTGAAGGGCCTCTCTGTAATTCCAAACCCGCTCTTATGGCAATTATGTAATGCTTAAAATTATTTAGCAGGAGGAAACAAGTCCATGATCCGTCCTCCAAGAGAAGACGGGCTGCATTGCAATAAATAGTGCAGTAGCTGCAATGAATGGCACCGGGGCAGTGTCAAGAGCCGGCAGCTTCCCAAATTCTAGCTGCGTCTTAATTCCAAACTGAATTGGGGGTTTGATGGTCTATTTTTCGTATTTGCATTAGGGCCCCGGGCACCTTGGCTTCTCCGCTAAACTCAGCAACAACTTATAAAGCAGAGGCCTTGTCGGTCCCTGAGCGCGCAGATTTGTGATTTGGGTGCACGAGACACGCTGTAGGAGGGCAGCCTGGCGTGACTCTCCAGTAAACAATATCAGGAGGTGCTGAGAGCCCTGATGGAGCCTTTAAAGTGATCCTTCTAGGAAATCTCAGCAGCTGCTCTGTGAGCCACATGCTTCGTAAAAACATAAGCTTTGTTCTAATCTAATGCTTACTTTGTGTCATTTTGTCAATGGTAGGCCACGCCCAATGTATATGTATATTTTTCTATTAGAAACAAAACCTTGAACAGTTCCCAAAATTAATTATCTTCACAATAAACACAAGTGTTTTGTCGCACTTGCACTATTACCCTGCATGAAGTGTTTACCCAAACAAACATTTGCAATGCAATAGGTCTCTCATTTACACAAGTTTGAGCTATTGAGATTGCAAATGACAATACCTCTTACTTTTGTTTTCGTTTTTGAAACATAAATATAAGGCATTGTCATTTACAATACCAATAGCTTAAACTCACGTAAATGCGAGACCTATTGCATTGCAAATGCTTGTTTTGTTTATGCCAAGACAGCCTAGGCAACACACAGTCACATTTCAATTGCTGCTGCAAAAAAATGGTTACAGGTTATTTTAGCATTTGTAAATCCTCAATCATATGGTAGGTGATCTGTGTATAGACCAACATGGCACAATACTGTGTGCGCAGCAACCCTGTCTTTGCAATGTAAATTTAGATACACATGCCTTCTACAGGACGGCCCACGCCTGTTTAAGTCCCCTTTGCAAAACAATCAAAGCACAGTGGACATGAAACTAACACCAACATTTGTAGGTTTCGCTTGCACTGTGCTTGTGAAATCTCTTATATTTAATAGATCTTAAAAGGGGGCTCTTAACAGTTCCCAACGCCGAATTACTGTGTTCATTCACTTGCGTGTGGAACTTCTTTTTTGTTAACTTCCCCTGGCTGCACGCATTTACGATACTTCTACTAAAGATGTTTATACTGTTTAAGCCTCATTCACTGTCAAGATAAGATTTCTTCCAACGGAAAAGGCAGCCAGCTTCTGACAGTATGCTGGAATGCTTACTTTTTATTACCTAGTTATGTAAAGCAGATGCTTTAGCCTTAGAACGTTTGTAGCATTTCCTATTCATGTCTTAGTACCTTTCTTGGCATTATTGGATTGATTTTTTCAACTTAATCTATTTGGTCATTATGATCAAATTCTAAATGTTGTAATAAACATTGCACTTTAGAAATAAAGTTAATATTCAAGAGCTATGCTATATTTTACTACTAAACAGGCAGCCACAAGTACAATTACCTTACAGACAACAGGGCTATGATTTGAATGGTGCAGCAGGTGCAGTAGCACCGGGCCCAAAAGTTGTCATAACTCCTCTAAACACATAATATTGCTATATTGGACTACTAAACAGGCAGTTACAATTGCAGTTAAAAAGGACTGGATTTGAATAGTGCAGCAGGTGCTGTGGCACAGGGCCCAAAAGTTGTCTGAACTCCTCTAAACACTAAATATTGCTATATTAACTACTAAATAAGCAGTCACAAGTGCAATTACTTAGCAGGCACTTGGGTCATGATTTCAATGGTGCACCAGGTGCAGTGACACCGGGACCCAAAGCTCTAGGAAACCCTCTAAATACCAAATATTGCAATATTTGACTACTAAACAGGCAGTCACAAAAGCAGTTATCTTGCAGGCACTAGGGGCATGATTTCAGTGGTGCAGCGGCACCGGGCACAAAAGTTGTCAGAACTCCTCTAAACACATAGTATTGCTATTGCATGAATTAATTCTATTATTTCCCTCTTTCATTTTTCAAAATTTTGCTATTACTTACCTGCACTATACCACTAGTAACACAATATAATGCCTTTTTGTACATAAACAAGTCATAACACTTTAACAGGCTTTCTGTAACTTATACTGTACAACTAAACAGCAAGCTACAACTTACAACAAAAAAGAGCTCATTATTGATCGCATAGGCAAAATTAAATGCATCTTCCAATGCTTGTTTTCTTCCCTCGGAGGATGGTGGCAGGGCTGGTCACGCAGTAGAACAGTTGGGAAGGGGAACGTTTTTTGAGGGGGGGAAGAGGGAGATTTTTAGCCAAATTAGTTTCCAAATGTTAGTTTGGTTAAATTAACAATCTGGAACATTTTATCCAATCTGGGCAGAATGTTGTATTATTTTACATTTTTTTATTTTTTTATTTAAACAAACATGTGAAGGGATGTTACTTTTCTGTGGGAAAGTAGAGAAACAAATGAGGTACAGAAGATCAGTACTTGAGGGTGAGCAAGAAATCGTCCCTTCACAAAGAAAAAACAAGCATTGGCATAGCCAATAGGTCTCGCCTTTGGGACCTTGTAAGCGTTTAGCCATGCAACAGTTGATGTTGTTGCACCAAGGATATTGTGCTGGATAACTAAACACTTATAAGGTCCCAAAGGCGAGACCAATTGGCTATGCCAATGCTTGTTTTACTGTAGTTGTTATCGGAACACAGCCTGGCTCTCTCGTAAAGCGCTCTAATACACCTGGACGAAGTATGTGCGCTATAGAAAACTGGACCTAAAATAAACAGATAGGAGGGAGCGAGGCGGGTGCACCCCCCCTCTGTCTCCGCCCAGTGCAGCAGCCCCTCCCTCGCAGCACCGCACCCCCTCTCTGGCTTGGCCCCCCTCTATCGCCTAAGGGCACCCTGCCAGGCATTAGCATATGAAAGGCACTTGTGAAAGTGCTCAAAGGCGGCGGTGAAGCCACAGCACGCGGTGCCACAGAAGTCTGGCACGGTGCCTGGGGCTGGCTTATTACCAGAAGAGGGGGCTGCCTTCACACTCACACCTCGTTTCTATCAAGGATGAAGGCTGCACTGGCTCTGGGGACAGACCCCACAGAGCCCCCCTTCTTTTTTTTTTAATGCAGATTTATATAGCTCGAACTCGACCCGAAGGTATTGGGAGCGCTTTACATGAGCACCGGTTACGTTACACAAGGAGGTGAGTAAAAGAACGTTACGTTCTTTTACTCACCTCCCGTCACACAACATCAAATCCTTCAAGGGCAACCCCAGCTTTCTAGTTTTGAGGTTCATAATATGAGACCCACTGGGATTACTGTTATCACTGGTTAACAAGCTATTCACGCTTCCTGTGCTTAAAAACTGCTGTCGCCATGAGCCGAGCAGCATGTGTAAAACATACATGAAGCACTGAGGCCTCGCTGTATGTTGTGTACAATCAGAGCATGTGAAAGGCCGCAGCCATGGCTTAGGCACACGTCAAGGACACTGATGTGCACGTCCCTGGCTCTTACCCAGGGCCACTGGAATTATACGATTGTGCGCCTCTGCTTTTTTCGCATCATTATGGATTTGCCGCATCTCCCACATAATCTCTTATCTGCCGTATAATCTGCAGATTCTAACCATAAAAAAAATGTGATTCGCGCTCAAACGGTTCAAAAGTGAATAAATATGCAGGGGCACATTTTGCAGGGCAGTGGTTGACCCTCTGCAAAGCTGGAGGGGTCACCTTTCTGTTGCTTACACTCTTTCCTCGGGTCTCTTAACAGCGACAGCTATGAAACATCATCACCGCCACTCCGGCCATCAGCTATTGGGTTACCTTGGAGTGGAGCTCGGGTTAAATGACCGATATAACTTTCCTGTCAGAGCCGTTTGTGTTACAGCAAACAAGGTGAACAACTCGACGTATTAATTGGGTTTGTGTGTCCTCCTCGTGCCGCAACTTCTAAATCCCAATTAACGGAGTAAATCAGCAAGGGCGACCTTCCAGCCCTGCAGGGAGGAAACAGCGCAGCTAGGCCGTGGTTCAAGCCTCGTCGCCAAGCCGGGGTTCAAGCCTCGTCGTCAGGCGCGGTTTAAGTCTCGTCGCCATCTTGTGCGCCTCAGGCCTCTCTGGTGCCCCCTCTTACCAGAGACACAACTTTGGTAGTTTAGAGTAGCTAATGTCTGTGTGGGCCTGTCCTGTGCCTCCTACTATTTCAGCCAGTCCCGACATTTAAAACGTGGCACTTTACCTTCTGCGACTTGTTTCCCTAAAAAGCCAGAAGTACTAAAAATGTTGCAGTGTGTTGCGTGTCACTTGTACCTCCAGTCTGTCGTTATGGCTCCGTCTGTGATTGCTAAATATCTCTGAGGATTGTGTTTGCGGTGATCTGTACATTGTCTCAGAGTGCGTTGCCTAGGAGAAGTATATACGGACGCTACTCTAAACACCAACCACGGGTAACAAAAACAAGAATGAAGCGAGAGAGTAGAATTTTTTTTTGCAAATGAGCAGTTACAATCCCTTTGCTACTTTTTAGGGGACACGTACAAATGTGACAACGGAGGGAGAAGGGTGGCGGCAAGGGTTAACTTTTAGCTGTCAACGTAGGAAGGAAATTACTTTTGAGAAAAAAAAAAAGTTCTGGGCGAGTCTGGTATTCAATTTTGTTGGGAGTCCAATGGCCCAAAAAAAACACGCAGGCATAGTCGAGCTTTAAAACTCGGGAGCGCTCGCCTTAAATCGAGTGTTGTTGGAACCACACGAAGGGCATTCACAATGTTTCTCGTCGTTGATTCAAAACGTCTGGGCTTCGGGGGGTAGTTCAAAGTGCTTTCCACCTCTAACACACGGCAGAGGCTCAAAATACAAAGCGTTTCCCTTGCGGGAGCGAGCAGAGGCACCATCTGTTTGCAAGATAATTGCAAACAGATGTCGCCAAATCTCGCTCCTGCAAGGGAAACGCCAAACGTGCACGCGTTGCCATTGAAAGCAATGCAAAGCGTGCACGTTTTTGGGCGAAAAAGCGAATTGATTCCAAGAGGTCCCCTCCTATGCAACGCATGCGCGCTGCGTAGGCGAGACCTAATGAGCAATCAGGTGGGACCAACTTTCAGATCAGCTACACCAAATATTTGCGTCGCTGCACATTTACAAATGGGCGCGCCTGAAAGACTAGGACAGTAAGCTATTTACTTATAGCAGTTCGCACAGGAGCTGCGTGTTGCCCCTTTCAAAGGAAGTGGACCGCGTAGCTTAAGGAAGGATTTACTCTCCACCATCACTCTCCCCGGACTGCATCTGGCTGAGATGGGGTACCTGGGGGAAGGGGCTCCCTAAGACCCCTGTGCCTCTCACAAGGGACACCTTAAGGGGAGCTAACTCACTGTGCACCAACTCATATGTAGTGTAAACGCAGGGTGCCTCCTGACATCATTCCCTTTGCACGGGTCAGTGGAGATGCAAAGGTACTCTGTCATCTACAAGGGCCCACAATGTTGGGACAGGAATCATCCTTGCATGTGGAACGTGATGTGCACCCCTGCCCAGAGTACCCAATTGCATGTGGAGTTGGCATCCTGACTTTATTTAGCCCTGGCATCACGGTATTCTAGTATAGGCGAAGAGGCCTAGGACTGGCCTTGGAAATGCAAGGTCCAGAATCTTTTAAGTGACCTGGAGGGGCACATAACCATGCCCTCATAGGACTACTGTACATGCCCCAGGTCAAATAAAGCTGTGGTGGCAGAATACCGAGTTTTTTTAGGCTCTTTAGTATACCCAGAACCTTTTCCACTGCGTCAGGAGAGTGCATGGTCTATTGAGCCCCTAATGTAAAGTTCCACTTTAATGTAAACCCAGACCTTACACAAACATTCCAGGAGTGTGTCAGCAAGTGAATAGCGCAAGTATGGTAGTAGGGTTCTCTGGTGTTGGGTGAGTCAGAGTACTGGGACCAATAGGATCCATTTAGGATGGCCACTAGTTGAATACAGCACACAACGAGATGATACTGCTTCCCCAGATAGTGGAAGGGTACTGGCTCCACAGAGTACTGAAAGAACTACATGACAGCCAATTTCCCATAGGTAAAAGTATTTACACTATGAAGTTTATACTGTCTCCTGGAGAAGGGAGGGTCTACATCAAAAGCCTAAACATCTGCTGAGAGAGGGAAGGAGTCAGACTAGCAGTGCAGGATGAGAGACAGACTATGAGGAAACGTTCAAAGCGTTCCTGGTGCGAGGAACAAACCGGAGTTAGCAGACTACCAAAAGGGATTGAAGGCAAAAACAGCCAGTGTTTTGAAGGGGTTTCCCAGACTGAGTGGTTCCAGCTGTGCACTGTGTTAAGATTTGAAGTGTCCAACATTATAGTGTTGTTTGGCATCATGACTAGGGGCTTGATTCACAGAGATTTTGCGGTGACGTATTCTTGTAGTACCACCGATTTAGGGGTACTCCTGGATGTAAGCTAGTCCAGAGTGCTACAACAGCAAATCAACCTACTTATAGCACAATCTTTGTGAATAGGGTCCACAGTTTAAAGAATTGCATGAACTGTTTGCCGTTGCCTAAGATTTCCCCTTTGTAAAGGCTTGTGTTGGTTTACAATTTGCACCTGAATCACAAAGAGTAACCAAGAGTAGGTCGCACCTACTGATTGAACAATCTTTGTGTATGAATGAATGATTTATTGTGGGATTACTTTAAAACCATTACAATATACAAAGTTAAAAAGCGTATAGTAGAAAGTGCAAGTCATATGAAGATAAAAGCTCCTAGTGTTTAGAGCAAAGCCGTTGAGGAGATATGTAAACAGCCGGTACAGTCTTAATTAAAATCAGAGTCAGAATTGAGACTCTATACTGCCCATGGGGGGTGGGGCAGGGCAGGGCAGGGCTGGGGGTGAGGGGGGGAAAATCGGCTGTTCTGGGATGAAGCAAGTCTCAGAGAGGGTGCTCCTGATGTCATGGGGCTCATCAGGCTGTTAGTCGATCTCTGCCTGTGCCAACTGGTCTTTCAAAAGTGTGCGCGTATAGTGTACAAATTTACTAAAATTAAATAGAATCAATGGAGTGGTGCACCTTCGACATACCCAAATTTGCTACTGTCCAGATAATGAGTCCAGCCAAGTGTCCAATTCAGTCATCAGCATTTATTTGGGTGGTACAAACAGATCATCCAGCCAACGCGTTTCATTCAGATCAGTCGATTAAACTTCATCAGGGCTATTGAATGTAAAAGTCCACATGCAACTCTTTCAAAAGCGTCCAAGGCTTCTTACATCAAGAAACCACATATCAGGTGAATACCGCTAATAATATTGCAGTGGTGCAACACGTCTAGTATCACACGGTAAAGGACCACATAATAATGCCCCATGTCTGATAGCCAAGCTACAGATGCCCATCCTGGTTCACAACTGGCAGAAAAATGGAAAGGTTCACCAGGACGGGCATCTGTAGCTTGGCTATCAGACCGGGGGCCTTATTATGTGGCCCTTTACCCTGTGATACTAGACATGTGTTGCACCACTGCAATATTATTAGCGGTATTCACCGGATATGTGGTTTCTTGATGTAAGAAGCCTTGGACGCTTTTGAAAGACTTACATGTGGACGTTTACATTCAATAGCCCTGATGAAGTTCAATCAACTGATCAGAACGAAACACGTTGGCTGGATGATGTTCTGTTTGTACCACCCAAATAAATGCTGATGACTGAATTGGACACTTGGCTGGACTCATTATCTGGACAGTAGCGAATTTGGGGATTGTCTAAGGTGCACCACTCCATTGATTCTATGGTGTTGTTCTACATCTGCAGTTGCACCCAACGGCAGCGGGTGCAGGGGTGTTTGTGCACTAACCTTCGTTAGGTAAAAATAAGGAAACGGAAGAGCGAGGTGCAGCATTTATAGTCCGTCGTTGGTAGCATTTCTCTGGTTATAAATTTACTAAAAAATTGGCCTTGTTCTTCACAATGTCCAGAGTGTAGAGCTGACAAACGGCCTCCTTTGCTGTGAGAGTGCCCTGTTGGAGAAGTATGGGTCTAAGATGGATTCGGCGGGCTTATCTGAAGACTGGGCAGGATAACAATATGTGTACAAGGGACTCCCTTTTATAGTTACATAGACGACACTCTGATGTCAGACAGTGCTTTCCAAGATGGATATAATTCTTTTATGGGAAGCGGGTGTAGTCTTGCGGCTAAGATCCGGTTTAGTTCTAGTCTCCCCACGCCCTGTGTAAGATGGGGCTTGTGAGTTTGTAGAATTTGAGGGAGACAAAGTTTCATGAAAGTCTCTGGCTGCCACGGTTTCCATATCCAAGATGCGAGAACGGGAGTGTAATTGCCTTTTTTTTTTTTATTGATGATTTGATGGTTGCATAGTTAATTAAGCTTGGATCCCAGTTCTCGGTTGCCAATTGTAGCAGATCTTTTGCTGTGGAAAGATTGGCAGACCAAGGATTGCTTGGTTGTAGAAAGATGGATTTTATAGGGGCCTTCATGGAATTCTCAGGAGCCACAGTTGCCAGGTCAAAATATTTTTTCAAGGCGGCCAGCCCTTCTAATTTTTGTTGGATCAGGTCGAATTCGAGACGGATCAAGATGTTTTTTGTGCAAGCGGGCCAGCGAAATATTTTTTTGTATGCTGCGCAATGTATTTTTTCCAGGTCCTGTGCGAGCATTCCCGGAAATGCCTGTTGCGCATAATTGAGTGATGGTAGTAGATTGGCCCACAATAACCTTTCAATTGCCATGGTTGTTGGGCTAAGGTGGCATATAATTTTCAGAGGGCATGTGTGACCATTCTTCGCTTTCAGCTGCATTTTTTGTAGGTGGAGCAATGGGCGGCCGGTCTCACTTAGACAAGCACCAAGATAATTGTAACTTTGTACACAGACCCAGGTCAAAGGGACTGAGGCGCCACTTAGTACATTTTTTCTTTGGGTGGCAGCAAAAGATCACAATTTTGGACTTACTCACGTTAGCTAACAGCTCGATCTTTATGTTGTATTCAGACAGGGCGTTGAGAGTTTTGGAGGCCTGTTTTAGTGTGATCCAAAAGAACAAGGTCGCCGGCATACTGCATCCGGTGGATTTTTGTGTTTCCAATTTTTGGAGTGGCGAGAGAGGCTCAGTACAGTGCTGAACCCAAGTCGGCAGTGTACAAATTAAATAAAAGTGGTGCCAGGACGCATCCCAGCTTTAGCCCTTGATCTGTGGCAATTTTCTGTAGCAGACTCCCTAGAGAGTTTAATCCTTACCCAGGTTCCAGAGTACAGAGATCTAATGGCTCGTAGTAATTTCGGGCAGATGTTCCACCGTGCCAGTTTCTGCCAAAGGATGCTGTGGACTACCCCATCGAAGGCTGCCGAGTAGTCGAAGCAGGCAAAGAGCGGGGGAGAGAGTCGGGCTACTGCTGGTTGGGCTAAATATGAGAAAACTGTAATGTTGTCCACAGTTGAGCCCACTGGTCTGAACCCAGTCTGGTAGAATGGCAGCACACCTCCAGTATGTACCCAGTCTGCTAGTTCCTGCAAAAGTGTACTCGCATAAGCCTTTCCCTCAATGTCCAACAGGGGGATCATCCGATAGTTCTTTGGATCGGTGTTTGTCCCTTTTTTTTTAAATTTGTTGCAACAGTGAGCCCCTCCAGGAGACTGGAACGTCCTCCAGAAACCTGCATTCTGCGTATAGCAATGAAAGATTTGAAGACCAGAAATGTGTGTCCTCCATGAAAAGGGAGCTGGGCAGGCCATTGGGGCCTGAGGCTCCATTTTGCTGGATTCTTTAAGACAGTGCGGACTACTGCCTCGCTTGGAACTGTAGATTCTGCCGGTGGCCCGGAAGGCTCAGCTCTGATGTTTTCCGACTTGCTCGGTGAGGTGTGTACGTTTGGACAAATAGATTTCTGGAAGCCGGTGTACAGAGACTTCATGTGAGCTATCCAGGTCTCGGCAGAGACAGAGTTCCCTCTGCTGGAGGACCCATGAATTAAATGGTTTAAATATTGCCAAAATTGTTGTGTCTTGCATGGTGCCAACAACTCTAAGAGCTTTAACCATTTCGCCTCTGTAGCTTCCGTTTTAGTTTCCAGACAAGATGCGTGTGAGTCTTTGCTGCCGATTTCAGCTGCTTTTTGGCAGCTTCCGTTCCTATTTTTTTTGTATGCCCTTCGTTTTATTTTTAATTGCTGCACGCTTTGCTTGATCACTGGAGCTCGGCCTAAGGTGTGGGTTATCATGCTGGTTTTGCTGCGAGTGGCGCTCCCTCGTAGCAGCGTGTCCAATTCATATGCGAGTTTTTCCCATTCACCTATAATGGCCCGCTTATTAAGCCCAGACAGACAGCCAGTCCGTGTGGATTTCCATAAGACGAATTTGTTGATGGTAGTCTGCACCCATTTAATTCTCCTCAGGAGTCTGTGTTGTTCTTCGCCATTGGACTCTCCAAGGGGGCAGAGGATATGATGGCTTTCCGCTGTGGTCATCAAGTGCAGCAGCATGATCGCTTTCACTCCGTGGGAGCACTGCATACCTTAGCATATTTTTTCGTAGCCGCTCGCTCAGTTATGTTAACAAGTTTTGTAGAGCGCACAGCTGCCTCAGCAAAGAGGTGTCACAGCGCTAAGGCAGAAACCAGGAGGCTGATGACAGAAGAGAGACAGTAAGATGTAGTCTATAGTTGTCCGGCTGTGGGTGCGTGGGCTATTCCTGGCTCAGACACTGTGGATCAGAAGTTCACTGTTTTCAAGTTGTACGTCCGAAGGGTGTCGAGTCTCCCTGTGCTCCCAAAGGTGCTGACATCGGACTCCCATTCCCCTAGATGATGCGTATTAAAGTCCCCGGGGATGATCATTTCCATGGATGCATCTCGTATTATCAGGGTTTCAATCAGCTTAATCAACCGGGTGAGCTTATCCTGGGGTCCATGGCCATGGGGGTTGTAATATACGTTAATTAAAAGCATGGGTAGTGGAGCGTCCACAGACTTGAGGCCTTTCAGAATGCCAGCTAAGACCATGTCAGAGGAGTTTTTTCTCTCTGTAAAGCACAGCTTTAGGGTGTGCTTGATGTATATAAAGATGCCCCCAGAGGATCTCCTAAATAGATTGAATTGAATTGCCGGTTTAAAAAATTCTGTGTAGCCTGTTAAGGGATTGGGTGCCCACGTTTCTTGAACGCAGATGAGATCTGCCCCTTTGAGGAATGTGGTCGCAGTTGAGCTTTGCAAAATCTTATGCATCCCTATGACGTTCCATGCCATGATGTTTAAAGTTTGGAGGCTTCATGCTGTGCTGCTGTAATGGAAAGGCAGTGCTAGGGGTGGGCCTGAATTTTGTCGGCCAAGGTGGAGTCGACCCTGCCCCAATAAGCTGAATTTGGGGAGGGTGGGGCGCAGGGGGGTAGAGGCTTTGATGGTGGTAATAACCTGTCTGACCCGTGCTGACCGTCGACTGCACCGAATATTCATGTTAGCTTGATCTATGGAGCATTCCCCTCGGCTTGTCCCTTTCAGGACAAATACCGTGGGGGTGTTCTTAGAAGGTGCATGTAAAATGAATGGATACTTTTCATTTTCGAACATACAGATTTCGATCCCCCATTCTGCAAATTGTTCTTTTTCTTTGTGCACTCTTGCTGCTGTGCTGGAGTTGCCCTAAGTTATAATGGTTTGTTCCTTCCTTGGCTGCGAGGTCAAAGGGACGAATTGCACCTTGACAATGTCCCTACTGGTGATATGAGACAACGGCTGGATGTGTTGTAGAAGTTTCAGGATGTTTGGTCTGTTGAGAGAGTCTATATTGCCTTTCGATGTGCATAGCGGAGTCAATGATCTTTGCTGACTGGCCTCCCCCTGGAGCTAAGATGTCTGACCTAAAGCTGGAATCGTTGTAAAGAGGCCTTCGTGTTGGTGGAGTTCTGTCAGCATGTGTAAGAGTGTTTTGTGGATCTTGCAGGTGGCCTGGGGAGCCAGCTGCGGTCCCTTGGGCTGGTCTTATGGGTTATATTTTCCTGGAGCCAGTGTCAGCCCGATGAGGCTGTACTATTGAGCTTTCATTATTCATAGGGCTTCTTTGTTGGTTTATTTCCCAGCCAGGGGCATTAGAAGCTCTGTTGGATATTGATGCCCAAGTTGTGGCGCTTTTCCAGTTGGAGGGCCCCCCCCCCTCGGGTCGACAGCCACCTCACAGGCTTTCTTAGCTTTAGTTGTTGGTAGGCTTGTGTGCGTGCCAGGGCAGAACTGGTTGAACATTGGTTCGGATCCCAAGGCATGCTGGCTTATGGTGGCCGTGCCTGGATCGCTGGGCAGCATGTGCTGTTCATTATCTTGGGCATTTATGCCCCATAAATGGGCATTTTGAGTGGTAGATATCTCAGTCTTTTTAATCTGGGCCGGTGATGCTATGTCCCCGTGCGTGACGATCACCATCTGTGTGGAGGAGGCCCCCATGATGTCCTGCACATTTGGGTGCAAAGTGGTTGTTTGTAATGTTGGGAGGCCCGATTCTGGTGCGGCCAGAGTGTGTGCGTTCTTACAAAATATGCGGAAGAGAGGTTGACTATTTTCTGCTTCAATGGTCCGCGTTCGAAGTTCTTTTTGCCTGCTGTGTTGGTTAGATTGGGCCGGGGGGGGGTTCTCACTGGTTGACACTTTAAATGCTTTTGTTGTTTCTGAGTTGTTTCTGCTCTCTCTCCGCGTCTTTGGTGGTACTGTCTGGAGTGCATCCTGCGAACCGGTGGCCCCTAAATTATTGAGGTCGGGATCCGCTGTATGATTGCTGTGTCCCGTCGTTGGCTCGGGGTGTAGAGGCCAGGTTACTTTGTTTTCGGCTGGTGAAATTGGTTGAAAACGAGATTTGCGTCCCTACTGGCTTTTATGTGGTCATTTATGCAGTTCACCGGACTCTGGGCAGGTTTTGATTTTGAGTTTTAACTCCTCCACCAGCGAAGTGAGAACAGTTGGGAGAGATGCCAGTTTGTCCACTATCTCTTGGCACCGACATTCCAGAGGGGGAACTGCGGTACTGCTGACTGCCGCCATCGTATCAACTTTCTTAGCCACGTCAGCCATTGTTATTGCCATCACTTGGAGGGTTTCCATCTGTATTTCAAGTTTCTCCGATTGCCATGTTAAAGCGTTTATGGCTGTGGACAAGGAAGTGCTGACTGACCTTAGCAGGTTGTCCTGTGCGCATGAAAGTTCAAAAGGTAATAGCGAGAGTGATCTGTGGAGGGAGTAGCTTAGCTCTGGCTAGGAAGAAGAGTCTAAGATGTTGCATGAACCCTCCTTGCGCTTGTGAGTGTTTAAGTCTTGAAGAGGCACTGCCCTTGTGTCTGATCTTGGTGTGCGCGGGCTGTCAGCGATGGTTTTTGGAAATTGAGTGGACTAGCGGTCTCATCCAGTGATTCCCAAACGGCGACTGCAGGGGGACTTTCTCGTGGGTTTGTTTCCCGTCTTGATACGCACTCAATGATTGAAGCTGGAAAAGCTCCCAGGTTGTGGCAAGATTGGGACATTTTCTTCTCCTGAGCGCGACTTACTTCCTTAGGGCAGCTGGGTGCTGTGAGTGTGATGGGTAAGTGGGGTGATTCAGTTCCTTTGGTTGCATAGACTGGACCGGTCTCATCCTCACTGCCTATGCCAGTAGCAGTCTTTGGACGTTCCTCATTTGTGGTTGTAGTTAAGAAGGCTTCAGACTAAGTGCCCTTGAGGTCCTGGGTATCCTGGCTTGTGTCGTCAGGGCTTTCTAAAGAGATGGGGTTCCGGGTCCGTACCCAGCTGCGCATGTCATACGTCTTTATAACATTTGTTTGGGCGGCTGCTCTCCTAGAGGAGTCTGTGTGTAATGGAGAGTCTCCAGAGGCAGATTTTGATTTCTGCTTTGGCCTTGACAGGCGGGCGCTTTTCTTTGTCATTGCGGCGAGAGTGCCCTTTATCAAGCTTCTACGGTTGTGCTCGGAGACGTGGGGGTTGTTTAAAAAAGTTCCTGGTTTCCAAGCGATGTCCCTGGCCCCCCCTCCGGGTTGAGAGCTCCAACTTCACTTATGCGTTGCCACCTTGCTTTAGTAAAGGAGTTTGCCCAATTCGCCTAGTTCACCTGGTAGCCAGATACGGTGGAGGGGGAGGGTGGGTGCGAGGCAGCAACACTCCTGGGCGAGGTGGACAAGGCAGCAGCACGCCTAGACAGTGTGGTGCACCCGAGCAGATTTTACAACTGCGCACTAAGTTACAGCAAGTATCCAGCAGTCCTTAAAGATATGAGTGGCAGTTGTGCTTTATACTATCCTTTGTGGCCCTTTTGGGTTGCGGATGGGCCTGCCAGATGATGCCTGATGTACCACTGCGGACCTTCTGTCAATCAGGGCGAGCAGGCTGGATGGCTGTCTAAGGACCAGGCTGAGTTGGTCCCCTTAGTATTGGCAGTGGGCCTTCAGACAAAGCTGGCAGGCTGGAGGGGGGGTTGACGAACGACTGCGTTGCAGTGGTGGGTTCATGCAATAGAGGCTCGGCGGGACTGGCTGAGCGCAGACCGATCAGTCAAAGCGGAGGACGGCTCCCAACCTCCACCCTCTGACCCCCGCTCCTCACACAGTCCAGGCCACACTCCCCAAAACCGCGCTGCGCCAGTCCACGAGCACAGGAGAGGAAAAGCTACATTAAGAGCAGCCCAAAGTGCAAGCGCCGCCACCAGAGTCAGGAGCAAAGAAGGAGAGACGAGGCGGAATGAAAGCTGAACAAGGCAGTGAGGAGGCGGATGGAGCGGTCGCACCGACTCGCAAGCCGCGCCGGCCGCCTCCGCAACGACGGGCGGGACGCAGCTCTGAGCTTATGGACTGGGCATGCGCACACCTCAACGCACCGCTGAGAGGCGAATGCTCTGCTCCGTGCACTGTCCTGTTCCGATCCGATCCCCTGTAAGCGGGGGGAAACTGGTGAGTGCAGCGTCTTGCTTGCTCCACGCCGATTGCGCCTCCTGTCTCTGTAACTTGCTCGACTGCTCGCTCGCTCCCCAGAAACAAGAAACCTGTGCAGCGAGGTTTGCATTCTACACTCTTTGTAACAGTGATGCTAAATGGCAGTTTCACCGTTTTACTTCCTCTATCTTCCATGTTAAGTTATATGGTTAAGTACAGGAAAACGTTGCCTTCAGGATAAATAGTTTCTGAAATCTGATTCACAGTGTGAAAAATAAGAACTATTTTCCCAGACCCAGGTGCTTCCAGGTACTGTCTGGTTTTGCATAAGGCCACACTTCTATTTCTTTAGCTTCTGCCACTCAAGCCAAGTGTTTCATTCAGAATCGCACTTGTGGTGTTTTCGTGCACTTTGTGTTGTCTCAGTTTTGTGAGTGTACAGGAGTGATGACCGTGAGCCTAGTGGTCTCTGTACACTTCATGACTATCCTTTGAAAAGAGAAGAGCCTTGAATAAGTTTGCAGAACTGTGAACCTATGTTCGTAAACTATCTCTTGGTTTGAATGGGTATCAATAATGTGAATATTATCCACCAAGACTTAGATTGGAGTAATGCTAGCAGGGTGCTTTTGTTTGTTCTTTTCACCCCCGCCACCCCACGTTGCGGGCCTTCAGGCAAGTCTTTAGGTCTTGCCTACGCAGCGCGCATGCCCTGCATAGGAGGAGACCTCTTGAAATCGATTTGCTTTTTCGCCCAAAAACGTGCACGCTTTGCATTGCTTTCAATGGCAACGCGTGCACGTTTGGTGATTCCCTTGCGGGAGCGAGCTTTGGCGACATCGGTTTGTAATTATCTTGCAAACAGATGGTGCCCCTGCTCGCTCCCGCAAGGGAAACGCTGTCTGTTTTTTTTTTTTGCTTTTCGTTTGTGCCGTGAAGCAGTCCTGCTGACTTTCGCCTACCCCGCCTGTGCAGTCCATTTGCTGCCCGCCGTCGCCGCTGCTGGTTCTATCCTACTTAAAGCCCCGGTCGGATAAAGGTTACATTGGCACCTCTCCGTGCGAAGTCAATTTGGCACATCAGACTTTACATCGGCTTACATATAAATGATTATTTTAACATATGCTTTCTTGGGTTTGGTAAATGGTTCAAAGCCTTTGCAAGCTCACCAGTTATACAGCTTCACATTTTCAATCAACTTTTCCAATTTGGTCATTCACTCTGACAGATGAGGGACTAACTACAGGAATTGTAAAGCAGTTTTGTTCAGCAGCATGGCGTCTTATACGTTACTCTTTTATATTAAAAAAGTTAGCGCTCTAGCTTTTTTGTTAGTACACTAGTTGCAATTAATCTTTTTGTGATAGGAAGCAGTGGAAGCAGAGAGAAGAGGTGGAAGCTACAAATGTTAAATGCTCGCCTCTGCAAAGTCGTTCTTTTAAGTCTAATTAGCGCTAAGGAAGCAAGGTGGCGACAATACGAAGTCTGCCTAACAATTGCCTAAGGCCACACTAAAAATGGCGCCTGCGTGCTTTCGTGGCGTCGCTTCGTGGCGTCATCGCGCCACTTGCAGGGCATGGCCGTGGAGAGGCAAAGTTTGTCAGTGAGTGAGGGAAGTGAGGGCGCTGGAGCCGTACGGGTCGCCTTCTTGGTCTTTTGGGAGCAGCTGGCTGAGGCGCCACAGGCCCCGGGCCGGCCTCTGGAAAGGCGCCGGATTCTGTTTTTAATTTATACATGCATCTACATTTTTAAAATTCGGGACCGGTGAGGGCGGCGCCTTCTGGGGCTCTAACCCTTCAGACATCTCCTGAGACACAGAATCGGCAGCAGTGATGACGGAAGAGTCCAGCATTAGTGCCCTGCCCTGGTCCATCAACAGGGATGATTATGAACTTCAGGAGGTGATCGGCGAGTGCAGGCCCCGACTCCTCCTTCACCCTTTAATACCTCACAAAATGTGTGACAGGTCCCACAGCTCTGTTAGTTGCCAGGGCCCCTCTACACTCTTAAACTTGGGCTTGTGACAGCCCATGCTAATCCACTGTAGACTGCCAAGGTTTGCCACACACACCTACAGACATGGGCTGGCTGTTCTCAGATTTACATCCGTGCTATCCGGCACACATACAGTTAATGACAGTTCAGAGTGCCCCCCCCCCTTTTCTGGCCTGCCATGCTCTGTGACCTCAGTAGACACAGCCCGTGCTGACAAGCGTTTGTTATAATAGTTCTAATTCACAGGTCTAGTGGCAGGCTCCAAAGCCAGTCTGTGACCATGAATTTCTGTGTCTCACCCCTACACACACACACATGAGTTGGTGATGGGTTAAATAGCTTTCTCGGTGCTGGCAGGCCCTGCTACCCCCCCCCCCCGGCCCATACACACACAAGTTGGTGACATTGCCTTCATCTTTGCTCTTAAGGCCCTATCCCTGCACACAGACCCATGGTATGATGACTAGTCATGTTGCCCCCAGTCGTTTTGTAAGACCCAATCCCCCTCAACATTAAAACATGATTGAGCTCTTCCAGTTCCACACACTTCTGTTAGGGCACCTAGACCCCCCCCCTTGTTTTAGTAGGTCCTAACCTCATAGGTCTCAATCCTGGGAAAATTAGTGTCATAGCATAACATTTCAGAATACATTTTTGCAATCATGCAATGAAACTGTTGGTCGTGAGAGGTCTGGTGTCAGTTTTTCCCGACATACACAAGCCACTGAAAGACTCAGAGGCCTGCTCTGTTCTACAAGTCCCTTAGCCCCAGAACACTCAACCAAGATACAATAACAAAACATGCCTGTTCTGGCAAGGTTTAATCCTCAACTCATGCACACACATGCGCTTGTGACAGACTCCAATATTCATTTCTGCTATAGAAAATAGCCCCCCCATAGCCCTCTAAATGGTCTTTAACAGGGCAAAGTTGCTGACGTGCTCCCCTCCAAATGCAGAACCCACAGAGGAAAGAAAATATTTTAAATTCTCGGCTACTGCCAGCATTTCTCCAAAGCACTTCTTGGACAGTTATAGGTTCCAGATCCTGTACTTGTGCCATTAGGACCGGATCACACACCCCTAAAATATATTGATGACAGAGCCTCTTTCTGTGCTGCCTGGTTGTGCTCTTTTTGGACCCATAAACGGGCAGAAGCAAGCCCCAAAGCTCCTTTGTTGATGTCTACTCTATACCCACACTTCTCTAAACAGGTGCAGCTTATCTTATTTCTGTAAAGAAAAGATTGCCGCAGACTCTTGCTGCCCAGTCATAGTTTGCCCATCGCAGTTGAAGAACTAAGATAGCTGAAGAACCCCTTTCTATCCTTAAGTGTTTATTCTCTACCAACAACACACACAGGATCTAGTGACATGCCCCAGAGACCTTCTGTGCTGTTAGTGTCGACTGCCCTACTTAAACATAGACTAATGATAGTCCTCACTTCATTTCTGATTACATCTTCACACAAGCCCATACTGGCTTGTGATTTGTTCCGTAGGTATGGGATGACAAGGCCTCCTTTATTCCCCTCTCTATACTACAAGAGTTTAATAGCTCACCTAATCTCCAAAGAGATTTGGTGGTAGGCGTCAGTCCTGTCATGCAGTCGGTCTCTCGCTGCTTTTGAGTCTGCTCAGTACTGACACACCTAAATAGGCACAATGTCTGGCGCCCAACACTCTATTGACTTAGGTTCGCCTCTATTAGAGTACATACGTATTAGTCATATCCTCAATACCCCACATTCCCTTAGTTTCCCTAGACTTTTGCTATCCCCTCGTCAAAGTGGGGCTGCTTAAAATTTCTGCAGTGTCTGCATATTCCCCAAAGTTCTAGAAGAATCGGTTACCCTTTGAACTGGGAAAAGTCCTGTCAACCTGTCAAATACTATATGCCATGGCAGTCTGCCAGCTTCACCTTCAAGTGCTCCGTGACAAATCTGGGAAAAGCCCTAAGAATTAACTCTTAGTCTTTGCATAGCCTTCTTCCACCTCACACAGGACCCGTGATGAGCCCACACGCCCCTCCTTCGCTAACAAAGTTTGTGTGCTGTCAACCCTTGGTGCGCACAGAAATAAAACAAGCATTGGCATAGCCAATAGGTCTCGCATTTGGGACCTTATGAGTGTTTAGCCATGCAACAGGTGATGTTGTTGCACCAAGGATATTGTGCTGGATAACTAAACACTTATAAGGTCCCAAAGGCGAGACCTATTGGCTATGCCAATGCTTGTTTTGTATAGTTAACATTCTTAAAAGGTGTTTGAATCACGTGATTGGTATCTTTTATGAAACTATTATTAGAAAGTAAGTAATAAAAACAATTTTTTTGGCCTAACAAAACAACCAACTGCAAAAAAGTACAACTGTTCATCAATTTGTCAACTTTGAGACTACATGTAAGAACAGTTAAAGAATACACATTGATTTGGTAGAAGGATCAACTTGTGAAATAAACAGGTCAGCGTCTGCCTTTCCATCCCGACTCCCTGGAAAGTGGGCTCTTACTATTATGCGTAGAGGTGTGCGGTCTTTCCTGGCAATATTTCACATTTTTCCAGGGTCTCTGGTCGTGGACTTACCAGGTCTGCTAATTCTGGGCTGCAAGCATCTGCTGCACCCACCCTAGTCCACCTGCCCGCTTAATGTAGCACGGAGGAGCAGCTGATACTCCAGACAGATATAACTTAACCCAGCATACTCGCACTCTCTCCCCTCCCGCCCCCTGCACCATGGCCCTAAATATAGCTTCTGCACACATTTGCCACCTGCAGATTTGGGCTTGTATTCTCCCCTGGAAGGTGGAACACACAGATTTTGACCAGATATTCACAGGTTCAGCGCCTGGTTACCCTTTGGGTGATAAGCGTGCTATACAAATCCTCATGAAATAACGGGTTCATGTGTTATTACCCGTTCTGGGGGAAATTACTTGTAATCCCCACATTTAGCTGTAGGAGCACTCCCAGAATCTTCAGTATCCTTGCACCGAAATCTGGGGACTTCATAATTAAGCTAAAAACACGGTCCCCAGCACACGCTATAATTAAAGTCCACATGTATATTAAAACCAAAGTAAACAATCAATCTTCCTTAGTTTCTCTTTTTTTTAGTTCTTTTTTCGTTCAGATAAATACTTAGCCAACACGTGTTGTATGTGTATATATAGAGACGCTTTTAAGTCATGTAATGACATCATTATATATGACGAGGAAAAAGGTTTTGCTAAATTGGTTGCGGTCTACCCGGGTATTATGGAGACTAGTCCCGTTATTGTAATAATTTGTTCGCTTTTGGTTTTGTGTCTAATGGATATCTAGGATAATAGGTGCGTGCCATTGACTTTGGACTTCTATAGCCGATATGGTAAGAGCGATAGTATTCACTGTGCACATTGCAAGATGGCATTGGTTGTTTCTGACTCAGGGGGGACTCCTGTCCCGTCTACAGGAAAGCCACTGTCCCAGAGGTGATGCAGATCAACTGAAATTTGTGCAACTTGCTTGCAAAGCGGAGGGTCTGCCTAGCACTTAGAAGCCTGACTGTATGCTCAGAGAAGGGAGGAGAGTGCCTGGCTCAACAGGACGAGAGAATGTCAATGAGGAATCGCCATAACTGTGTCCATGGAGCAAAGACGACTCAAAAGCAGCTTAATGCGGATTATAAGGGTTTCCCGGACTCCCAGTGTGGTTTCAACAGCAGACCTTGCAATGAAATCAAGACGGAATTCAACACTGTGCTGTTCAGCACCCCTACAGCTTGCAAAGGACTGGTGCTGCCACTGCTTCAAATTTGTGTTTCTGGTGAGGGAATAGTCATCGCTACAGAAGCCCTGTTCTTAGCCCGAGGGAACAACTGGCAAAGACAAATACCCACTTGAAAAAGGTCCAAAAGGCAGCAATTGCTGAAAAGTAGCACTTAACTGAATCCAGCCTAGAAGTCCTAACTGCCGGAGACGAGCACCAATCTGATGCCAGCCTGAAAATCACACTTGCCAAAGTTGAGTAGCCACAGAGCAGCCCTGACACGCTGCTCCAACCCCAGTGGTCCAAGTCCAGCATAAGGCTGCCACCATTGTCCCACATCACTTGGGCTAATAGTGCAGGTGCGATGCGAGCACCTCCAGCACTGCAAAAGCTGCATCTCTGGGCACGTCAAGGGCCTAAACATGAGCAACTGAAAGACTGAATTGATTACATAGAGGTAAATCGGTCATGAGAACACCAACTTTAGCCGGTGTGACTTCTTTTGGCAAAAACATCTGCTCATTTGTTGCATATCTTTTGTATATTTGGTAGCTCAAGAAGCTTGGTAAAAGATTTATTACTATCCTCCTTATCTTAAAGTCTGGCCAAATGATCTAGGAGGCTAACGAGAGTTTGAGCTATTGGCAATGCAATAGCTTAAACTCTAGCAAATGCGAGACCTATTGCATTGCAAATTACTAGCGCCCATGCAGCACTTTCACATTCATGGAGGCTGCGCCCCTTTCTTTAGACAAAAGTGAAACAGCAGCATGGGGCGCTTTGACAAAACAAGCATTTGCTATGCAATACGTCTCACATTTGCTAGAGTTAGAGCTTTTGGCATTGTAAATGACAATTCCTTTTACGTATGTGTTTTGGTTTGAAGTGGAGCAGATGTATGTGGTGTGGAGTGGAATTATGTGGGTTAAATTGGAATTGTATGGGGTGGAATTGAGTGGTGTGTAGTGTATTGGAATTATGTGGTAAGGTGAATAGATAGCGGTGAGAGCTGCACAGACTAGATAGAAAGGAAGATAAAGAGGGATAAGTAGTTTGTGGTCGAAGTGGTGCATGAACTCCAGACAGAGGAGCAGAAAGAGTGTGTGGGAAAGAAGGGGAGAGCAGGCTACAGATGCATTTGAGGGAGCGCCCATGTATGCAGAAAACACCCTACAAGAGGAGGAGAGTGTGGGTTTGAGGGACAGAAACCTTGAAAAGGCACAGGAAAGAAACTGTGCTCGAAGACCTGAAGACAATAATATGAGACAGGTGGGAAGTGTGCGTGACAGAAAGGGGTGAGAGAGTAAGAGAAGGCGGGACGAGCGGAAGTGGTACCTAGAGGTATGGGGTGAGAGGTGGACCAGTGCACAGCATGAAGAGGTACAGCAAGGTAGCATGTGTGAGCAGGTATTATAGAGAGGAGAGAGGGAGTGTGAAGGAGGGATGAGAGGGGGCAGTGGGATTGTGAGGGGGCAGGGGTTTGTGGTAGTGTCAGGGGGAGGTGAGAGGGGTAGTGGTTTTGTGGAAGAGAGATGACAGGGGTTTGTGGAAGTGCGAGGGAAAGATGGGTTGTAGTGCAATTGTTTGTTGTGGAATTGTGTGGCATGTAGTTGTGTGGTGTGGAGTTGTGTAGTGGAAATAAGTGGCATGGTGTGCTGTGGAATTATGTGGATAGTAATTATATGGTATTGAGTGTACTGGAATTATTTAGAGTGACATTGTGTGTTATGGAGTTTATTATGTGGAATGGTATTGGTGTTGTGGAGTGGCGCTTTGTGGAGTTGCATTATGTGGTGTGCTGTTAAATTTTGTGGCATGATGTGGAAATCTGTGGTGTGGATTGCAGGTATGTGTTGTGTTGCAGGTTGACTTGTAGGTCACAACAGGAAAGTCAGAGAGGGCAAAAATTAGGTTACACTGAGTTTGGAGAA
This sequence comes from Calotriton arnoldi, assembly GCA_963921515.1. NCBI lineage: Eukaryota > Metazoa > Chordata > Amphibia > Caudata > Salamandridae > Calotriton > Calotriton arnoldi. The sequence continues at coordinate 797,304 of CAWUFW010001875.1, read as the reverse complement.
ATGGGAATTTAAATCTACTCTGACCGTATACAGAGACATTAGGAACATTCAAAAATATCTGCAGGGAAACCCGAACTAACGAGACAGGTCATTAAACTGGCCCAGGAGGCAGAAACAATGGAAAGGTACAGCAGTGCACTAAATGAAATGAGAAGCCAACACTTGGGGAGCACAGGAAACAGTTTGGAATCTGCAAAGACCAGTACTAGAGTGACATATTTAAGGACTTCTAATATGTACCATCATAATCTAATACTGCCACTGACAGTAGTTTGATACAGCACAACTACACCCAGTACTAGGTGCATTAGTGCACTCAATGAGCATCTGAATTATAGTGGGAGTAAAGAATAATGAAAAAATTGTGGCAGCAGTAGCCATGATATGCACAAACAAAACAGCGCAGGCATGCTCATCTAAAGACTGACATACTCATGGATAGTTTAAAAAAACAAAGAATGTATAGTACTAGCACTGCAGAGCAAAGAGAACAATAGGGGACACACAGGAAGACTAATGATCATGATAAAGATTAACAGTCTAGTTTGGTTAGATAATGGCATGCTCAGATATGTGTATACAGTAAAATCACAGGACAGGAGGTGGTTTTTAAATGGTTGATGTGGAGGGGCATGGAAACTGATGCTGTCAACCTAAAAAATAAGAGCGATGGAGTGGTAAGTTGTTGCTAGTTTAAAGTCGATATGGTAGCCTGTTCCTAGGGTTCCATCAGTACACTTCAAAAATTAACTAGTGAGACGCGGAATGCTGCTATGATTCTGTTGTGGTTGGAATTATCTTAGCTAGGAAGAACGATAGGATGGTGCTACCCCGGTCTAGCGAAAAGCAGATCATATTTTTGAGATATGTCTGTTGGATAAGCATTGTATATTGCCTAACATGAGGTAGCTGTTAAAGTAGACATTCCATTTCCAAACATTGCATTTACTTAGACTAGCATTAGGCTATTTTTACTCTGTCTTTAATGTTCGGCCCTCTGTTCTGCTGTCCCAATAACAGATGCTGTGCTGCCGTTCCGTGTATTATATAGAAGCGCTAAGCTGCCAATTAGAGTTTTTGTCTCAGCCGCAGTGCAGATGCCGCAGTGCAGCTGCCCCAGCATTAGGAGTTGGGCTGTCTTTGTGTGAGGTGCTTGCTCCTAGGTTTATCTTTCTTTGGTGGTACTGACCCAGTGTAGATAAGTGGAGTATTGTACTGTTTCCCTGCTGTAGGCCTCATTGTTTTGGCGACACATGCTTTCTTGCTAAGTCAGTGTATATTCAAGGTCGGATTGGGATAGGAAATAGTCCTGGGCACAAAAATAAAGTTGTGCCATAGGTGAATTAACTGGCTAAAAAGGTGAACTGGGTCTTTAAAATCAGGGCAGTTTTGAAATTATAAAGATACGCTGTATTTATGTTATGCAAGATATGGAAAACTGCATGCATTTGTGCTTGCTGCAGGCAATGGTTTGATAATATCTGGGAAATCAACAGTTAATACAGGCCCAGCAGACTTTAAAACTTGTCCACAAACAGCCCAAAAATGGCCCATACTCCTGTCAAACCAGTCCTTCTGGCACTGCCTGATTGCCTTATTGTAGGAAGGTGGAATCTGACTACATGGTTGCCCCCACTTTTTTCCCTGGTGTTTTGTTGGTTTTTGACTTAGTTTGGCTGGGAACCTGCTATTCAGGTCCCCAGCCTATCTGCTTTCTCTTTAAACGACTTGGAGTGCACTCTAGGTGCACTAGTGATTGGATACTGTGGTACCTTAGGAGTCCCTAGTATATGGTATCTTAGGTACTAAGGGCATAGGTACTTCACAGGCCTACCAGGGGCTGAAGCATGTATTATGCCACCCCTGGGAAGCAGACTAAATCTGACACCACAGGCCTGCTACTGCAGCCTGGGTGAGGTGGTGCTAGCACTCCTCACTGAGATATAGGTTTCCTATATCTCCTCTGCACACACATTTAAACCTATCAGTCACCCCTAAGGCAGGCCCTATCAATCCTGAGGGCAGGGTGCTTGGCTTCTATGTGAGGGGGTGCCTCTGCCTGAGCAGGGCCCCTCTGCAGCTCTCAGAGTCCATTCTCTGGTGCGGTTTGTGGATGCGGTTAAACCATATACTTTTAAAGTGCATTATATCCTCGCGGTAGAATGCTAACTTTGGAATGGCTGCATCGAAACATGTCGTGTTTGGTGTCAAACATCTTGGAATACTATCCCCCGCCAGTCCTGGCGGCGGGGGTAGCATTCCACCCTTCTAGAGGGATAGACATGTACCTGCTGTGGAAACGCGGTAGAATCCTGCAGAGCCCTGGCATCACAAAATGGATGCCACCAGTCACAGACACTGGGCTGCCCTCCTGCTGATGACCAACACTCGCAGTGGAGGAAGCCCAACAATAGATATCCTGTCCCAAGGGGGTGTGACCACCTCCCAGACAGGGTCTAGTGTATTGGGGCTGGGTGGGTGCACTCTTAGCGTGCTTTGAAGTCCTGCACTGGGGGAGCAGAAGGCTCCTCTGTTCATATGCCAGTTCAAACCGGCTCAGGGGCTACCTGCCCCTGCTCTGGCACGCAACTGGACAAAGGGAAGTGGGGGTAGCCACCCACTCCCCTGACCCTCCCATAGGTAGGGTCATAGAGCTAGTCCCTCCCTTTCTTTTAGTATAAGAGGGGGAACCTGTGCATTGCACCCTAGATTTCCCTGGACGACGCTCTGAAGAAGAATCCCGGACCTTCGACGTTCCACTACCTTTGGAAGAATGAAGAATCTCCCTTGGAGTCAAGGAGTCACTCCCCTGCTTGGCAGGCACCAAAAACTACAAACGACGGTCGCAAACTACGCCGCTCCCGCCGGAGTCCGAAGTCCCTGCAGCCCAAGAAGTGGATTTCCTGACTTCTCAAAGGCCATCGTGAGTCCCCAGCGAAGCTGAGGCCAGTGGACCCCAAGAGTAACGAGGAACCGCGACCCCTGGGTACCGTGCACTATTGTCGAGTGCAACCCCTCCACAACGTTCCACGAACTTGTGCTTTGGACCACGTGTGGTCCCAGCCTCCAACAGGAATCCCTCCTAAGATCAGAGGCCTACCACGTCCCGAGTGACCGTGGGCCCCTGTGAGCGAATCCTCCCGAGGCGTCTTCGCGATCCCTTGCCAGCCGGCTTGTGGGTCCCCAGAAGACTTTCTAAAGAAACCGAAGGGCTCCCCTGGTTGCTCCAGGCCTGCCCTGACTTTCCCTCGCTGGGTGAGTCCCACAGACCTTGCTGGTCTGCGCCATTGTCTCTTCACACTTTCCCCGAGACTTGCTGTTACCAAGGCTTGTTGGCTCCGATCGAGTCACCGACACCGCAGTAAGCTGCAGACATCGTGGGACACGCTCGAATCCAGCTCCTGGTCGTCGTCGACGCCTCCTGGACCTCGTGGCTGAAGAGTCAAGGCAACCGCGAACGACCTGAATCTTGCGACGACGGTGGGCATCCATCTTCCTTGCCCCGAGTCACTGCCAAGTGACTTTGAACACTGTCCCCTCTGCTTTCAGGTCTTCCATCTTCCGAATCCAGGCTTGGATTCCTCCGGACACTTCTCCTGTCGCCGCAAGCAGCAAGTCTTCACTGGCTCCCATTGAAAACGACGCCGCGACCCGACACCAAAGAACACCTATGCACCCGGCTCCCCTGGGTGAGGTAACTTCAGCACTACGGTGCTCCTGTGGGTGTGGGCCCTAGAACTACTTACCCTGTAAGTGACTTGCTTGTAGCGTCCCTAGAAGTGTCCTAAAACTCTAACTTTCCAAGTGCGACAATTGCGCTGACTCGTACAGGGTTCGCATCTGTGTTAGACACACCGCGTCCATCTCCTTTGCAACACTATCTAAAACTGTATCCTTCGACTTGTACTGAGTCCGATCGGTGTTCGCCTCGAACACACAAAGGGCCTGTAACTCTGAGATCTCCATTGCACTGACTCGCACCAGGTTCGCGTCTGTGTTAGACACAGCGCGTCCATCTCCCTTGCATCTCCATCTGTGACCGCGTCCTTCGACTCGTACAAGGACCGATCGGTGTGTTCGCCTCGAACACGCAAGGGACCTTTAACATTGATATCTCAATCGCGTCTGAGTGCATAGACTCGCACAGGATTCGCACCGATGCCAGGTCACCGCGTCCGTCCCCTGTGGGTCTCCTACAACTACCTGGGGTGGTTCTTGGGGGTCCCTCGATTCTAGATGACCTAGGTCTAGCAAACTAAGATTGTGATATTCGATTGTGCTAAACTTATTCTGATAATATTTGACTTGTACATATGTTCCGGACCTCTAATCTCATAAAGCGATTAGTAGAGAGTGTTTATTAATAAATACATATATATTTGATATATATACCTGTGTGGTGTCTTTTCATTTGGTGATTCAAGAGATTGTGTGGTAAAACAAGCTGCTTTACATTCCTTCAAGACTTAGCCTGAAGGCTGCTCTCCACAGCTACCACTAGGATAGCTTTCTATAAAGGTTGTCTTAAACCTATCTACCATAAGAGTCTAATTGTTCTGGTGCAAGGTGTCCACTTTAATTAGTGAACAGCATATGCCAGGCCAACTTCTCACACTTATCGGCCAGTCGATCTTGTGTATATTAGTATCACACATTGTGTTGTTCTTCTGGTTTTGTAGTGCGAAGAGCTGTGCTACCGTATGTGTTTTACTGTACATGTTTAAACGGCAGATGGTATCCAGCTGTCCAGTATGATAGTGGCAGGCGTTAAGGTGCTACTTTTGTGTTTTAGTGTCCGTCACTGCGCTGCAGTCTCCGAATTTTAGTGTCAAGTGTTTCTGTACTTGTGTTATAGTACCAGGACCTGCAATTTTGTCCATGGGAATCCAATTTCAGACATAAATCCATCCATCCATACACCAGAGCAGATTTTAAAACGAGCAAGATTCAATGTATGCACGGGGAGAGGTTTAATCTGGGATGTGCACATCATGTATATTGGGTACACTTTACACAGTCTCAGAAATCAGACCTCTAGAAGAAGGTTGCCTTTCCCTCAAATAAAAACTTGCAATCATGTTTGCATGTATTTTTTTAAACACGATTCATGTTCTGGACTCTAGAAAAACAAAAACACATATTGAAGGGCAAGGGAAGGAGAAAGCAGATAGCTACAGAAGTGAATGCAGTGTTCATACCCGATGGGACATGGATTTGTTTTATTTGCGGTATTAGTTTTCTGCTAGACATGAAACACAGAGAAGACAAATAAATATCCATTAAATGTGAGCTAAAGCAGAGACACACACAAGAGAAGGCAAATAGACACGACCGTAGAGGAGGGAGGGGAGAGCATACAATAAAATATTCCACGTCCGGTAGTGGAGGAGGGGGCAGCTGTAAAAGAGAGAACAGCCCGAAGCGAGGGAAAGGCGAGCGTGTGTTTTGGTGTTTTCCCACGGTAGTTTGCATGGGGGTGAGGTGTTTGTAAAACCCTCAAAACTGTCCAAAGACTGCAAAACAAAATTCCACAAAATCTACCCAGCTCAATATATTTGTGGAAAATTAGCAAATTAACTTTGTAAACAAAATTTGTCACATGGAGGGGTTACTCACGTTCAGGGCACAAGTGCTAAAAAAAAAAAAAAAAAAAAAAAAACAAGTGGGGGGGGGGGACTAACCTAGTTAATCAGTATGCAAGTGACATCGCAGCGGTGGCATCGCGGCGCGTGACATCACAGCGTGTGACATCAAAGCGTGTGACATCAGATCTTAAGCCCTCACATATATGTTTAGCAGGTGTATCATGAGTACATTTGAGCACATTTCGAGCATACTTGCAAACCCTCCTGATTTAGGCAGAAGATTCACACTTTTGTAAGCTTCACATAAACCAATGTTACCTTTTATCAGCGTTAAGTTTTCTCTAGCCATAGTGCTTTAAAAGAAATAGTGATATTTAAATTATTACAACGCCTCCTCAGGGGTATAAGCACTATATAAATACTATTTATTTTGTGCAAATGCTGGGAAACCTCAACACATCTGAAGTTTCTACAGTGCATGCATATCTCCTAAACAGAGCCTGAACAAAGTGAAAAGCTGCCTCTCTTCAGTATGTGTGAAGTGCTAACAAGCTGTGAGCCTTTGTTTCCCCTCTGCTGCATTTGCATCAGGTGTGAGGCTCCTGACTGCTCCCAGCCAGGTGACTCCAACAAAAGGAGGCCTGATGTCCCCTCCAATTCGGCCTTTGTTATGGGCCCAGCAGGAGTCAGAACTAAGGGGCCCATTACGATACCCGGCGTAAATAAATCCGCCAGGCATGGAAGCGGCAAAAATCCGCCCGCACACACCGCCTGAACACCGACCACGCCATTACGATTACACAAACCGAAAACCGCCATCGGCGGAAAAATCACACAAAATACCGCCCGCCATCGTCCGAGTCGGAGTCAAACCGCCCGCCACGGACGGAAACACGCACGACAACACAAAACCGCCCGCCCTCACGGCCGACACACCGCACGTGAAATTACGATCGCACCGCCATGAGCGCGGAAAAACCACAAATATACCGCCCGCCAGCGCAAACAACGCCGATGAGAATCGACACGGCAGAAGCCATGGCGCCAACGTACCTGCACAGAAACCATCCGCACACAAAACCAATAGCACACAACATGGCCAACAAGTCCACACAGCAAGGCACGCACAAATACACAAGCACAGTACACATCCCGAAAACACCCCCCGGACAAACAAAAAATACAAAGGCCAGAACCCCAGACACAACACACCTGAAAACAACAGACCATGAGGACACACCCACATAGGTGAGTACAAAAGCAGCACTCCCACAGACCACAACCCCTTGCTACATTGCAAACCAGAGAGGAGAGGAGAGGACACAGTGACACAGCAAGGACAGCAGCACACCACAGAAACGCACACATCACTACCACCACCACCACCACCACCACCAAACACCAAACACCACCACCACCACACCCCGGCACAACAAACCCCATGCACATTACACAACACACACCGCACCAGCACCACAAACACCATGGCACCACAAAGGATGCCCAAGTTCACGCCCATGGAGCTGACGGTCATGGTCGACGAGATCATCAAGGTGTACCCACAAATCTATGGGAACATGGTCCAGCACACACCACTAGCCACCAGAAACAGAATGTGGAACCGGATCGTAGACCAGGTCAATGCAGTCGGGACCCTGCCCAGAAACAGAGTCGAGATTAACAAACGTTGGAATGACGTCAAGAGCCTGGTCAAGAAGAAGGAGGGCAAAAACAGAGAGCTGGCTGCCGTCACTGGCGGAGGGAATCCCGCGCTCTTTAAGACCTTCAAAGCGTGGGAGGAGAAGGTGCGAGTCGTAATACATCCGGAGATCCTCGCCGGATTAGCAGGGGAGTGGAGGCTGGTAAGTACAAACTAATGTATACCAGCACACCGCTATGTACTCACATGCGCAACTACCATGCCACAGCTCCCAGGGACAAACACCCCCATGTCCAGCACACAATACACAACACATCACACACACATGCAACAGACACTACCACACACAGCCCAAACCGAACAACTGTAAGATGCGTGGGGACATGTGTACACTCAGCCAGCCACGTCACCACCAACAGGTCCCCAAATATGCCAGAAGCGCCACAACGAGCACCCACCACACCCATGTGTCCGCCACAGCTGCACTAACCGACAAGTAACAGGTAAGTGGCAGGAACACAAAGTGCAGTGGGTGGGAGGGTGGACAGCCCAAGTACAACACACACCAGGCCCCAGTCCCACAGCACAGCAAGGAGGAGCATCCCCCACACCCCACAGCCACGTGTCAGCCACCGCAGTGCACAACGACAGCCGAAAGGCAGACATCACGGTCCACAGCAATCGGTGTCAGTGGGTGTCCAGCCACCCCCACGACCCACAACACCCCCCCACCCCCACAGACCTGCAACATGGAGCACCCCCCGCTTAGAGCCATGTGGCATCCAGTACAGTGCACGCACGAACAACTTGCAGGTGGGAAACTGGACAGGGCTGGATTACTGGAGGCATGAGGACCATGACACGACCAACACATGGGACATGTCACGTAGCAGACGAACACGCAGCACCGCCCACCGTCACGAACAAGTGAACAATGTGCACACGGACATGAACAACAGACTCACACCCCACATGACCAATCACAGACATAGCAACACCCAAGGAGCCACGTCTGCATGCACAAGCCACACTGAATATAGTCCCACACGGCAGCCACTGTGCAACTCATCACACACAACCGAAACACCATTGAAGTCCTGTCCATGTAGCCCCTACTGCCTGTCAACCACACACCCCACAACTACGCCTATGTAAGACAAACAACACTAGACGCAACAGAGCGGAACAACAGAAATGCACACGAACACCACTGAACCCATCAAATTCACAGACACACCATGCACATACAACATACCATCCATCCCATCCGTCAGCCCCAGTCTCATGAAAGGCATGTCATCCGCACAGCTGCCACACATACAGCAGTCACGCTAAGACACATGCCCATGACCAACCATGTGCCAGAAGTCAATTAAGCGCACGACACACTGTGAGCAACAACACACAACATGGGCCACACCCCCCCGAGCACTGCAGTGATGCACATGGCACAGGGCAGCACGCACACCAAGGAGATGGGACAACTGCAATACGTTGGCTGGCACACAACTATCACTCACTCATAACGATGCGTCCAATGCCATGTCCAGTAATCACAACAGACAGCAAATATGCAGGCCATGTCAAGCATGCACACACCTCAAACCATGCACTGTCATGCTGCCACAACACATGTCACGTTCGGCACCCATGGCTCACAGCATGTACCCCAAAAGCATATCCCCTCCCAAATGCGAATCTGGGGCATGGCCCCCATGTTGCCATATGCGTTCCTAAGCGTTCCATTTGAACCCCAAAAGCATATCCCCTCCCAAATGCGAATCTGGGGCATGGCCCCCATGTTGCCATATGCGTTCCTAAGCGTTCCATGTGAACCCCAAAAGCAAAGTACAAACCAGACCCAGGATGGGCCAGGAGCCCACATACACCAGAGTCACAATGAGTAGGGGCACAGCAACACACCCATCGGCATGGCCAATCCCTCCCATGCCACATGTGCACAGCACACAGTCCCATTGCCTAGCACACACAACTACAGATGCCACAGCCACACACTCGCCTCCGGGAAACCCATGTACGAGATTGCACGAACTGCCAATGTCAGACGACAAATACATACTTCGCCAGGTGCAACACAATAACAAATCTCATTCTCTCCACAGGTGACGAACTGCCGGATGCTGGGGATGGAGACAGCAGCCAGCACAGCCAGCCCACAAGCCCCCAACGAGGACACACGGATCTGGAGGATCTGTCATCCTCTTCGGACACGGACCACCAAGCAGGCCCATCTGGCGTGGCAGGGCCCAGCCGCTCCCCAGGACCCCTCCTACCCACCAACCCATCATCCAGGGATGCTGAACAGTCCCAGCCCCCTGCTGCCACTGTCGTTGCGGCCACACCCACGGTCATTGCGGCCACTACCACTGCCGCAACCGCCACCATCGCCGCACCGACCACCACCGCCACCACCACCACCACCACGTCTTCGCTGGCACCAGCCCCAGCGCAGGTGGTGGCCCGGCCGACTGGATCCACCCTGGGAGCCACAGCGAGGACCGTGGTGTGCAATGTGGCTAGTGGGCAGGCCGGTGGCAGCAGGACTGGTAGGAGGAGCAGGGTCAGGGAAACGCCAGCCTCCCCTGGGAGCCATGCCCTGCCTCAAATGGCCAGAGTCCTTGGGGCCTACGAAGAGGCCCAAGGACAATGGGCCAGGTCTGCTACAGACACGCGGGAGGTGCTGGGGGTGCTGAGGTCCATGGACGCCCATATGGGCCAATTCGTGTCCCGTATGGACCAACTCGTGGACCTCATGGGCCAGCTGGTGGTGGCGGTGGGGTCACAGGCAAGGCCAGCAACACCACCTCCGCCACCACCTGCTAGGGCGCAGGGTCGGGCAGCAGTGTCCACTTCCCCTGCGTCCACAGCCAGTGAGCACACCTCACCCACCACCAGCAGGTCGCCACCACACACCCCCCTCCCAAACGTGGAAGGGGCCGTCCGAAGAGGAAACAGATCTCCCGGGAGGACTTCGCACGCTCCAGTCGCAAGTGAGGCAGCCAGCCAGCCTTCCGCCAGCCTTCCTTGACCAGCCACTGCATTGACTTGCTCTACGATCCCACTCCACACAGCCATCTGGATGGCATGTGTGTGTTGGACTATGGACATAGAACCAGTGGGTACACCCTGAGCTTCACGCAGCCATGACCGACAGCTCATTGTCACTGCACGCACCACTTTTGTCATCACCTTACACACAATCACATGTCACAGTTTGTAATAAATGCACCTTTTTCACTAACTGCTGTTTGTGCCCTGTGTTTTATTTGTACGGAATACAACGGCCACCTTGGGCGGAAAGGCACCTGATGCGTGGCATGGCAATGGAATCCGGAGGGCCTGTAGGGACCTAGGGGTGGGAGACAGAACAGGAGCACATTCAATGAGTGTGTCACACACCCATCACACAGTACATGTCAACAACTACAAGCAATGTACACACATCGCACAGAGCAATAGGGCACAATGCCACAGTCACCAACAGTGGCATACTAGCCTGGCCATGGAGCGTTGACACACTGCACGCAGTGAACATACGGCCACCCTGACACAGCACACACACACCTGCACAGATACAGACACATCATCCGTCGTACATGGACACTCACCGTCAAGTGAAGTAGCGGGCGATGAGCTGCTGGCGCACATTCCCAGCTTCCTCCTTTCCGCTGTCCACCTCACTCGAGCTGTCCTGGTCTGCGGGCTGGGGCCCTGGTTGATCTCCGTCATCCACAATGAGGGGGATCTGCTTCCGAATGGCCAGATTGTGCAGCATGCAGCACGCCACCACTATCTGGCACACCTTCTGTGGGGAGTACGCCAGTGCACCCCCGGTGCGGTCCAGGCACCTGAACCTGGACTTGAGGAGGCCAAAGGTACGCTCGACCACACGTCTGGTCCTCCCATGTGCCTCATTGTAGCGATCGTCTGCTGGGGTGCGAGGATTCCTCAATGGACTGAGCAGCCATGCCCCATTCGGATACGCAGAGTCACCTGGGTGTGAGGGACACAGAGAACCGTTGCTATTCCAACTGGACAGGGGACAGCATCGCACAACCAGCACGCTACACCACTCCACATACTCACCGACAATACAGCCACGATCCTGTTGCAGATTGGCCATCAGTCGTGGCAAGATGCTGTTGCGCATTATGTGTGCGTCATGGGCCGAGCCTGGGAACTTTGCACACACGTGGGTGATCACCATGTCCGCAAGGCACACCACTTGCACATTCAGGGAGTGCGTGTGCTTCCTGTTGCGGTACAGGTGCTCAGTGGCCTGTGGTGGAACAAGGCCAACATGTGTGCAGTCAATGGCTCCCACAACGTGTGGGATTCTGCCAAGGGCATAGAATGCACCCTTCACTGCCGCCAATTCACGAGCCCTGGGGAATCTGATGTACCTGTTCCGGTACAGCATCATGGCTGCCAGTACATCCCTCAGCACCTTGCTGAACATGGGCTGGGACATCCCTCCTCCACTGCCCACTGTGTGCTGGAATGACCCAGTGGCGAAGAAATGCATGGCGGCCATCACCTTAGCCGTGGGGGTGACAGCAGTCGGATACACCCTGCGGGGACGGAGATGGGGCTCTAACATGGCACACAGTCGATGCAGAGTTGGCCTGTCCAGCCGAAACTTCCTGATTACCTCTGTATCGTCCATGTCCGCCAGCAATTGGTATGGGCGGTCAATGTTCGGTCTCCGCCTAGGGACAATGGCAGAGGACACATGTCAAAGCAACACGGCACATAGCAATTTCGCATACACATCACTGACATGACTGAGCAAGCACATGAGCCACAGCCCAGCTGTCAAGCTGGGACGGCACGGCCACAATACACTTACACAGGTCTCCCAACAATGGCAATGGCAAGTGAGACATACCACTGCCATGTGCATGCACATGGGGATCCAGGCCCCAATGACTTGCGGGGCGTGCTGATGGGGACTGACTGCATATTCGTCAAGCGGCAACGCCACGGCAACATGAGTGTCTGCTGAGCATGGAACTGCTTCCGAGGCTGGATGAGTATGGCACACGACGACGACGATGTGGGCACGGGCTGAGCGGCCAATACAAGTGGGACCTGTGGCACGAGGGGATATGAGACAGTAGTAGGTGTCAGCACTGCACCCTATGTACAGCACTGTACGGATCACAGCTCCCGAAACATTGACTGGTGTCCACATTGACAGCCCCATGCCAAGACGGCTGTGTGCTTGCAGTCACACGTCACAGGTGAGAGGTTACATTGCACGTGCCAGGTGGCAGACGTACATAGTGGGAGCTGGCATGTGTGTGCATGTGTCTCCTGTTCAGGATCCACCAGATGGGCGCTGACTCTGTACTGACCATTGGACACAGCATGTTCCGTGGAAGGCTTGTGTGTGTGGGATGGTGGCACTGGATGTGCCTCCGTTGGGTGGGGGGCCATGCACAGGGCGGGTACGTCGATGATTGCGCATTGTTGGTCACGGTGGGTGCACCAACTAAGATGTGTTGCCCTGTGTTCAATTCCTATGTCCGCATGATGATGGACTGTGGATGTGGGCAGACTACACATTGGTCGATGTGCTGTCTATGTGCATGTGCCTTCACACCAGGCACAGCTGCCCCTGCACATTTGACCCCTGCTGGACTCGCTGCTGGGTCTGTGGAGCTGATGCACCTTCTGCGCGTGGGGCGGGCCGCTCTCCTCACTTCCCTCATTGCGCATGTCATGTCTTTGCCGCAGGTGACATGGATCATGGAGGGCCCACATGTACGCGTGGGTAGGCTACACATGATTGTTCACTGGTCGCCACCCCCAGTCAGTGTTTCGAATGGGAAGGTTGTCGTGCTGGTGGTATGTTCGATGTGGCGGATGGGCGGGCCTAGGTGCGGGCTTACATTCCGGACATGGGGGGTAGTTGGATTGGCGACTAGTTGCAGTACACACGGGACACGTCTCTTCCTTTCCACATCTGGGTCATCCCTTGTACTAACTGACAGTGATACAGTCATCTTCGCCCCAGCCCTCATGTCGTCCCCTCGCCCCCCAATATGCATGCTCACCTGCGAGGCTAGCGCTTGCACAGGCAGCCCCAAGCTCGCACCAGAGAGGGCAAGGAGTGTATGTGTGGGTCCAGGGTATGATGTGTGGCGGGACGCCGTCCACCTGCGTGGTGCCCCAAATGGAGACCCGGCCTGCATGGACTATGCATCACAGTCTTCGCCTTCCGGATCCGCCACCTGCGACACCCAGTGGCTGTGGCTGCCCTTGCGGCCATGCCGCGTCCGTCTGTGGCTGATGGCCCACACATTCACTCTTTGGCCTCTCTGGGGAGGGCTCGGGGGTGGTGGCGCACGCGCTTGCACTTAGTCGCAATGGCATGTGGCGTGGTTGGTATGATGGGCAATGGATGGGATGGTGCGAGCCACCTCCCGTGACGTCAGTGCTGCTCGTGCTGTGGTGCGTCCCCCTACACTTCCATCTGACTTGTGCCATGCTAGACGTTGAGGTTCTATTGCCTGCGTGATATGACCAGGAGGAGCGCGAGGAGACCTCTCACACACCATGCTCCACTGCCATCCCGTGCCCTGTATCGCCTGTGCGGATTGCCTATGTTGGGGTTACACCTGGTCGACTGGGGCTGTGTGTGCCTTGTCAAGGGGCATGGCGGGCGCACAACAGGATCCAGCTTGTCCACAGAGGGTGGGCTGAGGTGCGCCTGGTACCGCTTTGTACGTGTGCCCGGCTGCTGTGCACACACGTGTTCACTCCCCCCCGACAGGTGTCCTCTCACAATGCCCAGGGAAGCGGTGGTGTACTGTTCATGACCCCTCCCAACACGGCGTGCTCCAACTTGGCATGTGCGCATCTACCCGTCGCACCCACCCACCTGAGCACTGCGTCCATACGACTTCACACGACACATGTGTGTCTTCCACAGTAGTGCTACTCATTTGCGTTGACATCCAATACCAGTGGACTACATGGTCATGTCACGACTGCCGTGTACTTCACATACTCTCATCCTCTCTCATTCGTACTTGTGAAATGAGTCAGCGGAGACAGTTTTGGTTTCAAACATTATATTGAGTCTTCTGTCCTCTGTGATGCAGTATAGTGGACACTACTGGCAGTGGAATACATGTTGAGGATATACTGAGCAGGATTACAAATGGGATAGGGTGTGGGGTAACATCTGCTTGGCCAAGGCTGTGCTAATGTACATTTACGTATAGCTGCGGAGCTGCGGACTTTGACACAGACGGTATACATGTAGCCTACCAGACCGCTCGGCATCATGGGCACAGTCCATCTCAGTTCCATGTGACAGGTTTGCTGCGGTTGTTCCTCATGCACGCGTGCATGTGAGATGACATCAGGGCATGTGCTTGCATGCATGCAGCGGCGTGCCACTTGTTGTTGCACTGTGGTGGTTACTGGACATGTCACAGTCACTGGGGTCGTGTTGTTGTTGTATGCACTTGTCGTCCATGCAAAGGTCCTGGCATGGGATTCCCGGGGCGGGGGTGGGAGGGGTGCAGCACCCACAGACTCCAGGCGACCCATTCATGTCCACTGAGCGGTGTGTGTGTCCATGTGCGCTGGATCCATGTCGTGTCCTGGTTGTTCGTGCAGTTCCGTCCATGTGGGTGCGATACACAGAGCCCATGCCACTGCCTCCCACGATGCATGCGGTGTTCCTGGATGTGATGGGGAACAGTGTGCATGTCCCGGTCATATCCGATGTCATGGCGATGTCGTTGATGGTGTGGTTACAGTTGCCGGTCGTTTGGTATGGCTGTTGTGGTGGTGACTGGCCAGTCCGTGCGGAAGCTGAGCATGGGTGCGGGGTTGGACTTCATAGGTCACTCGGGGAACCTGCGTTGTGGTCTGACGTATTTACAGGTTGTCAGGTATGCGATGCCGTCCAGCAGGGCTTCCATGTCATTGGTGGTGTACATGTTTGCCAGCCAATGAAGCGGATGGTGGCTGTCAAGGTGTTGTTCGTAGGTTGTCCCTTGGAGGACCATGATGGGGCATGCTGGGTGACATTCGATGTAGCTGTTCTCGATGATCCGTCGTGTGGAGGCACAGTGGTTCCATTTCAGTGCGGGTGCGATGTTGGCCACATACGCCATGCCCCCATAGGCAGAGCAGGCCCTGTCGTGTGCGTCCAGAGGGAGGAGTAGTGGTAGCAGGTCCGCCTTCAGACATGCCGGGTTGGAGAGGCATATCTCGACGGGATGCTGGTAGGGACACCTCCGACAGTAGAAGACGGGCATGACGCAGCTGAACAATGTGATGCGGTAAGTCAGTCGGTAACTTACGTTCAGCAGGGACAGGAGATCGCATCCCAATGTATGTATCAGGTTGGTTTTGTACAGCTTGAGCTGTTCGGCGTAGTTGGGTAGGTGTGTTGCGGTTGCTATTTCGCAGCGGTTCGTTGAGGTGGCGTGCTCCGGCTGTGTGTGCAGTCTGCAATGTGCACGCTCCGGGGTTGCTGTGAGCTCTGTGTAGTCGTAGGGAGACAGGACTTGTGTTCTGTTGGCTTGTTTGGAGGACACGGGCCCTCTTCCCACATGCTTCTCAGACAGTTCAAGGTCAGTGCTGTGTGACTCCTTCCAATTAACTTGCATGTGGCCGACATGGGGGAGTGTTTTCTTCTTTCTTCCCCGTCCGTTGTGTGCTTCTGTGATATGCGCTATCTGCCCTGTGGTCGGTCTCCTCGGCATGCCTGTGTTGGTCTATTCTTGGACAATGGCTGTATTCACCGGCTTCTGTCGTAGGGCTGTGGTTTCGGTGTTGGAATGGAAGGTCATTCAGTGCTGTCTGCTCTCCCTTGTGTGGGCGGCAGGCTGCCTTTCCGCTCTGCGTTGGGCCTTGTGTGTGGATGTAATTCTTGGGCCACCTGTTGTCGGTCCCCGGGCTCTTTGGTGTTCCGTTTCATGTGTCTTGTTCATATGTGCAGGGTGGTATGGGTTTTTCAGTGTGGTACTGGCGTTCCTCTTCCCGAAGGGGCCCTGCTTCTCCTAGTTGGTGTTGCCGCCGCTGTGTGCTTCGCCATGTTTGTTACACTGGGGTGTGTCCTGCTGTTGCGTGACTTCACTGACATGTGTGCGTAGGTTGTGTGGCGTTGGGTGTTGTCCGTGAATTGGGCGTTGGGGACATGTCTGTGGCAGGCCTGTCACGTGTCATGTGCGTTCGGGGTGGGGCTGATGTGTGTGCTGCTTGGTTGTGTCCCTGTGTCTGTGTGCGACGCATGCATGGCGCTGCGGTTGGCCTCTGCGTTGTGCGCATGTGTGGCGGCGTCATCGGCGCTTTGTGGCCGTGACGGGGTGGTTGGTTCCTAGTCCCAGGTGGTGTGTACACGTGTTCCGCGATGTTAGGATTTGGCCTGTGTGTCATATGTGGATGCAATGGTGGATGTGTAGTGTGCACGCGCTGGTGGGGGGTTGTCCGCTTTTTACGCCCTTGCACTGTGTGCGCTGTTTGCGTGCACTTGTTGTGTGTGTGCGCCTACCTGCGTCTCCGCGGTACGTTGCGTCCTTGGTGGTGCATCAGCAGAAGCATGGGAAGGGCCTGCAGTGCTGGATTCATGCCCGGGGTGCCGCTTCTTCGTTGTCCGTGCTCTGCGTCCGTGTTACCGCCTCTCTTTCACGTGCGGTGTCTCTTGGCCGTGGGAGCCGTTTGTTTGCGGCATCGTAATTTATGCGCCGGGCGGGACGTGTTTCGTTGGACGGTGTGTGTCAGTTGTGCTGCGCCGCTACGTGAACGGGCGCACTTTGATGGCGGACGGTGTTGCTGGCTTGCCGGCGGTGTTTGGCCTGCTTTTCGCATCGTAATTGGGCGGGCGTGTGGACTGCTGCGTGCCGGCGGTAACTGGTGGTTTTTGCATCCGCCAGCACGGCGGTTGTGCTTCCGCCCGCCATCGTAATGAGCCCCTAAGAGAGCCCCGTCCCCGCCTGCACGTTGTTGCAGATAGAAAGCAGATAACGTGCAGGCGCTGCAGGATGTGTCCCGGTGTTTGTAAATTACACCGGGACGAATTCAGCATATTTTACAGTGGGGCCACACTTCTTGGCAGGGTGGACGGCATCCACCCTGTGAAAAAAGTGGGGGGACGCCGTCCACCCGCGTGTTCCCCCGACTCGTACCCTGCTCACGTTCCTCGAGAATGTTTTTCCCATCACTGTTTCCATAGCTAAGCATGACCAGTCCTTGAAGCGTGGGCGGGGCTGCCCGGGAGAGTCAGAGTTGTGGGCTGCAGCTACCAGCAATGAGGCAGTGTTACCGCTGCAGAGAAGTAAGTGCCTGCAGTGTGTGATAATACCTCCAATGCTTGCTGCTATAGGATAGAAATTATAGAAAAAACGAGCAATGCAGGATAGCTACCCTACTTCCGGATCTTAAAATCACGCTGTTTGTGTTTGGTTTGACTGAGGGAAGGGTTTTCTACAGCCAGCCATCACCCTGTTCAGTGGAAGGAGAGCAATTCGGCCGACAGAAACGCTGTGTGAAAAGCACAAGCAGAGCTTCTGAAGCAAGGAAGTGTTTATTTTCTGCGAGGCTCGAAAATGTCTTCTCTATGAGGCCAGCGAGAGTGCAACGAATGAGCTAAACAAGTTAACACGAGCAGCAGCGCATCCCCAAACAGCTGAAAGAAATAAAAAGAATATTGTGCGAAGCGGGTGAATAAATTAAGAGCATTGCGTCCGTGACGCGTGCGCCACGAGGGAAGAGCTTGAGCACAATGAAGCGTGGCGGCCGTGAATCGGCACCCATATGACCGTGCAAGCCACAAAAGCTGATTTACCAGCAAACAACATTCCAAAGAGGAGACATACGGGCGCCATTACCAAAGCAGCCCTCGCAAGCAGTGATTAAAAGCAATGCAGCATAACCAAAAGAGTTCCCCAAACAACAAATGAACCCTGAAGGCATAAGGAAACAGTACTTTACCAGTGCTCCTTAGCCTTCAAAGGAAGTGACGTGCCGGCTATTGCAACCACTTAGGAGGCACCAAAGAAGAGCGTCACGAGAATTAACCAATCGTAAGCAGCAGGCGGGAAAAATGTCGGAATATCAATTACTGCAGGTCTTGCAGACAGTGCATGCGCTGTAGCTCGACCTAAAAAAGCATCCGTTTGTCAAGTTGACAAACGGATGTTTTTTTTTGTAAAAGCGCCCAAGCCGCACTTTCACTTTAATAGCGGCCGCGCACCTTTATTTAGTTGCGGCTTGTCTAAAGAAAGGGGCGCATCATCCATGAATGTGAAAGTGCCACATGGGCGCTAGTAAACAAACAATAAATAAACAAGCGGGCCGCTAGACTTAAAGACTGCGCTGCTAAAATAAATAAAGAAACGCGGCCGCTATCGTTAAAGCGGACCGCTATTAGTAAATAAAATAAAAGCGGGCGGCGTGCTACGACGTAGTGGGTGGTATAGGGGCAAGTCATTAAACAAAATAGTGCTCACAGCCAAGATAAAGCAGACCGTGTAACAAGACAAGTAAAAAGGTCCAGTTGTTATGGGAGGTTAAAAAATGCAGACAAGGCAGTACCAAGGAGGGACTAGCAAGCCTAATAACGACTCGGAAGCCAGCGTTTACGAAGGACAATGACACAAGCCAATTAAAAATATGGGCGGAGAGTGGGCGGGGCTTCAAAGCCATACTTCAATACTGCATGTCTCGCAGCAGCGCATGCGCTGCGCAGACTCGACATAAAGAAAAAAAAAAAAGCATTTTTCATGGTTTGCTATGAATGACTGCATATGATATCTGCTGTTTAATGTAGTTAATGCCCAGTCACCAACACAGTATCCTATAACCTCATACAAAACGGCAATGAATGTATTATTTTTGCTCACACAACTAGTGTTTTTCCCAGACCTTGATTAACAAGCATTGATAAAGCTAGAGCAATGTTAATTTTTGTTTCATTTTATCCTGCAACCATGTGCCAAAAATATATATATATATATATATATATATATATATATATATATATATATATATATATATATATATACACACAAAAAACAGAGACTCTCCTTCCAGAGATCCTGGGCCCGTGAAAGGGTGGCGCGATGCCGGCGGAGAAAACCGGTAAATCAATATTCATCCAACCAAGCAGGTTTTTGCGATAACCCGAGAGCGCGATTGGCAACCCCGCATTGGATGAATATATATATATATATATAATTGGCATTTTATTAGAAGAGACCCTGTGATTGGTGATCTGGTACCAAAAAGACCTGCAATCACATACAGTAGAAGAACATCCATGAAAGACGTTCTAGTCAAAAATGATCCTACTGGTCCGCAAACAAAAGGCACATGGTTAAGTCAGAGACTGGGATTTTACAAGTGTAAAAGCTGTAAAGCGTGCCAACATGGAGTAACAACAACAACATATAAAACTCCGTTTGGTGAGAAAGAAATTAAGATTGATAAAGCACTTAATTGTAAAACAGACCATGTTGTATATGTGCTGGAGTGCCCTTGCAATTTAAAATATGTGGGTAGTACAATCCTACAAGGACACAAAAGGGTACTCCAGCACATGCGGGCTATACAGAACAATGATCAATCGTACCCAGTGGCCCGACATTTTAATGAATCCCATGGAGGTAATTTTAAAGATCTGAAATACTTCCTTATAGACTCTGTGCCACAAAACAAAAGGGGCGGTGATCGAGAGAAAGCTCTTCGTAGATTAGAAATGTTATATATTTTAAACCTAGACACCACACACCCGAAAGGCCTTAATGCCACTGAGGAACTACATGCAAGTCTGTTTTTTTAGATAATATCTAAGTACAGCATAAGAACCAGTGTTGCACTTTACATTAATTAGTGGGTACAAAAAATCTGCTCATCCATGAACACACATGAATTGAAACAATGAGTTTTTAAATAACCGCTAATCCCATCCCTATTTTTTAACACACATAGTAAGATATGAGTTTTTGTTTACACATAGGTTAATGAACCTGCACTTGACACTTTTCTATTCACGCGATTTTGCACATATTTATATTCAGGGATACCAATAGTGAGTTCCTTTACATACAGGTACACTTTTAAGATTTAGTTGGGTGAAAAACTAGGTATTTGGACCAAAACTACAGTCTGGGAAATGTAATAGGCCATAAAATTTAACAAAGCCAACAAAAATTATATGGGTTTTAATGA
Source organism: Calotriton arnoldi (assembly GCA_963921515.1). Lineage (NCBI taxonomy): Eukaryota > Metazoa > Chordata > Amphibia > Caudata > Salamandridae > Calotriton > Calotriton arnoldi. The sequence goes on along the minus strand of CAWUFW010001875.1, from coordinate 776,844 downwards.
AAACACATATATATATATAAAATTTGTTTTTGAAAAAACAGGGTTTTTAGGTATTTACATTGAAATTTTATCTGATTTTATACATTAAACTAATATTTGTATTTAAGTATATATATTAATGTAAATGGATCATGTATAGATTTATTCATATTATAAATCTTACAATAACATCTGTGTAAAACCAAGAACAATGCTTTGAAAGTAAATGACAGCAATTTCCTGTTAACTATGAAAGTTGTTACAAAGTTTACCGTTTGTAAGTAACTTGTCTATGCCCATAAGTATCCTGATATATATATTTTTTCCACTTATGCACACGTCACTTTAAATCACGTGATAAAAAAGAAAAAAAGTAATACTATTTAAACGAATTGTCTTGCTGAAAGCGCGTCATGTGATCAAGTCCCCTGTGAGGGACGAAACGCGTCATGGCAACTACGATCTACTGAGAGCTTGACAATAAACTAACAGCACCAAACTACAGCGGTCCGTGCTCTTTCTTTTCGCGGGGAGGAAGCGAGATGAGAAGGAGTATTGTCAGATATATATATATATATATATACACACATACATACACCAAGCCTAAATGTGGCAGGCAATTGATTGCCGATAAATTTGCCAAAACTTAACTCTTGCATGTAATTTTAATACAACGGAACAAGTGCTTCAAAGCAGGTACGTGTTCTTTAATATAGACAAAAACGATTTTTAATTCACATTGCAGAAAATAGGATTATTATTGGTGCAAAAAAATTATTGGCTTTGAATTACTGCAACATGGAGACATTTAAACGCACAAGGAGGATTAAAGATATAAACAAGGCTGAAGAATGGATAAAGTATGACAAAAAAGCATTGCCAAAGTAAAGCATTAGCATACCAGATTTTGCACTGAAATGCACTTTTTTGGGCGAATGTGCACATGAAATCAGACAAAATGTTGCCATTCTCAGTGAAAGAGCCATAGCTTGAAGTGGGCCGACTCATTGCCCCATGCCGTAAGGTGCAATGGCGGACGTAAAATCCGAATGACAGTTGAACAAATCAATGATGAAGAGGGCCGACCCAAAGCCCTTCTCTGTATGTATTTTTGTTTCACTGTTTAAAAAAAAAAAAAAAAATGTAACGAGACTGGTGAGAGAGTTAAATCTGTTTCATGACCTCATAAAAATGACTAATATGGGGGCGTGGCTTGGACGGTGGAAGGCATGGTTGCCTAGCTCCGATGCTCGCCAGACCGGAGGGAGATTGAACGTGAAAACGGACCTTCTGGGCGTATCAATTTGAGTCCCAACTTCGGGCTCCAACGGGTGTAAGGGTCGGGCTCGAAATGTGAGCCTTTTTTAATCGATTGCACAGCGGACAACTGGTGATCAACCGAGGGAAAGTAGCGGATCGGTGCTCGGCAGAATATTCAAAATGGCGCCGATGAAGTGAATCCTCACAGGACGTAGCTACACAGCAGCAACAGCGTCATCCTAATAAGACGGCTGAAGACCATCCCTGCAGTCAGTGAACCTGCGTGGGACACCGCCATCTCCCGCATGACCGGTGAGAAGTGCCCCTTTGCCGAGTTTATGCGGTAACGCGCGAAGACTCGCTACGTGATGCCTGACCCCAAAATGGCCGCCAAAACGCCGGTAAACTCGAGAAGCAATTTGGAGACCTAGGCCTCTCCTTAACCATTGCACAGCCTTTCTTGCATCTGGTTGCCTTGGGATCTGAACTAGTATACATAGCAGTGTGTGCTACAGCGTGACACAACATGGATCTATGTGTTCCCTGATTGTACCATAGGCAACTAACAGCAGCTAACAGCGACCCAACCTCTTGTGCCTGCAGTGAGTGAATGGAACCTTCTGCCTATACCTGTGTGACCTGTCTCCCTCTACAAGATGCCATGTCCACTACCAATCTAGTGCCAAACCAATGCCAGACCAGTGACTTTCACCATGGTGATGCTGCGAACATTTCTATAGGGAGTTCCAATTAATACCTGACCAACAACCCAGCAGCGCGCAGTACGTACCAGTCCATTACCTGACCCTTCTGCTGACTACTGCGCACTTGACTCGTGAGAGGTGATTTAGAACACAGATCCCCTGGAATCTAAGCGCCCACCAACAACGTCAGGAATAGCGGCAACAGTGCGCAGCGGAGCACAAGCACACTTTACCCAGAACTCCTGACCGGGTTCAAACACCGCAAACAGACCATCACGCCGGTCATACTAGCCTCAAATATTAACCTAAGGCACCAGTACTAAGGCACCAGTCCGAACAACAACACCCACCAATCAAGGAATAATAAAGATCAATAAGCTTGAATAAGGGGTAACTCACACAAAGTGGAATGGCGGACGAGAAGAACAGGAACACCAAGAAAGTGAGACCAGAACTGGTCATCTCAGACTCTCCTACAAAGGCTAAACCGGATATTCACCGGGTAATGGAAATGATCATAAAAAAGCTAGCGGAAGTCCATGACTTAGCAAAGTCCACGAAAAGTAATACGGACACCATGCAATTGGAACTCACAGCGATACGGGCTGATATGAACGCGACGAATGTGAGATTAGGGGACGCGGAACAAAGAATAGGTGTCGTGGAAGATGTAACCACTCAAGCATGCAAAGAATTGGTGCACCTCCATAGAGTTACAGATGAATTACGGAAACAGAATGCGGAATTAGAAGACAGAAACAGAAGAGGGAACATAAGAATTTTTGGTATTCCGGAAAAAGTGGAGGAAGATGCAGGGTCGTGTGTGGCCTTTTTGGAGGCCTGGATCCCCATGTTAACCGGCCTGAAGTTCAACCCGGGCCTGGAACTGGACAGGGCCCACAGAATACCTACCTTCTCCAACCCACATAGAACTGGTACAAGACCTATGATCTGTAAACCACTCCGCTTCCAACACACAGAAGCCATTCTCACCTTTGCCAGAAAATCTCAACAAATCACTTGGGAGGGCAGGAGGATCACATTCACACAAGATTATTCCAAAGAGACAGTGGATATACGAAAGGGATTCCTCCGACTCCGTGAGAAGCTAAGAGAAAAGAAGATCCTCTTCTCATTTAATGGTCCCTCAAGATTCAGGATAGTGGAGAATGGAAGAGCCATGGTCTTCACATCCCCTCATGAACTGGCGAAACATCTGGAGGGCACTCCCTCAGGAAATGGATGCTGAGGCGGGCACTTCCAACAAAAGAAAAACCATATCCTCTCTATTTCCGCATGAGTGACTGTTTTTCCTAAATGTGCTTCAAATATGTCTTAGCAATGTTACGGGATAAATAGAATTCGTGTTTAGTAAATTAATCTTATCACCAATTTCAGTATTTCACATAGTATTTGCTAAGATATGTAGCCATCCATATGGAGCTAGATAGTAATTGATTGTATCTCTGTATATGCATCCTCAGTAATACCTCTTCTTGGAGATGGCTGGCTGTAATACCTTAGCTTAGTACATTGTAGACGCAACCATCTACGTGCTATGCAAGCTCTGATTGATATTGATGGTTGGTTAATGCTTGGAGTCGTAGAGGCGACTTACGTTACCACACTGTTTATTGTCTTTATCTTTTTACATACTCAGGTTCAGCAGTATGGTTTGACACCTAGGTATAATAACCCAGCATAATGCAGTTTAGAGCAATGACACACATGTTACGTAAACCCTGTTGGGCACTTTGCTTGGTTAATAATGTGTGGTAAAGTTGCTACTTACGTTAATACATTTATATATTGATGTGCTCTTTGCCTAGGATTTAGGTTTGTTGTTATGCCCTGTTACATCATGTGTTGAGTTAGCTCGAGGGTAAACTATCTTTGAAAATAACCACACTAAAAGTGCTCTCCCCAGGAGGTATGTGGCTAATGTATGGTCCTCCATTTCGGTCTGTTGACGGTCGGTTCTGTCGTCGCAGCCTCCTTATACGATTTACTTAGGGGGGGGTGGGAGGGGAAGAGAGGGAGGTGGGGGGGGAGGGTAGAAGGGGAAATGCTGAAAATGGTTGTTCTAGATTTATTCGCTGTTTTTTTCTGCTTCATGGTTTATTTGGTTTATTTTTTTCGATGCGTCATCCCCATCACACACCAGAGAATAGTGCTGCGTACAGACACACCAATATCACATGCTAGTGCATGTAGCTATTTGCCGATTACAGGAAATCCATTCCTCTCGAACGGTCAATCTTACACTGTCACGATCTACAAACCCATACGATGACCCAGAATAATACACTTACAGATGACCTTTCCGTCATTTCACTAAATGTCAAAGGCCTGAACCATCCAGTGAAACGTAGAAAAGTGTTTGATTATCTTGCCAAAACTAAAGGAGATATTATCCTTCTCCAAGAAACAAAACTATCAGAAGAAGATACAAGCTTCATCAAACATGCTTGGATCTCTACCCTGACTTGCTCTCCAGCAGACCACAAAAAAAAAAAAAAAAAGGAGTTATTACTCTCATTGCGAAAAAATCCAATATCTCCTTCCTTTCTCATACACATGATGACGAAGGTAGACTACTAATTACACATTTGCAAAAAGGGGATGACCTCATACATGTGGTTAACATATATGGTCCTAACTCAGACGAACCTTCATTCTGGGGAAAAATATCAAACGCTATTGAGGGACTACCCCAAGACGACCTCATCGTGGTGGGAGGGGACTTCAACATGCCACTTGACCCCATCCTAGATAGACAATCAAAATGTAAATACCATCAGTCCCGGTCACATGATATCATAAAGAAAATCTGCACCAAATAGGACTTAAAAGATGCTTGGCGCCTCCAACACCCCGACACGAGAGATTACACCTATTCATCTCCACATAACTCCTACTCTAGAATAGACTATATCCTAATTTCCGCTAACTTCACCCACCGAATAGACCAGACAAGTATAGCCCCTATTCTGATTTCAGATCACGCCTGTATATCTACCAAACTTGCTGGTTCTCACCCTACTTCGCCTCCGAAGAGATGGCGATTTAATGATGATATTCTATTAGATCAAACTAATAAACTGAAAATATCCAAGGCGATTGAGGACTACATAGCCAAGAACGACCTTCCCGAAATCTCCACAGCTATTTTTTGGGACGCTCTAAAAGCCACTTTACGCGGTGTCATTATTGGAATCAAGGCCCAGATTAATAAAAACTTAAACCAGGAACTTATATCTCTAGAAAACGAAATTAAAAATCTGGAACTAAGACACTCAGTCAGGCTAGACGATCAAGAACTACTCACTAGCCTAACTAACAAGAAATACGAATACAACACCATTGTAAGTAAAAAAGCTGGTGTTTGGATCAATAAATTCAAAGCACTTAAGTTGTGCGAAGGAAACAAAGCTGGGAAACTTCTGGCCTCATATCTTAAACACAAACACAAACAATTCACCATCACTTCCATCAAAGACTAACACAATATCACACACACCAAGCATGACAAAATCCTAGATGCCTTCCAAACATTTTATAAGGACCTCTACAGCAACAAATTAATATTTAATGCAGAAGACTGAGCAGTATTTAAAATCAATCAACCTTCCCAAACTGTCAAATACAGATAAGACTCATTTGGGGGCTCCCATTTCAGATCAGGAAATCTCCATGGCTATTAAAACACTCAAGACTAACAAGGCTCCTGGGCCGGATGGCTTTTCAGGCTCCTTTTACAAAGCATTTATCACCCCTCTTCAACCGTCCCTACGCAGACTATTCAACTCTATGGCCAGGAACGGAGAGGTCACAGACTCGATGAGGGAAGCCACAATTATGGTTATTCCCAAAGAAGGCAAAGACCCATTACTACCTAAGAATTATAGGCCAATTTCCTTAATAAACGTGGATTGTAAGATTTACGCCAAAATTTTAGCCAGTCGATTAAACAAATTTCTACCCAATCTAATTAGTAATTCACAGGTGGGATTTCTTAAGAACCGCTTATCCAACGATAATACTAGACTACTCTGCCATGTCCTGGAAAAAGCAAAAACGACAACTACCCCCTTAGTGGCCATCACACTAGACGCAGAAAAAGCGTTTGACAGGGTTTCATGGCAATTTTTAAAACATTGTATGCAAAAGCTCAATCTTGGTGAGACATTTATTGCCATGGTTATGGCCCTTTACTCTAGCCCATCTGCCCGGATAGCCATTAATGGTTCTGTATCAGAGCCTTTCCGACTGGAACAAGGTACTAGGCAAGGCTGCCCCCTCTCGCCGGCCCTTTTTCTTTTAGCCCTAGAGCCACTAATTCAAGACATAAAACATAACGAGAGGATTAGCGGTGTACTCTTTGGTGAAACACGGGTGAAATTAGCCGCATATGCGGATGATATTCTGATAACAGAAGAACCGGAGACCTCTATTAAAGCCCTGACAGACTCTATAGACACATATGCTAGCCACTCAGCCTATAAACTTAACCGCGATAAATCGGAAGTTAAACCCCTCAATATTTATAGCACAAAGGATCTCTTAGGCAGCTCAGGCCTAACGTGGCAACCCAACCATATTAAATATCTGGGAATCGAGTTCTGTGCCACAACTCTGGAGACTCTTCAACATAACGAAAACAAAACGCTTGAGCGGATCAAAACTCAATTAAACTCTTGGTCACCCAGATTCATAACATGGTGGGGGAGAATTGAAAGAATAAAAATGATGGTATCTCCTCTGGTGAATTATTTAATTACAATGCTACCGCTTGCTTTATCGGATGATTTCCATCATAAACTGAGAGTCATTCTCACGACCTTCTTATGGAAGGGGAAGAAGGCAAGAATTAGTATGAGAAAACTCCAACTTCCCAAATCTCTTGGAGGTGTCAACCTACCAGACTTTAAACGATATCAGGTGGCTTTTTTGGCAAAACAAGGGTCACACTGGCTTGCACCCCTGTCAGACTATACCCCAGTATGGCTAGAAATGGAGAAATCTCTCCTCCTCAATATCCACCCCCTAACCTTCCTCACCACCAACCTCGCCCGATTAACGTGCTCTGGTACTACTATTTTCAAGCAGACTAAATCCTCCCGGCTGAAGATAGACAAATTACTTGAGGTCAGGGTAAAGAACTCCAATTTAGAATCTATATGGGACAATCGCAATTTGTTATACAGAGGTCGCACCTTACACAACGACAACTGGATCAAGAAAGGAATTTTCTTCCTTCACCAACTCTATACAGACACACATCCGCTGACCTTTAAGGAATTACAAACTACATACCACCTCGAACCTATAAAATTCTATTATTTCCTGAAAGTAAAAGCTGCCATATCCAAAACAAAACTTTCAACCTCACCGCCTTCCTTGGCAAATTATTTCTTAAAACTAAACTCCCTAGGCCACCAAGTTTCTTGGTTATACCGACTACTAGGCCCCAAACAGTCTACACTCAACGCGAAAACTATATCCTTTTGGAATTCAAAATATACCACCCCGGTCTCAGACTCTGACTGGACCTGGACTTCGATATTTAAGAATAAAATTAGCCCTGTACTGTCCCAAACTAAGTTCTGGCTCCTCCACAGAGTATTCTGGACGCCCTCCCGCCTACACAAACAAACTTCGAGCGGATGATGTCTGTTGGAATTGTAAGAATGCAGTAGGTGACCTGGAACATTTGCTACTGCTTTGCCCCTGTGTAACTTCCTACTGGGAGAGGGTCTTCAAATTCATATCTAACCTCTTTCCCTTTGACGCTTGTAATGACCTCTCGTCACTCCTGTTCGCTCCCACAAGAGCAGACTCCTTGAGTGAAAACGACAAAGCACTCCTTGACCTCCTCATAATAGCGGCTATCAAAATCATCCTTACCAACTGGAAGGATACTAGTAAAGCGTCCTTTAACTGTTGGCAAAACTGGATCACCAACCTTCGAGGGGCAGACAATATTGTGCTTCATAACTCTCCATGGAAAAACCCAGTCAGACATCTTTGGCTTTCTCTCGACATCTTCTTTGAATCACATAAACCACCGTGAGCCCCCTACTACTACTACTACTACTACTACTACTACTACTATTATTATTATTAAATAATCCCTCACAGCGACCACCAGTGGATGTTAAATTGCTCTGTTTGCGCCAAGCACTGTAACCCTAACATTGTAACCCTAATATTATCTCCTTCAAGACCCCTAGCCAATACATGAGCCCAGTAATGCAAAAATGTACGCAATTAAAAAATAGAAATGCGAAACCGGCTTGGGATATATCTACTTGATTTAGATGATATTTTTCTCATTATATTTTGGTTTTATTAAATATTGTTTGCTTTGTACTGTATCGCTTTGAACAAAGGTACCTTTATTGTACATTATCATCATGTGCTTTGTATTCTGATTATTTTTTTTTGTGCTCTATATTTATGTCCTTTTATATTTATGCTTTTGTCACTGTACATTTTGAACTAATAAAAACTTCTTGAAATTATAAAAATGACTAATATTACCAGCATTAGAATTATGCTTTAATTTCAAAGAGAATACTCTGTGTTTATATCTTGAATTAATAACAATGAAGAGTGTTGGCTTCAAGGCAACGCTGGCCAAACTCTGAAACCGATTGCCAGCAGAGATAATTAACAATTCGAATTCAGAAAGGCAGCCAAGATTTGGCTTCCTATACAAGAAACACCCTTAGCATAAAGGCCACCAAACAAGTGCTAGACACAAACTACATACGCAAAGAATCAGTCACCAAACAAAGATGAAATGTATCAGAATACAAGATTATCTCACTCTACGCTTCACTTCACGCTTAAACACAGATACAAGTTAATTGCCAAGAGAACGCATAGTCTGGCACTCGTGCACACCACCACAACTCTGCTCACATAAGCAACACTGAATGTATACTCTACCCACCTCGTAAACAATGGAAGTAGTCGCCTAGTCATCCACAAGAAGAAAAACAGAGTTTCACCAGGAACATGTGGTACAATACAAATGCCACTACAATACAACTGGGCAAAATATACTAACCGTGTTTGTAAACAAAGTGTTATCTAGTTTAAATTGTAAATCAATTGAGATTAGCATAATACACACCCTTGAACACCCAACGGGATGAACAGAGAGAACAGGGGCGTGGAGATAAGGATCCTCTAGGCATTTCAACAACTCTTTAACTACTTGCAAGTGCATGTTTTGGGACATAAAAGTTTTAGTTGAAAAGGAGAAGCTCGCTGTCTCTCTCATTTCAGCGCCTCATCAGGGTTAGTAAGCGGTATAGAAATGACATTTAATTTAAATGCTTCACGCAGCACACATTTTTACAGCCAGTCAAGCTAAACTTCGAAGAATGAGATAAACGCCGTAGTGATTTTAATATTGTTCGCTTTTTTTCCTTTCTTTACACAGGTCATTCAAATGGAACTAATCAAGACCCATTTAAAAATACTTTTCGACTTCGGTCTGTCTATGTAGATCTCCATTTTTGATTCACGAAGCAAAGGGACCCCAAAACGAATTATGCCACAATGGGGGGGATTACACTTGACTTAAGAGCACTGAAAACCTGGAAATCTCTCAGAAAAGGAAACTACAAACTTCCCACCTATGCTTTCAGCTGGTGCTAATGGCCATACAATAAGTTAAAATGGGATATTATCATGCGCAAAACAAGCACTCAAAAAGTGTATGTTTTTAGATACACCTTTACGTTAACGAAGTGCATAAACATGCCAGTTACAGCGGGGTGATTATTAGCATTCAATTAACACACGGGTGAAATTAGCAAGCCTGTGACCTTGTATACACATCACTATTTACCCACTCTGCTGTTCTCTTTGTACCTCATCGTTCTATTAATCTACTCAGTTTGCATGGCAAGGTTTCACCATTAACAGTAGTCGAACAATTTTCATGGTGAGGAAGATGAGATCACCATTTTAAATAAACAAGAAATGCAAGCCAGCATCAAACTACAACAACGCCAGCTAAAGGTGCATCGCTCAACCTTACACCCTCTAACCCACTCAGGTCGTCCGCTACTTACACGGACCGTCCGTAAAATTCAGCCTAATCTCCGCTGTCCGTTATTGATCTTGCAACGGACGACATTTGTCCATAATTTTAGTACTTCCGGGTCGCATGACAGCCAATCCTATATCTGAACATATTGTGGGAGTAGTCAGGAAATGGGAGGATCTCATAATGCGTAAAATGACCTAGGATTGGAGTATTGGCGGTACTTCAACCAATCCCAGTGTGTCTCACACAATTCAGAACTTGAAGTACCGGTGGAGTCCACACGTGCATCTGCAACATATAAACACTGTCCGGGGCTGTTCTGTGTGCTTCCTTCAGTTGGCCATCCGCCGCTTATTTGGCACGGGTTGGACTTTACGTTTGGATCTTTTAAGGCGTGTTATGGACCGGGCAACAATTTGAAGAGTCTTCGGTAGCCGGTCGAGACCCTGGCTCGCACTGATGCGGCCACAAACGATTCTGGATGAGAGCAGGGAGTCTGGTGGCTGTCTTGCTGTTAAGAAAAGAACAGACTTGATAACGAACGGTCGGCTGTCCGTCACTGCCTGCCTCGGCCAGCCGGATAAAGGACCGGTCCATTCACTTTAGCTTGCGGTGTTTTAACCTTCCTTAGGCTCACAGGCGTTATAGCCGGGGATTTTGATACGGCGCCTATCTAAAACCTCAGTGGTAGTGGCATAATGCAGAGTAGTTAATCCATATCCCTCATGTCGCTCTCATTTATGGATTGTCGCCTGCCTTGTATTGTGCACTTGTTATACAAGCACAGTATCTGTCTCTTGTGAAGTTCAACGGGATTTTTCTTCCTGAAAACCTTCCTTCCTATCTAAATGAAGTCCTCGTCAGTGGGGTTGATGGCGCCTTTTCTACTAATGTCAGTCAGTAAGCTTTATTCGACTTGTTAAAATGAAGCCATAAAAAAACACATCATATAAATACATCAATCATGGACATATAACATTTTTACAATATCTAAAAACAAATTAAACCACAAATAAATATAACACCTAAAATCAAAATGCAGATTAATTTACATAGTCTTGTAGCTATATCTAATCCCCAAGGCACAGTGAACAAAATCTGCCACAGCAACGCATTGTTCCATGCTATTTAGTTGTTGCAGGAAGACTAAAGCCTCCTTATGCAATCTGATTTTAACAAGCACTTGCAATGCAATAGGTCTCGCATTAGTTAAAGTTAGAGCTGTTTGCGTTGAAAATAATGTTTATTACTTGTGTTTTATTTGCAGTGAAGTTATTATATTTGCATAGCACTATTGCTAATGGTATAAAAAAGTAAAAAACCATCATTTTCAACGCCAGCAGCTCTAACTTTAACAAATGTGAGACCTATTGCATTGGAAATGCAATCGGTCTCGCATTTGTTGGAGTTATTGGCATATAAATGACAATGTTTTTTACCTAATCAAAATCACACTAAGGATCCAAGGGAGAGATCCCAAATGAGAGCGTATCACTCCCTAACAATACATACAACTCACACAAGATACGTTCTCAAAGGAAATGGGGGTTTATTGTTTGGTAAGGAAAGGTATTCCTTTATAAGGACGAGAACCCTCACTCACCCGAGGGTGACATGCTTCATCATGGGGCTCCCTCCTCACACCGGGGCCGCAAGGTCCCGGATGTGGGCTACGACTTATGACCAAACAGAGTAGTTGGAGAGGAGCTGAGGTGTTTTGAAAGGGGGATGCCAGTGAGAGTTGTGAGTGAGGGGCAGAGCGCAAAACAAAATCAGTGAAAAGTTAAAACTATCTCAGGGGACCCTATATTTTTATTCAATGGTATCCTTGGATAGGGTTAAAAACAGAGTGTGGACTGGGGGTCCAAAGCAAATATACCCCCTTAGTGGTCAACATGTTTCTGCCTCAAATAGACTCCAGCCGGAGTTCTTAGGCATTCTTCAGGACCAGGCAAGTATTTAAGTCACTCTGAATTGAATCAAAAAATTCAAAAATTAATTGATAAGTCTGATGGGTATACTGGCCGTGATTCTATGAAGTCATGAAACTGATGGGTGATTAATGCACCATCTCCATCTGAAAGAAAGAAAAATCGCCTTGTATAACTATGGTTACTCCTACCACCCCCTTCTAACATGGTGAAAATTCATTTGGAAATCAAAAAATATATTTGGAAATCAAAAAATAGGTTACCTGATGGGGGAGATATAGGTTACCTCTCTTGAGCCATATGGTACCCCACGGCCAACTCGGCTATTGAAACTAGAAAGACAAGAGTGAAAGACAGAGCAAGTGACAGTGAGGAGTGTGCATCATGAAATCACTGGACATCATTATTACAGGTCGAAGACAAACAGAGGGGACCACACAAATCTCGATCAGACAGTGTCTAGACGAATCCTCTAAGACTCTCAATTGTATCTAATATTCACTAAACACTATATCGGTTCCACATTAAAACGTCTAAGTACCTATAAAAGTGCATATTGAATGCCTGCTCTCGACTCACACAGCCGACAGAGCTGTAAAGACACAGTGCCACACCCAGAGCATGAAAATCTTTGCATGTCTTGTTGTGCTGTGTCATATTCAAAGGGAAGACAACACCTAGGATAGAAAGTCAAGACCTATCATCTAGTTGAAGGTCTGGAGTGAGATAGTCCCAACGCAATTGCTCTACGGGGAAAGACAAACCTAGAGGACAATGGAAGACTGACCCATGCGTACAGGACGTCCTCAAAAGTGGTGGAATAGATGGGCAACCCCTGCATAAGCCAGGATAGACCACGCTCGTGCCGTATCTCAAATACCGCCTTGCACTGATCACCACAACACTGCGGTATCTCAATCCCACCCTTCCCTTACAAAAATCAGTGAAATAATAGTAACCTGGAGTGATCAAAAGGATGCCGGGGAGGTGGGGTGCGACACGCGAGCAGTGCTCGCGCTTACAGGTATCTTCGTCCGAGTGTGCTTTGTCTTCGGGGGTCCTGGCGAGAGCCTGGACTCACGTCTCTGCTTGAATATAAGCAGTAGACACAAAAATGGAAACAACGTGTGGAGTCACGTGTGTGCGTGACGCTGAGCATAGTTGAACGCATGTGCGTGACACTAAGCATAGTGGGATATGTAGTTCCCTATGTAAACTTCGGCTGCAAATCTCCACGGTGTGCTCTGGTATGCGGAACAAGGAACTTTAAATGGATGAGGAAAAAGAGTCAAGAATTGCGAACCCCTGAGAGTGCAAACCGATGAAAGCCATCATCGACCGACATCCAAGCAGAGTCATGAGGACTGCTGCCGAAAATATTCCTTACAGAAAAAAATGCTACCTAGCCATGTTGCAGAGTGCAGTACCATATGTGGCCAAAAGAGGTCCTGCACCCTGCAGAAGGGATGGCAACTCCACCCTACCCATAATGCATTGCATGCAAGACAGTACCACAAGTGCATTCAAATAGCTATGTCCATATATACAATTAGCTTTGAAATGTGACAAAAGAATTATATTAATTCCGGATTAGGTTCTACTTTGGGTGGAACTAATGAAGGGAACTTTATAGCAGGTCTCATATAAATGTGAGATGTGCTAGTGAGTCAAGTAACCACTGCCAACCTTGTTTAGGACTGAGTGCTTGGCCTGCCTTAAGTCCTTTAAGAAAATAGTGTTCAGAGGCTGTAATTAAAACCTTTGGAGCAACAACACATGTAACGGGGTGTCTTTATGAGAGATTACAAGAAGAGACAAGGTGATAATAAGGAGGGACTACTAAGCTTATTGACCTATGAAAAGCCACCATTTACAAAGGACTGGGACAGGAGCCAATTATAAGATGGGCAGAAAGTTTACTTTTGTTTTATTTGCAGTGGAGTTATTATATTTGTATAGCACTATTGCCAAAGGTATAAAAAAGCAAAAGTAAAAAACATTGTCATTTTCCACAGCAACAGTCTTGCATTTATTGGAGTTGAAGTGATTGGCATTATAAATGCCAATGTTTTTAACCTATCCATGTTGCAGGGCGCAGTAACATATATGGCCAAAAGAGGTCCCATAGTACTGCACCCTGCAAAGTTATAATACCAATGCTTTTTTACCTAGCCATGTGGCAGGGTACAGTACCATATGTGGCCAAAAGAGGTTCCTCTTTTGGTCACAAATGTACTACACCCTGCAGAAGATATGGTAAATCCACCCTACCCATAATGCATTGCATGCAAGACAGTACCACAAGTACATTATACAATTAGTAGCTTTGAAATGTGACAAAATAATTATTATATTAATTCTGGGTTAGGTTGTACTCTGTGTGAAGCTGATGAAGGGAAATTTTTAAGAAGGTCTCATATAAATGTGAGATGTGCTAGTGAGTAAAATAACCACTGCTAGCCTAGTTTAGGACCAAGTGAGTGTCCTGTCTGAAGCCTTTTAAGAAAATAGTGCCTTGAGGCTGTAGTTAAAACCTAGGGAGTAACAGTACATGTAACAGGGGTGTCCTCATGGGAGGTTACAAGAAAAGACAAGGCAGTACTAAGGAGGACTACTAAGCCTATTGACCAATGAAAAGCCACAGTTTACAAAGGACTGGGACAGGAGCCAATTAAAAAGATGGGTGGAAAGTGGGCGGAGCTGAAATGAAATGAAAGTCGATATTTGTAAAGCGCTAACTGTCACTCCGAAGGGAGCATCCTGGCGCTGATACTGAGGTGATATAGCACTCTAAGGGTCTTAGATGAGAGAGAGGCAGAGTTCGTCTGTTGCTCCGAAGATCCATGTTTTTAGAGCCTTTCTATATTGGGTTTCAGTTTTTTGCATTCTCAGTTGCAGAGGCAGTAGGTTCCAAGCTCTGGTACCTAACACTGCTATAGTTTTACCTCCTTTAGTTTTGCATCGAAAATTGGGAGGTATGAGCAGGTTAGCTGATGAGGACCTGAGAGTTCTGTTTGTAATATAAGGAGTGAAACGAGATGAAAGATATTTTGGTCCTATCTTGAGTGACGCTTTAAAAGTGATTAGAAGAATTTTGAACAGAATTCTCTTATGTAATGGGAGCCAGTGAAGGGTTTTGAGAGCTGCAGAAGCGGAAGACCTTCGAGGAAGTCTTAAGACAAGCCGTGCTGCTGCGTGTTGGACCACCTGGAGTCTTTTTACTGTTTTTTTGCTGGCTCCTGCCAAGAAGGCTGTTGCAGTAGTCAAGACGCGAAAGAATTAACGCGACTGCTACTGATTTCCTTGCTGCAAGAGGGAGTAAGTCAAAGAATTTTCTCAGGGATCTTATAATACTGAAGCAGGTCCCTGCTACCTTCACTGCATGTGGTTGGAAGGTGAGTGCAGAGTCAAACTGCACTCCCAGATTTCTTGCCACTTTCACAGTCTCAGGCGGGAGTGGAGTTCCCTCTGGCCACCAATCGCTTGGTAAAAATGAGACTTCTTTCCCTATCGGTAGGATCTCGGTCTTGCTAGTGTTGCACCTAAGGTGGTTGTCCTTCGTCCACTGAAGGACCTCGGTCAAACATCTTTTAAAGTTAAGTTCTGGGTCCTTAGAGTTCTGATCGAGAGATAGTATCATTTGGGTATCGTCTGCATAGGAGGTAACTTCGATCCCGTATGATGAGATCAGTGAGATAAGTGGAGTCATATAAACGTTGAACAACAATGGGCTCAATGAGGACCCCTGAGGCACCCCCGCTGTGATGGTCCGTTCGACAGATAAGAAAGTTCCCAGCGACACGACTTGCTTGCGATTAGAGAGGAAGGATTTTATCCATTCTAAAGCGGTATTTAAGATGCCGCTAGAACTGAGTCTTGATAGAAGGATGCTGTGTGATATAGTGTCAAACGCGGCCAATAGGTCGAGTAGGATCAACACAGCCTTCCTTCCTCTGTCTGCTATAGTTTTTAAAGTTTCTGTAATTTCCAAAAGTGCAGACTCAGTAGATTGCTTGGGGCGAAAACCGGATTGTTGTGGGTGAAGGATGTTTGCTGTCTCAATAAAGTTGGATAATTCTTTATGGACAAACTTTTCTGTGATTTTGCCTAAGGCGGGAAGCAGAGAAATAGGACGAAGATTGGAGAGTACTGCTGAATCAATATTTGGTTTCTTTTTTAGGGGTTTCACTATTGCTAATTTCCAGTCCTCAGGCACAATCCCTGTTCTTAAAGATGAGTTAACAATCTGATTTATAACTGGATTAATTTGTGTCTACGATTCGGTG
Source organism: Calotriton arnoldi (assembly GCA_963921515.1). Taxonomy (NCBI): domain Eukaryota; kingdom Metazoa; phylum Chordata; class Amphibia; order Caudata; family Salamandridae; genus Calotriton; species Calotriton arnoldi. Next base: position 760,619 of record CAWUFW010001875.1, on the reverse strand, counting down.
GAGGATTATGGGAGGACAGGCATCCAGGGGAGAGCCTGATTTGCATGCTAGAATTGCCTCTCGAGTTTGATCCAGTGACACTGGTTTAAATGAACATATGGAGTCTTTAGTGGCTTCTGGTTCGGGTACGGCATATTTGGTCAGGTCTGGGTCCATAGTGAAGTCCTTTTTAATATTCATAATCTTTTCTTCAAAATAGAGTGATATTTGATCGCATGATCTCTGGAATGGGGGTATTTCTTTTTGCAGTGCTTTAGGATTGGTATAGGACTGTACGACTGAAAAAATTATTTTTTGGTCTAGATTAGCTTCTAATATTTTATTTGAATAGTATTCTTTTTTGGCTAGTTTAATCTGCATGTGGTAAAGTTTTCTGCTTACTTTATACGCTTGTTTTTCTGCTACGTTGTAACTTCTTCTCCATTTCCGCTCTTGTTGTTTGCAATGGAGGTGTGTTTGTTTGAGAGTAGGCGTAAACCAAGGGGTTTGCTGGGGTGTTTTATTTCCATCAGCTTTATGCCCATATCCTGAATACAGCATGTCTCAAAGAGACAGTGCAAGCGCTGCCTAGGCGAGACCTAGAAATGGGAACAACTACGCTTCCCTCCATGATGAAACTTGGAGCCCAAAAGACAATATTATTTTTGTAAAGGTCCAGTGGCACCCCATCAGATCTGGGGGCCTTTCCTGAGGGGCTCTGATAGTAGCAACAGCTTCCCTAACTTCAATGGCCTCACTAAAATTGCAGTACATCCCCAAAGTACAGCCTGCTACTTCTCTATTTTCTATGTTGGGATCCCTATTTACTGGGTTGAAGATAGTATTAAAATAATCTACCCATGCTTCAACGGGTATAATAGTCACCAATTAGAGCTTCTCATACCCAGAAAAAAAAGGCTGGTTAATATCCGCCCAAAAGCAGCACTGCCTCTCAATTGTCAGCCTTTTCTTGCTCCTCCCAAACTTCCTTTCTTAGCTCAAATTTCCTAGCCTCAATGTAAGTTCATAAAACCTTCTTGCACACAAAATATCTTTCTTGGAGCATGGAGTTTTGGACTGTGCTGATTTTAACTTCTAATGGGCAGATGTGCAGGCATGATTTAAACATCCTAATGGCGATGGGTTTTTAGAAACCTTAGCTAGACTAAGCCCCTTAGACACTGTAAAAAAAAAAAACGGGTTTCTGTTGCAGTACCCCCCTACCCCCACACACACACACACACACTTTTTGCCTGGCTTTTGATGCAACTTTGGCTATAGAGTGCAGGGTCCCTGCTGACCAGGTTCCCAGTACCAGTGTTCTTTCTCTAAAAACACGTCCACAATTGGTACTTCTGCACCCTGTAAGTCCCTAGAAAGTGGTAACCTAGGTACCTAGGGCCTGGAGGCTGAAGAGGGTCCCCTAGGATCCACTCACTAGGACCATGCCCCTGATAGGTAACAAAATGACCAAGTTGACATGGCACTGCCTGTGTGCCATGCCAGCTAGCACTGCCTAAGATATGGGTAAGTCACCCCTCTAGCAGGCCTTACCAGCCCTAAGGCAGGGTGCACTATATCCCAGGTGTGGGCACATCTGCATGAGCAGCTATGCCTCTACAGTATTAGGGTCTATTCCCTAATACTGTATGTGCCAGGGAAGCCATAGAGAGTACATGGGCTGGGAACTTGACAACTCGAGTTCCACAGCACCATGATGGCTTTACTGAACCCATGAGCGTTTGGTACCAAACAGCTCCTTGTAATAAATCCACACTGATGCTAATGTGAGATTTATTAAAACATTTTCTCAGAGGGCACCTCAGAGGTGCCCCCTGAAAATCTACCAACCCTGGTGTGGGCACTGACTGGCTTTAGACAGCCTGCCACACACAGACATGTTTCTGGACCCCTGGGTGGAGGGCCTTTGCTCTCTGGGACCAGAAACATTGCACATCCATTGCAGAGGTGTCAAATCTCCTCTCTCAGGATGGCCAGTGCTCGAGGGCAAAGCTTCAATGGCCTACTGCCTTTGTAATGTGACCCCCAGCCTCTGCTGCTAGCAGCAGATGTCAGCTCCACTTTAGGTGGGAAAACTCAAAAGAATAGGAGGTGTGCCCACCTCTGCCAACCCCACCCCTAAGGTGGGGGAGGTGAGGTGAAACACAACTTTCAGGCTCCACCATCTTACATCCCCACTTTAGGTGGGAAAACTCAAAAGACTAGGAGGTGTGCCCACCTTTTCCAATTCCACCCATAGGTATGGGAGGCGAGGTGAAGCACAACTTTCAGGCTCCACCATCTTGAAGTTGGGGAGACCCCTCCAATCAGGGCTAGGTCTATGCCCCCTCCCACTGGAGGGTGGCATAATCAAAGGTGTACTCACCCCAGGTAAGGTGCCCATTGGCCCTACCTACTACTCCCCTAAAACACCTCCTAAATTTAATATTCAAAAGGCTCCTCCAGACCTAGAAAGCAGATTTGAAAATGAATGAAATGAAAACAGCATTTATTGAGCGCGTTGCTACCCAGGGGCATCTCAGCGCTATGGCAGTAGCAGAGAAGGACAGCGCAACATACTTAAGGGAAGAGCCAGGTCTTCAATGATTTCCGGAAGGCTAGATGGCTGGTTTCCCTCCGTAGGCAGAGGGGAAGGGTGTTCCACAGCTTAGCAGCATTGTAGGCGAATAGGCGGCCTCCACATCTGGCCCTCTTAATCCTGGGAACAGCAGCCAGATGTAAATCGTCAGAGCGCAGCCGTCTATTTGCCACATAAGGCTGGACCATGAAGTGGTTGATCGCGAAACCATTCCCAGTTAGCATTTTGTGGACAATGCACATGGCCTTAAAGTTAACTCTCTCCCGAACAGGGAGCCAGTGGAGGGACTTCAATGCGGGCTTTGCGGATTGCCGGTTCGAGATCCCCACAAGCATCCTTGCAGCGCAGTTTTGCACCGTTTGGAGCTTTGTGAGGGTCGAGGCCGGAGCCCCGAGGTAAAGGGCTTTCCCGTAGTCCAGGCGGGAGAGGATAAGTGCCTGTACCATAAGCTTTCTCGCGCGGAAGAGGAGAAGTGGAAGCACTTTACGGAGCATCATGAGGATGCCGTAACAGGAAGCCGCAACCGTCCGTGCTTGGACCATCTTTCTCGTTAGATTTGCAACGATCTAACAAGAAAGAAGATACCCTGCAGCAGAAGCCAGAAGACGACAACTGCCCTGACCTCAGTGTACCGGCCTGTCTTCTGCTTCGACGAAACCTGTGAACTGTCTTGCAGCACAACCTCCAAAACCCCTGGTAGGACTGTTGTCTTCAATAAAGACTAATCTCCTGAGGACAGCGGAACTGTCCAGAAGAAACTGACCCCAAAAACTCTGGATCCAGGCGGATCGGCAACGCCAGCCCACTCTGCACCCGACGCCTACACCCAAGTCTGAATGGCTCACCTGTGCAGTGAAGTCTACCCGGCGATCCTGACCTCGTGTCCAGAGTTGAGTGACCTCGCCTGCCCTCCACGACGGCGCCTGCAGTGTCAATCCAGAGGCTCTCCTTGACCGCGACCGGCTCTGGTAAGAAGATTCTGACATCCAAAGGCACCCCTGCACCCAAAGCCCCTGGGCCTTGGTGAGCTGAACCGACGGTGCCCCTACATCCCAACTTACCTCTGCTGTTGTTGGTCATCCTCCTGCAACCTCTGGTGCCACGCCTGCAGCCTCTTTGGCATCAGGAAAATCCCCATTGAAAAGCATTGGGCGCCCATCGTCTAATTTGTACCCTGCACCCGGCCTCCCCTGTGCCACTGATGGTGTATGTTTGGTGCTGCTTTGTGCTCCCCCCCCTGTGCTTGTGCTAACCCCCAAAGCTTGGCCCCTGCAACCGATTTACTTACTTGCAAGCAGTGTGGCTCCAGGCACCCCCTGTCTCCATTGGAAAGCATTGGGTCGAACTCTGATTTTGACCTCTGCACCCAGCCGCCCCTGTGCCGCTGGTGGTGTAGTTTTGATACCTACCTGACCCCTGCCCTTGCTGCCCTTCGGCTCCAAAGACTGAAATTGTAAGTTTGATACCTGGTTAACCACAATATTGCTTTCACAATAGGATAACATTGGACAGTGTGAAAAAGTTTCTAAGTGTCGATTTTTGAAAGAGAAAAGTATTTGTAATCAAAAACGTACTTACCTTATTACGAAGACCTGGGTCTTAAAATAAAGTACAAACAAATTATAATTTTATAAAATTGGTCTGTATCTCCTTCTTGAGCCGTGTGTCTTTTATTGATCATGTGTGTGCAATAAATCTCTTACACTCCTCTGTGTTAAGCCTAAGGCTGCTTTCTAACACTATCACTAATAGAGCAATTTGGTTTTGCATTAAGCCCTGTGCACTTTTGGGGAACCCCTGGACTCTGTGCACAGTATTACCTCCTAGTGATAATATCATATACAGAGCCAGCTTCCTACAGCCACTTAAGTGGATAAGGTACCAAAGGCTGCTAATATGTTCTCTGGGGATTCCACATGGGAGGTCAATTGTGAGATAGCATGGCTATTAAACTTTGTACGCTTATGCAAAAAAGCCTCCTTATTTAGTCTGTCCCATTTTATCCTGATACCCTTGTTGCATGAGCGGGTTAATGGCAAATTCTTCATCTGCCCAATATCACCTGACCAGTGCAAATCGAGAACCAGGACAAGCGGCTTGTGGTCGCTTATACAAGAGGCAATAACTTTATATTTCAATATTAATTCAGTTAGATCCGATGACAAGATATTAGAAATGGGGGTCTCTAGTTGGCAGGTTATTAACCTGTCCAAGTAGGGACCCTTCTTACTAGTCAGGATAAGGGGTATACACTACTGAAATAACCCCTGCTCACCCCCTTGGTAGCTTGGCTCGAGCGCTCAGGCTTATCTCAGAGGCAGTGTGTAAAGCATTTGCACATAACCAACAGTAATACAGTGAAAACACTACAACTGGACACCACACCAGTTTTAGAAAAATAACCAATATATCTGTGCAGACAAGACCAAAAACAATAAAAATCCACCCTACAGGTCTCAGAAATCTCAATAATCAAAAATATACTTAAAATACAGTTCCTTGAAGTTGATAGCTCCATCCGGGGCTATCACGGCGTCGTGAACAACAAATCCAAACAGTTCTGGCTGACAGCGGCATCGCGGGCCAGCTACGGTGTCGGGGAGACCTGCAAAACAGTGCCTTTTAGAAATGCAGGGCATCAGCGACCTCTCGTTGAGCTCCGACGAGCCGGCATCGGCAGTTGTCGGTGCAGGAGTCGTCGGGCCATTGAAGTCACAGTCGTTGCAGATCGAATTCCTCACGGTTGAAGTTGGGAGCATCGGCAAGCGTCGGGGCTGCGGTGCGACGTGCAGTACCCTCAGGTCAAGGTGCAGGCAGCGGCTCGGTGACGGTGGTCCAGCGGGATCGGTGAGACCAGGGCTGTGGTGCGAAGTGATGCGGTGCTGGCAGGTCACGGTGCAGGCAGCGGCGTTGCAGGAGTGGTGTCGTCGGCTGACGAATCGAAGTCGATGGCGCCGGCGTCAATAGGCCAAGGCTGTGGTGCAAGAAGAGGGCGGTGCGTCGTGTAGCTTACGAGCTGTGCCCTCAAACCATGTTGCAAGAAGCGACGTCGATGTCGGCGTGGAGCGGCATTGTCGGGATACCAGGACGGCGGTGCCCACAGGTCATGGTGCAAGCAGCGGCTTGGTGGCGGCTTCGGTGAGACCAGGGTTGCGGTGCGAAGTGCGGCGGTGCCTTCAGGACACGGAGGCGGCGGTGACGGCGTCAGGTTGCTTTTTCTTCTGGTGCAGCACAAAACAGACAGTTCCCAGTGCTGGTAGCAGATGAACTTGAGGTCTTTGCTGTTCCTGAGTCTTCTTGAACCGGGGGCAAGCTCTACCTCAATCCCTTGGAGAAACTCAAACAAAGAAGTTGCAGAAAATTTAGTCCAGTTCTTTCTCTGCCCAAGACAGAAGCAGCTATTGCAGGCTAACAGAGCAAAGTGGTAGTTCCTCCTCACAGTTTCTCCAGCTCTTCTTGGCAGGTTTGTGAGTCCAAAAGAGTTCTAAAATCCTGGGGTCTGGGCCTCAATATTTATACCACATTTCCCTTGGTTCTCTTGTGGCAGAGAGTGTCTGTGCTCAGTCCAAACCAGTTCTGTCCTCTCTGGCCCAGCTTCCTGGTAGGAGGTGGAGACAGCATTGTCCAAGGCAGACCAGGCCCATTCAGGTGCAAGGAAATCTCCTCCCACTACTCTAAATGCAGCCCAGGTCTATTCAGCCCAGCTCTGACTCATCCAGGAGAGGCAGAACACACCTCAACCCCCCACCCCCAGTGGCTGTCTGCAGAGAATGCAGACCCTGTCATTCTAAAGCCAGACAGTCAATCCACAACCCAGCAGAGGCACATAGGGTGGCTAAACAGGAAAATACCCACTTTCTAAAAGTGGTATTTTCAAAAGCACATCATAAAAATCATCTTTACTAAAGGATGCATTTTTACATTCTTTGTTAAGGCATGCTAAACTCCATTTCTCTATCTTTTCCCAATTAGAGATTATACTTGTAAGATGTTACAAATATCTCCCATTCTATCCCATGGGACAGATAGCCTTTCAATAGTGAAAAACAAAATACACTGTATTTCACTGTTAGGACATGCCACACACACCAGTACATGTCCTACCTTTCACATACACTGCACCCTGCCCATGGGGTACCTTAGGCCCTATCTTAGTGGTGACTTACATGTAATAAAAGGGAAGGTTAATGCTTGGCAAGTGGGTGAACTTGCCAAGTCGACATAGCAGTAAAAACTGCTTTCAGACACTGTAGTGACAGGCCTGAGATACCTTTACAGGGCTACGTCTGTGGGTGGCACAATCCGTGCTACAGGCCCACTAATAGCATTTGATTTACAGGCCCTGGTATTGTCAGTGCACTTTACTAGGGATTTACCAGTAAATCAAACATGCCAATAATGGAAACACCGATCCATAATATAATTTACAGTAGGAGCACTTGCACTTTAACATTGAACAGCAGTGAGAAAGTGCACAGAGACACTAGACCTGCAAAAACAGAGATCAAAACCATGAGGTCAGAAAGCAAAAAGACAGGGAAAACACACCAAAAGATGCCAGGTCTAACACAAGATAATAATAGTAATCTCACTACCAATATTGGACCCATTGTAAGTAGGGAGCAGAGATGCCACATTCTTCAGCAAATGCCAAATGTTTAGAAACCAAGACCATATTCAAGCCCTCCCCAAAAGGGGTGTGCTGGATGTGTAAAATGTTTCCCCCTCCAACACCCTTATTCTGCAAATCGAGTGATCACTAATGTCACACATTTTTGTGTTGAAATCCCCTGCCCAAACTATTAATGTCTCCATTTTGTGATTATCTAGAACATTCATCAGATTATCTTCGAGATCATTGTAGGAAGGTGGAATCTGACTATATGGTTGCCCCCACTTTTCTTTGGTGTTTTGCTGGTTTATGACTTAGTTGGACTAGGATCCCGCTATTCAGGGCCCCAGTCTATCTGCTTTCTCTGTAAAAAGGTTTCCATGTGCCTTAGGCACATCTCTGATTGGAATCTGGAGTGCCCTTATAAGTCCCTAGTGTGAGAAGTTGGCCTGGTATATGCTGTCCACTAATTATAGTGGGCACCTTGCACCAGTCCAAACAACCCCTTATTGGAGATAGGTTAAAGACAACCTTTATTGAAAGCTATCCTAGTGGTAGCTATGGAGAGCAGCCTTCAGGCTAAGTCTTGAAGGAATGTGAAGCAGCTTGTTTTACCAGTCTATAATCTCTTGAGTGATCAAATGAAAGAGCACCACACCAGGTATATATTCAAAATATATGTATTTATTGCTAAACACACCCCTCTAGTCTCTTTATGAGGCTAGAGTTCGAAGTACATAAGTTAGAAGTTATTTAAACACAGTAATAGCACAAATACACGTTTGGGCCCTAGGGCGTACCAAACCATATACCAATAAAGTGGTATAAGAACCACGACTGAACTAGACACTAGGCCTAGAGCCTCTAGAAGTGCTTGGACCACAAGGAACCACCCAAGGTAGTGACACAGGGGACCCACGGGAGACGCGTGCAGTGTAAATACACAACCGCGATACGCCGTTGACTTCTATGGAGAAAGTCGTGATCGGGAAATTAGAGAAAAGGGACACTTAAAGAGGACTTGGACCAAACCCTTTGAGATCTAGGACTTTGAAGAGTCTCTACCCACGGGAGCACCGGAGTACTCGTGTTACCTCACCCAGGGAAGCCGGGTGCATAGGTGCCTTTCGGGGTCGGGTTTCATCATCGATTTGAATGGCGATCTGCTGCAAAGTGCTGCTGGCGACCAAGTGAAAAGTGTCCGGGTGGATCCAAGAGTGGATCGGAGTTCTGAAGAACCTGAAAGCAGAGGGGACAGAGTCTGGGTCACTAGCCAGTGACCAGGAAGGCGATGGACAGATGCCCACCGATGTCGAGTGGTTCAGGTGCGTTGACGGTCGTCTTGACTCTTCAGCCACGAGGTCCGGGAGGCGTTGTCGGCGACCAGGAGCAGGATTCGGGCTGGTACACGATGTCTGTCGAGTGCTGAGGTGTCGGCGACCGGATTGGACCCAACAAGCCTTGGCAACGGCAAGTCTCGATGAAGATGTAGATCGTCGATGGTGCAGACCAGCAAGGTCTGGGGAACTCACCCAGCGAGGGTAAGTGAGGGCAGGCCTGGAGCAACCAGGATGCCAAGTAAGAAAAAGATTGGCCTTCGTTAAGGGCTACTAGCCAACGGGCTAGCGACCGCGAAGGAGCCTCGTGACGCCGCACGTGGATCTGGCTTACAGGACACTCGTGGAGTGGGGGCCAGTGATCTTCGGTGCAGGTGGTGCTGGAGGCTAGGGCTACTCGGAGCCCAAAGCACGACTTCTTGGGAGACCCAGAAGAGGATGCACTTGCAAATGTGCTCGGTGTCCAGGGGTCACGGTCTCAAGTCACCCACGATAGCCACGGGCCTCAGCTTTGCTGGGGACTCAGGGTAGCCTCGGGAAGTCTGAGAATCCACCTCTGGTGATGCGATGACTTCGGCGTCCGGCGGGAGCTTCAGAAATGCGAAACGGACAGATGCTTCTTTGGTGCCTGCCAAGCAGGGAGTCACTCCTTGACCCCAAGGGAGATTCTTCTGTCCTCTAATCGTGAGTAGAGCGTCGAAGGTCCAGGATTCAGTTTCAGAGTTTCGTCCAGGGATAATCTAAAGTCCTAAGGACTGGGTTCCTATACTTATACTAAGGATAGGGGTTGGACTACTCTGTGGCCCCACCTATGGGTGGGTCAGGGCAGAGGGGTGGCTACACCCCTTTCCTTTTGTCCAGTTCGCGCCAAAGCAGGGGCTGCAAGCCCCTGATCCGGTTTGAACTGGGGTATGCACAGGGACACCAAATGTGCCCCCAATGCAGGACTTCAAAGCACCCGAAAGTGCTCCCGCCCAGCCCCAATACACATTATCCTGTCTGGGGAGGTGCTCACACCTCCCTGGGACAGGAAACCTGTTGTCCAGGCCTCCCCTGCCGGAGTTTCGTCCAGCAGCAGGAGGCCAGACTCGTGTCTGTGGCATCAGCATCCATTTTGTGATGCCAGGGCTTTGGAAAGAAGTTACCGGGCTAGCCAGAGTTAACATGTCTTTCCCTCTAGAAGGGTGGAATGCTACCCCCGCCGCCAGAATTGGCGGGGGGTAGTATTCCAAGATGTTTGACACCAAACACGACATGTTTAGGTGCAGCCATTCCAAAGTTAGCATTTAACGCGAGGTTATAATGCGCTTAAGAGTATATGGTCAGGCTGCACTACAAACAGCATCAGAGAAGGGTCTCCGAACGCTGCAGAGGGGCCCTGCTCATGCAGGGGCACCCTCTCACATAGGAACCATGCACTCTGCCTTTAGGATTGATAAGGCCTGCCTTAGGAGTGAATTATAGGTTTATATGTGTGTATGTATTTAGTGATATAGGTAACCTATATCACAGTAAGAGGTGCATGCACCACCTTACTCAGGCTGCAGTAGCAGACCTGTGGTGTCAGTTTGGATGGCCTTCCAGGGGTGGCATAATACATGCTGCAGCCCCTGGCAGGCCTCTGAGGTACCTATGCCCTTGGTACATAGTATACCATATACTAGGGACTTATAAGGGCACTCCAGATTCCAATCAGTGATGTGCCTAAGGCACATGGAAACCTTTTACAGAGAAAGCAGATAGACTGGGGCCCTGAATAGCAGGATCCCAGTCCAACTAAGTCATAAACCAGCAAAACACCATAAAAAAGTGGGGGCAACCATATAGTCAGATTCCACCTTCCTACACCTAGTATATGGTATACTATGTACCCAGGGCATAGGTACCTCAGAGGCCTACCAGGGGCTGCAGCATGTATTGTGCCACCCCTGGAAGGCCATCCAAACTGACACCACAGGTCTGCTACTGCAGCCTGGGTCAGGTGGTGCATGCACCCCTTACTGTGATATAGGTTACCTATATCACTAAATACATACACACATATAAACCTATAAGTCACTCCTATGGCAGGCCTTATCAATCCTGAAGGCAGAGTGCGTGGTTCCTATGTGAGAGGGTGCCCCTGCATGAGCAGGGCCCCTCTGCAGCGTTCGGAGACCCTTCTCTGATGCTGTTTGTAGTGCAGCCTGACCATATACTCTTAAGCGCATTATATCCTCGCGTTAAATGCTAACTTTGGAATGGCTGCACCGAAACATGTCGTGTTTGGTGTCAAACATCTTGGAATACTACCCCCCCGCCAATTCTGGCGGCGGGGTAGCATTCCACCCTTCTAGAGGAGAGACATGTTAACCCTGGCCTGGCCGGTAACTTCTTTCTAAAGCCCTGGCATCACAAAATGGATGCTGCTGCCACAGACACAAGTCTGGCCTCCTGCTGCTGGACGAAACTCCGGCACGGGAGGCCTGGACAATAGGTTTCCTGTCCCAGGGAGGTGTGACCACCTCCCCAGACAGGATAGTGTGTATTGGGGCTGGGCGGGAGCACTTTCGGGTGCTTTGAAGTCCTGCACTGGGGGCACACTTGGTGTCCCTGTGCATACCCCAGTTCAAACCGGATCAGGGGCTTGCAGCCCCTGCTTTGGCGCGAACTGGACAAAGGGAAAGGGTGTAGCCACCCCTCTGCCCTGACCCACCCATAGGTGGGGCCACAGAGTAGTCCAACCCCTAAACTTGGTATAAGTATAGGAACCCAGTCCTTAGGACTTTAGATTATCCCTGGACGAAACTCTGACACAGAATCCTGGACCTTCGACGCTCTACTCAAGATTAGAGGACAGAAGAATCTCCCTTGGGGTCAAGGAGTGACTCCCCTGCTTGGCAGGCACCAAAGAAGCAATTGTCCGGTCTGCATCGCCTAAGCTCCCGTCGGACGCCGAAGTCTTTGCATCACCAGAGGTGGATTTCCAGACTTCCCGAGGCTGCCCTGAGTCCCCAGCAAAGCTGAGGCCCGTAGCTGTCGTGGGTAACGTGGAACCGTGACCCCTGGACACCGCACGCATTTGCTAGTGCATCTGGGTCTCCCACGAAGTCGTGCTTTGGGCTCCGAGTAGCCCTAGCCTCCAGCACCAACTGCACCGAAGATCACTGGCCTCCACTCCACGAGTGTCCTGTGAGCCAGCTCCACGTGCACCGTCTCGAGGCTCCTTCGCGGTCGCTAGCCCGTTGGCTAGTAGCCCTTCACGAAGGCCAATCCTTTTCTTCTTGGGCTCCCTGGTTGCTCCAGGCTTGCCCTCACTTACCCTCGCTGGGTGAGTTCCTCAGACCTTGCTGGTCTGCATCATCGTCAATCTTCAACTTCATCGAGACTTGCCGTTGCCAAGGCTTGTTGGGTCCAATCCGATCGCCGACACCTCAGCACTCGACAGACATCGTGTACCAGCCCGAATCCGGCTCCTGGTCGCCGACAACGCCTCCTGGACCTCGTGGCTGAAGAGTCAAGACGACCGTCAACCTACCTGAAGCACTCGACATCGGTGGGCATCTGCTCATCGCCTTCCTGGTCACTGGCTAGTGACCCAGACTCTGTCCCCTCTGCTTTCAGGTTCTTCAGAGCTCCGATCCACCTTTGGATCCACCCGGACACTTTCCACTTGGTCGCCAGCAGCACTTTGCAGCAGATCGCCATTCAAATCGACGACGAAACCGACCCGAAAGGCACCTATGCACCCGGCTTCCCTGGGTGAGGTAACGAGTACTCCGGTGCTCCCGTGGGTAGAGACTCTAGAACGATCTAGTTCTCAAAGGGTTTGCTCCAAGTCCTTCTTTAAGTGTCCCTTTTCTTTAATTTCCAAACCGCGACTTTCTCCATAGAAGTTAACGGCGATTCGCGGCTGTGTAATTACACTGCACGCGTCCCCGTGGGTCCCCTGTGTCACTACCTTGGGTGGTTCCTTGTGGTCCAAGCACTTCTAGAGGCTCTAGGCCTAGTGTCTAGCTCAGTCGTGGTTCTTATACCACTTTATTGGTATATGGTTTGGTACGCCCCTAGGGCCCAAACGTTTATTTGTGCTATTACTGTGTTTAAATAACTTATAACTTGTGTACTTCGAACTCTAGCCTCATAAAGAGACTAGAGGGGTGTGTTTAGCAATAAATACATATATTTTGAATATATACCTGGTGTGGTGCTCTTTCATTTGGTCACTCAAGAGATTATAGACTGGTAAAACAAGCTGCTTTACATTCCTTCAAGACTTAGCCTGAAGGCTGCTCTCCATAGCTACCACTAGGATAGCTTTCAATAAGGTTGTCTTTAACCTATCTCCAATAAGGGGTTGTTTGGACTGGTGCAAGGTGCCCACTATAATTAGTGGACAGCATATGCCAGGCCAACTTCTCACATTGGTGTGCAGCGTGTGGGATTCCAGCTTGCTATTGTTTTACCAGATAATCTCAATTGAATTGATCAACTGAAAACCACTAAAGGTACCTAAGGTACATATAAATTAAGCTTAGAATACAGTAAGTTCTACTGAACTTAGAGTTGTGTGTTAAGGGATAGCACACCCTTTCTACAACTCAAGAGAGTTTAGTAGGCCACACTAGAGTAGGTAGTGCATACACCACACCACACTAGTAATGTCTTCAAAGCCAGGACCTAGAGAGTCCTTGCCAGAAGCCACTGGGCTTCTTCCCTCCAAGTATGATACACTCCCATTCTTGGAATTGAGAGCATTATGCAATTTGAGGAAACTGAAGACAGGCCAAAGCCCCACCACCCAACATCTGAGAGAGATGTTAGAGGCTTATAATCTCAGCAGGCCCTTAGGGACTGAAGGGGTAGGAGCAGAGGGTGGGGCAGAAGATGAGGATGGGGCCAGGGGTAGCAATACCCCCAGCCCCCCCTCTGGAACTGACCAGGAGGGTGACAATGACCCTGACCTGGATAACCCAATTCCTCCTGTGGATGAGGAGGAGGCTCAGAATGACCTCCACTTTGTCCCCCAGGAAGGATTGTGAGTGTGCCCAGAAGGTCTAGATCTCCTTCTCAGGAGTCTAACCACTCTGGCACCTCAATAGGGACCTCTGTCTCCTCTCATAGGAGGGAATCCTCTCATGAGAGGAGAAATAGGCTGATTCAATATGAGGAAGCTCAGCTTGAACTCAGAAAACAGCAACTGGCTATAGACAGGGAGTCCCTAGATCTCTACAAAGAGAGAAAAAGTTGGGACTAGAGTCCCATGGTGGCAGCAATATCCCTAAAGATAGGGAAAGGTCTTATGACCATAGAAACCTAAACAAGATTGTCCCTCCCTACCAGAGTGGGGATGACATCCACAAATGGATAACTGCACTGGAGAGGGCCTGTAAAGTTCAGAGGGTCCCCCAGAAGCAGTGGGCAGCAATCTTGTGGCTCTCCTTTGCAGACAAAGGTAGAGACAAGCTCCTCGCTGTAAGAGAAGAGGATGCTGACAATTACACAGTCTTGAAGTGTGCTCTGATAGATGGGTTTGGCCTAACCACTGAACAGTATAGGTTGAAGTTCAGAGACACCCAAAAAGCTCAGACTCAAGACTGGGTTGATTTTGTAGATTGTGCTACTAAGGCTCTGGAAGGTTGGATACATGGCAACAAAGTGCAGGACTTTTTAGGATTGTACAATTTGATTATGAGGGAGCAGATCCTTAATAATTGTCAAAACCAGCTTTTGCACCAGTATCTGGTGGACTCTGATCTGACCTCTCCCCAAGAATTGGGAAAGAAGGCAGACAAATGGGTCAGAACCAGAGTAAAAACAAAAAATCAGGGTGGTGACCAGAAGAAAGATTCTACTAAGTCCCAAGAGAAAGGTGGGGATAAATCTAAGGATAAGTCCCCTACAGGGCCCCAAAATTCCTCTTCTGGGAGTGGGTCCCAAACTCCTTCCTCTCCTGAAAAGAAACCATATTGCCATGTCTGTAAAAAGCCTGGGCACTGGAAAACTGATCCCAGTTGCCCCAGGATTGGCAATAAAGAAAATGTTCCTCCCACAACTACTACCACCCCTCCTGGTACTACCAGTAGTAATCCTCCAGTTGGGAGTAGTGCACCCAAAAAGTTAGGTGCTTTTGCAAGAGGAACAGAGGTGGGCCCTAGTTTAGACAGGGACCCCTCAACAGACTCCTCTGACTCTGATGGTGGTGTAGGATTTGCCACCTTTACCATGGGTCCCACAGCAATGGGCAGGTACAGATTGGAGCCAATAATTAATGGTCAGAAAGCTGTGGCATTTAGGGACACAGGGGCTAGTGTCACCATGGTGGCAGGGAAACTAGTCCCCCCCTCACCAGCTTTTACCTGAGTTTAAATACCAGGTGACCAACATTGATGGTGTCAGAACAGATCACCCCATGGCCATAGTCAATCTCAGCTGGGAGGGGGTCACAGGCCCCAAGAGAGTGGCAGTGTCCCCCACCTTACCTGTAGATTGCCTGATGGGCAATGATTTGGAAATTTCAGCCTGGGCTGAAGTTGAACACCAAACCCATCTTAGGATGTTGGGTGTCCCTGTAAAGGTTAGTGGGGCTGTGATGGCCACAGCCCCAGCCCAAGAATTTGGAGAGATGGAGCCTGAAAGAATGGCCCACTCTCCCCCAAAAGAGAGCACAAGGGTTGAAGAAAAGTCTTCTTCCCTCCAGACAGTAGGTAAGGGTCAACCTCCTCAGGGAACTGACCCTACCCCTAGTGAAGGAACTGCCCCAGAGGTAGTCAGGCCTGGCCTGGCCACACCCCTGATGGCAGAGGACCCTTCCAAGGTGGTACCCAGTCTGGAGCAGGTAACCTGCCCCTCTCTACCCTGCCTCAGCCAGCCCAGGGCTGCAGAGGTCAGGGAGGTCAGTGGACCCCCAAGGGCCCCCTGTCCAGAGGAACCCCCCCATCAGCAGATTAGGGGCACCCAGGCTAGTAGCCCTAGCCAGGTGAAAACTCCTCTACACACTGAGGGATCCCCCATACCTTTATGTAGGGACCTCCCCCAGAAGGACTCTGGTAGGCAAGGGCAAACCTGGGACCAGAAGGTTCCAAACCTGCCATGTCCCTCCAGTAGTCCATCCAAAGGGACCCAACCCCCAGTTGTAGGCAGCCAAAGGTTGACCCTTAGAGCAAAGTGCAACTCAGTCATGGAAAGACAGGCATATATGGTGACCAGTGATCTGAGGAAGCTGAGACCAACATTCCTAGGGCCTCACTTCCCTACTCAGACACCTCACCAGCCTTGTACTTTACCTAATCACACCACAGGTAGTGATTCCCCATGGTGGAGACCCTCTCATACCCTTAGGGTGAGGGATTGCTTAGTGGACCATAAGACAGGGGGCAACCATGCTAGTGCAGGTGCTTCCTTATATGACCACTTAGTCAATGAAGGCTCAACTGGCCTAGGTTAGCCTTATCTCCTTTCGTTTGGGGGGGGGGTTATGTAGGAAGGTGGTATCTGACTATATGGTTGCCCCCACTTTTTTTTTGGTGTTTTGCTGGTTTATGACTTAGTTGGACTGGGATCCCGCTATTCAGGGCCCCAGTCTATCTGCTTTCTCTGTAAAAGGTTTCCATGTGCCTTAGGCACATCTCTGATTGGAATCTGGAGTGCCCTTATAAGTCCCTAGTATATGGTATACTATGTACCCAGGGCATAGGTACCTCAGAGGCCTACCAGGGGCTGCAGCATGTATTGTGCCACCCCTGGAAGGCCATCCAAACTGACACCACAGGTCTGCTACTGCAGCCTGGGTAAGGTGGTGCATGCACCCCTTACTGTGATATAGGTTACCTATATCACTAAATACATACACACATATAAACCTATAAGTCACTCCTATGGCAGGCCTTATCAATCCTGAAGGCAGAGTGCGTGGTTCCTATGTGAGAGGGTGCCCCTGCATGAGCAGGGCCCCTCTGCTGCGTTCGGAGACCCTTCTCTGATGCTGTTTGTAGTGCAGCCTGACCATATACTCTTAAGCGCATTATATCCTCGCGTTAAATGCTAACTTTGGAATGGCTGCACCGAAACATGTCGTGTTTGGTGTCAAACATCTTGGAATACTACCCCCGCCGCCAATTCTGGCGGCGGGGGTAGCATTCCACCCTTCTAGAGGGAGAGACATGTTAACCCTGGCCTGGCCGGTAACTTCTTTCTAAAGCCCTGGCATCACAAAATGGATGCTGCTGCCACAGACACAAGTCTGGCCTCCTGCTGCTGGACGAAACTCCGGCAGGGGAGTCCTGGACAATAGGTTTCCTGTCCCAGGGAGATGTGACCACCTCCCCAGACAGGATAGTGTGTATTGGGGCTGGGCGGGAGCACTTTCGGGTGCTTTGAAGTCCTGCACTGGGGGCACACTTGGTGTCCCTGTGCATACCCCAGTTCAAACCGGATCAGGGGCTTGCAGCCCCTGCTTTGGCGCGAACTGGACAAAGGGAAAGGGGTGCAGCCACCCCTCTGCCCTGACCCACCCATAGGTGGGGCCACAGAGTAGTCCAACCCCTAAACTTGGTATAAGTATAGGAACCCAGTCCTTAGGACTTTAGATTATCCCTGGACGAAACTCTGACACAGAATCCTGGACCTTCGACGCTCTACTCAAGATTAGAGGACAGAAGAATCTCCCTTGGGGTCAAGGAGTGACTCCCCTGCTTGGCAGGCACCAAAGAAGCAATTGTCCGGTCTGCATCGCCTAAGCTCCCGTCGGACGCCGAAGTCTTTGCATCACCAGAGGTGGATTTCCAGACTTCCCGAGGCTGCCCTGAGTCCCCAGCAAAGCTGAGGCCCGTAGCTGTCGTGGGTAACGTGGAACCGTGACCCCTGGACACCGCACGCATTTGCTAGTGCATCCTCTTCTGGGTCTCCCACGAAGTCGTGCTTTGGGCTCCGAGTAGCCCTAGCCTCCAGCACCAACTGCACCGAAGATCACTGGCCTCCACTCCACGAGTGTCCTGTGAGCCAGCTCCACGTGCACCGTCTCGAGGCTCCTTCGCGGTCGCTAGCCCGTTGGCTAGTAGCCCTTCACGAAGGCCAATCCTTTTCTTCTTGGGCTCCCTGGTTGCTCCAGGCTTGCCCTCACTTACCCTCGCTGGGTGAGTTCCTCAGACCTTGCTGGTCTGCATCATCGTCAATCTTCAACTTCATCGAGACTTGCCGTTGCCAAGGCTTGTTGGGTCCAATCCGGTCGCCGACACCTCAGCACTCGACAGACATCGTGTACCAGCCCGAATCCGGCTCCTGGTCGCCGACAACGCCTCCTGGACCTCGTGGCTGAAGAGTCAAGACGACCGTCAACCTACCTGAAGCACTCGACATCGGTGGGCATCTGCTCATCGCCTTCCTGGTCACTGGCTAGTGACCCAGACTCTGTCCCCTCTGCTTTCAGGTTCTTCAGATCTCCGATCCACCTTTGGATCCACCCGGACACTTTCCACTTGGTCGCCAGCAGCACTTTGCAGCAGATCGCCATTCAAATCGACGACGAAACCCGACCCCGAAAGGCACCTATGCACCCGGCTTCCTTGGGTGAGGTAACAAGAGTACTCCGGTGCTCCCGTGGGTAGAGACTCTAGAACGACCTAGTTCTCAAAGGGTTTGCTCCAAGTCCTTCTTTAAGTGTCCCTTTTCTTTAATTTCCAAACCGCGACTTTCTCCATAGAAGTTAACGGCGATTCGCGGCTGTGTAATTACACTGCACGCGTCCCCGTGGGTCCCCTGTGTCACTACCTTGGGTGGTTCCTTGTGGTCCAAGCACTTCTAGACGCTCTAGGCCTAGTGTCTAGCTCAGTCGTGGTTCTTATACCACTTTATTGGTATATGGTTTGGTACGCCCCTAGGGCCCAAACGTTTATTTGTGCTATTACTGTGTTTAAATAACTTATAACTTGTGTACTTCGAACTCTAGCCTCATAAAGAGACTAGAGGGGTGTGTTTAGCAATAAATACATATATTTTGAATATATACCTGGTGTGGTGCTCTTTCATTTGGTCACTCAAGAGATTATAGACTGGTAAAACAAGCTGCTTTACATTCCTTCAAGACTTAGCCTGAAGGCTGCTCTCCATAGCTACCACTAGGATAGCTTTCAATAAGGTTGTCTTTAACCTATCTCCAATAAGGGGTTGTTTGGACTGGTGCAAGGTGCCCACTATAATTAGTGGACAGCATATGCCAGGCCAACTTCTCACAATCATCAACTACAGTTATAACCAGTGTGTCAAAGATATTATAAAAATTAGCCACAATGAAATCAAATGAATAGGGGGTCTGCAATAGCACCAACTGAAATTGTACGTGAATTAATGATTCTGGGAGAGAGACCTATAATTTTACAGAAAGCAAGATAGATAGGCCTCCCATGGCTCTTTCTGCAAGGGATGGAATAGCTGCGCTGCATAAAGTATGAAAACCATTAACACTGAAATCCTCAGTAGGTCAAGTTTTTGCAGTAATGTAGACAATGTCTACATTATTAACCCCTTCGCTGCTAGGCCTTTTCCTCCCCTGTGCTAAGCCTTTTTTTTGGCTATTTGGGGTAGTTTGCCTTTAGGCCCCTGTAACTTTTTGACCACATAAGGTATCCACGCCAAATTTGTGTCCTTTTCTTCCAACATCATGGGGATTCTAAAAGTACCCAGTGTTTGTGGATTCCCCTGGAGAGGACCCAGAAATTAGCTGAAATACAGCTAAATTTAGTTTTTTGGGGGGGAAAATGGGAAAAATGTGCTGCAAATGAAAGCGTCTGGTTTCTTCCCTCCAAATGGTTACAACAAAGGGTTTGTGGGGCTGAAATCACCATTTTCCCAGCTTTCAGGGACCGAGGGACTTTTGTCAGAAAACCAACATTTTTTACACAGCCTATTTGTGCTATTTTTTGTGCTTTCAACCTTCTGCCAGTTAATGGTAGAAATGGATATGAAAGCAATAATGGATCCTGGAAAGCTATACATTTTAGAAAAGTAGACAAAATTCTAAATTCAGCAAGGGGTCATTTGTGTAGATCCTTCAAGGTTTCTTTATAGAAACTAACAGTTGAACATAGGAAAAATTGAAAATGAGTTGAAAAAAACAGCCATTTGTGCCAACGTTTTCACCTGTAACTTCTTCTAATTATGACAGATGTTTGAAAGCAATAACCGTTACATTTGTTGGACCTTTCTGGTTGTGGGGATATATAGGACTTGTAGGTTCACCAAGAACCTGACGAACCCAGAGCCAATAACTGAGCAGTGTCTTGCAATGGTTTTTTATTATGTACCGGGTATAAAGCAATTCTTTTGGGAAAATATATACAGTGAAAAATCAGGATGAAAGACACCTATGTATTTCTGAAATTGGAACAAAATATAGAGTTTAGAAACAGTAGCTATTTGCACATTTCTGAAATTGTGAGTACCCATACTAGCATGAGAATTACAGGACATTTTTCAAAGTGAGTTCTTTTTTACACATTGTCTTTCATTTGGAAGGCAGAAATGCATCGAAAGTCAATAGGTAATAACAGTTGCTCTACAATTCTGTGTTACCCTAAGTCTCCCGATAAAAATGGTACCTCACTTGTGTGGGTAGGCCTAGTGCCCGCAACAGGAAACGGCCCAAAACGCAACGAGGACACACCACATTTTTACAGTGAAAACTGACCCTTTTTTTGCAAGGTGCCTAGCTGTAGATTTTGAACCCTAGCTCTGCCGGCACCTAGGGAAACCTAACAAACCTATACATTTTTGAAAACTAGACACCCAGGGGAATCCAGGATGGGTTGACTTGTCTGGCTCTCACCAGGTTCTGTTACCCAGAATCCCTTGCAAACCTCAAACTTTGTCAAAAAAAACACATTTTCCTCACATTTCTGTGGTGGAAAGTTCTGGAATCTGCGTGGATCCACAAAATTCCACCCACCCCGCATTCCCCAAAGTCTTCCGAGAAAAATGGTACCTCACTTGTGTGGGTAGGCCTAGTGCCCGCGACAGGAAACGGCCCAAAATGCAACGTGGACACACCACATTTTCACAGTGAAAACTGACCCTTTTTTTGCAAAGTACCTGGCTGTAGGTTTTGAACCCTAGCTCTGCCGGCACCTAGGGAAACCTAGCAAACCTATACATTTTTGAAAACTAGACACCCAGGGAAATCCAGGATGGGGTGACTTGTCTGGCTCTCACCAGGTTCTGTTACCCAGAATCCCTTGCAAACCTCAAACTTTGTAAAAAAAAAAAAAACATCATTTCCTCACAATTCTGTGGTGGAAAGTTCTGGAATCTGCGTGTATCCACAAAATTCCACCCACCCCGCATTCCCGAAAGTCTCCTGAGAAAAATGGTACCTCAATTGTGTGGGTAGGCCTAGTGCCTGCAACAGGCAAGGGCCCAAAACGTATTGTGGAGACATCAAAATTACCTATCACAAAACAACCTGGTTTTGCAAGGAGGGGCACCTGGGTTATTCCCTGATGCCTATTGGTCTTTCTGGCCTCCCCCGGGAGGCAGATAAGGGGCTTTTGCCCCTATCTGCCTCCCGGGGGGGCAGAAAGTCAGTGGCAATTTTTTTGGGGGTGGGGCATTGGCATACCCATTCTGGGCAGCCCCCACTCCTACGTATATTGAGAAAAAAAATTCCCTGGTGCCTTGTGGGCTTTCTGCCCCCTCCCTGGGGGGGCAGATCATGGGCTACAGCCCCCATCTGCCTCCTGGGGGGGCTGAAAGACTGTGGCATTTTTTGCGGGGTGGGGGCATTGACATGCCCATTCTAGGCAACCCCTTCCTATATAAAAACAAAACCCTGGTGCTTAGTGGGCTTTTTGCCCCCCCCCCAGGGGGGGCAGAAAGTCTTTTGTTTTCTTTGGTGGGGTGGGGGCATTTGCATGCCCATTCTGGGCAGCCCCCACCCCGGGCCTATACAAAAAATAATCCCTGGCGTCTAGGGTACTTTCTGCCCCCCGGAGGGGCAGATTGGGGGCTGGAATTTTGTGGGGGGGAGGGATGGGGGCATTGTCATGCCCATCTTGGGCAACCCCCACCCCTAAATTCATTGGGGAAAAAAACCCTGGTGTCTAGTGGGCTTTCTGCCCCCCCGGGGGGGCAGATTGGGGGCTACTGCCTCCCTGGGGGGGCAGAAAGACTGTAATTTTGTGGGGGGGGGGGTTGGGGCATTGGCATGCCCATATTGGGCAGCTCCCACCCCTAATTTGCATTTGAAAAAAATCCCTGGTTTCTAGTGGGCTTTCTGTCCTCCCGGTGGTGCAGATTGGGGGCTACTGCCCCCATCTGCCCCCCAGGGGGGGAGGCAGAAAGACTGGAATTTTGGGGGAGGGGGGAAGGGGCGGGGGCATTGACATGCCCATCTTGGGCAGCCCCTGTAACGAATACAGGAACTCCTCAGAATCCAGGCGATTGACCTAGCAACACAGAGTATTGAGGCGATCAAGTGAGGGATGGGAATTAGGGTAGGAACAGCGGGGAGCGGGACACCTGTGAACAGAAAACACAAAATTATTACTGTTCTATAATACTGTCTACTCTCAGTTAGTCTCACTATAGTGACTAGTACCTGATAACAAGAACTAAGAAGACGCGGTGTTCCTCTCCATACTCCAGTAAAGATACTGCTCTTATCCTGGAAAACCATATACCTACAACAACAAAACATAGGCCATTAATACGTTCTCCGTTCTCACCTCTTGCACACCGAAAACCATAAACCACTCTTGGATTCCCATCCTGAACTGAAGAAAAAGAAACACCTGAAAAGAAGTAGAATGCCTCTTCTACTTAGTGGCTGAACCAGAAGTCAATAATCAGAAGTTAGCACCTTGGTTCCAATGACGAATACTATTTCCGGAAAGTAAATATCCAAGGTCAAAAAGAAGACAGGAGGTGCAACCTCCCCGAACCAAAATGAGTACTTGATTCTGTGTAAATATGTTCCCCTGTGGGGATGATTCGTCGCGCGGTATAAATGATAAATAAAATAAATAAAAGATGACGAAATGGTATTCCAAAAATATATGAAAAGGTACAAACAATAAAGAAAACACAATTAGTGCTCAGTAAGCAGTTATGTCTCTGTCTCTAAAACGCTCACCTAACCACTGGGAAATTGTACCTCCTGGGTTGCGGGTCACGGAGGAAGCAGGATTCCAGATCTGGAAAGTCTTGAGACTCGAGCCCGAGCCACAACCGGTGTACAGGACGCCGCTGGAATTCCCTCGTAAACACTGAATCCAGGACAACTCCTAGAAAACGACACACGCAAACCTTCTGCGTGCTGCTAATCCGCTGACAGCTGAAATCAGCTGCCTCTCGGAATCCACGTGAACGGCTCTCTTTCAGCTAGAGCCTGCAGACCGCCGTCTGCGGAATCAATGAGACGCCGTGAACCGGAGTACAGAATCCCCCCACACTGGCTGCAAGCCTCCGTTCCGACCAGGCGTTGGGAACAAGGAAGTTCAAAAGGCAAACACTGTGGCAGAAGACGATCTCGCCGAACTCTTCGGCCGCTCCGTATCGCTACTCCCAATAGGTACTAGAATTACGCACGCCTGCGTGCGTCGACGTCCTTAAATACATTAAGCCCCGCCCAGATGAAAGCAGCCTGGGAGATGTAGTGTACTTCCAAGAGCCCCTGTTTGGCCCGTTATGCAGGCGCCTAAACTCAATGTCTGACAGCCCCACCCCTAAATTCATCGGGAAAAAAACCCTGGTGTCTAGTGGGCTTTCTGCCCCCCGGGGGGGCAGATTGGGGGCGAGGCAGAAAGACTGTACCTTTGCGGCCGGTGGGTGGGGCATTGGCATACCCATATTGGGCAGCCCCCACCCGTAATTCAAATTAGAAAAAGAATCCCTGGTATCTAGTGGGCTTTCTGCCCCCCGGGGGGGGCAGAAAGACTGTCATTTTGCGGCGGGGGGTGGGGGCATTGGCATGCCCATATTGGGCAGCCCCCACCCCTAATTCAAATTAGAAAAAAATCCCTGGTATCTAGTGGGCTTTCTGCCCCCCCGGGGGGCAGATTGGGGGCTACTGCCCCCATCTGCCCCCTCCAGGGGGGGCAGAAAGACTGAATTTACCAAAATGAATATGGGGAAGCAAAGAACCTTGCCCAAGGGGCCGCTCCCCCCTCCCTGGTGCTTAGCGGGTGGATTCCTGCAGGGCGATCCCAAAGCAGGGATCCACTAGGGAGGGGTACTATTGGAAAGGGGAGATTCTCCCCTTTTCAACGATACCTCTCCTAACTTTCTACGTGCTCAGGGGGCTGAGATAGCCCCCTGAGTAGGTAGAAAGCGAAACTGAAATGAGCCTCTTGCAATAGGTCTCGCATTCACGTATGTTGGAGCTATTGGCATTGTAAATGACAATGCCTTTTATTTATGTTTTGGTTTTAAAACATAAATAAAAGGCATTGTCATTTACTATACTAATAGCTTAAACTCTCGCAAATGCGAGACCTATTGCATTGCAATAAAGGGCCTTCTCGACCGCTTGTTAGATTGTAAATATCAGAGGAAGAGACCGGCCTGCGACGTCTTCAAAGTAGTGATAAATAGTGCAGTGAAGAAGATGTGTAAGTATTGTAAATTACACAGACACAATGAGAGAAGTGAGAGTTACATATTATGATCCGAGCTATAAACTCTTACAAAGCGCTCCAACACCTTTTGCTCTGTGATTACACTGTCGCAGCATGGAGGGAGGGATGATCTCGGCTGCAGCTCCGTCCTCGTACAGTGCCCCTGCTATTACTAGTGAGCGAGAGGCGCTGAGGTGGTGGTATTGGTGGTGGTGGTATTGGTATTGGTGGTGGTGGTGGTGGTGGTGGTATTGGTGGTGGTGGTATTGGTATTGGTGGTGGTGGTGGTACTGGTATTGGTGGTGGTGGTGGTGGTATTGGTGGTGGCGGTATTGGTCGTGGCGGTATTGGTGGTGGTATTAGTATTGGTGGTGGTATTGGTATTGGTGGTACTGGTATTGGTGGTGGTATTGGTGGTTGTGGTTCTGCTATTGGTGGTGGTGGTGGTATTGATATTGGCATTGGTGGTGGTATTGGAGGTGGCATTGGTATTGGTACTGGCGGTGGTAATGTTATTGGTGGTGGTGGTATTAGTGGTAGTATTAGTGTTGGTAGTGGTATTGGTGGTGATGGTGGTGGTGGTGGTATTGGTGGTATTGGTGGTGGTGGTATTGGTTGGTGGTGGTGGTATTGGTGGTGGTGGTATTGGTGGTGGTGGTATTGGTGGTGGTATTGGTATTGGTATTGGCGGTGGTGGTATTGGTGGTGGTATTGGTGGTAGTGGTATTGAGTGGTGGTGATAGTGGTATTGGTATTGAGTGGTGGTATTGGTTGGTGGTGGTGGTATTGGTTGGTGGTGGTGGTATTGGTGGTGGTGGTGGTATTGGTGGTGGTGGTATTAGTGGTGGTGTTGGTATTGGTGGTGGTATTGGTGGTGGTGGTTGTATTGGTGGTAGTGGTATTGGTGGTATTGATGGTGGTGGTATTGGTGGTATTGATGGTGGTGGTATTGGTGGTGGTGGTATTGGTGGAAGTGGTGGTATTAGTGGTGGTATTGGTGGTGGTGGTATTGGTGGTATTGATGGTGGTGGTATTGGTGGTATTGATGGTGGTGGTATTGGTGGTGGTGGTATTAGTGGTGATGGTGGTATTGGTGGGTGGTATTGGTGGTGGTATTAGTGGTGGAGGTGGTATTGGTGGTAGTATTGGTGGTATTGGTGGTGGTATTGGTATTGGTGGTGTTGGTATTGGTGGTGGTATTTGTGGTATTGGTGGTGGTGGTATTGGTGGTAGTGGTATTGGTGGTGGTGGTATTGGTGGTGGTGGTATTTGTGGTATTGGTGGTGGTGGTGGTATTGGTGGTGATGGTATTGGTGGTGGTGGTGTTATATTTCATATAGGTACCCCGATATAGGTCCAGGTAACATCATAACCCTTCACCTACATTCTCTCCTATAATACATACATAACGGATTTGAGGGACTGACCTTTTGCCTAGTTACAATACTATACACAGTACGTAGGGTTTTCCCTGAACACTGGCCTCATAAATTATGCATGAGGATTCTTAGTTTCTTGGAACACAGCAGGACCACCATCTCCTACATAATAACTGTGTATAAAGTTCATTCCCGACGTCATCCTAAGTCCGACACTGGCACAGCAAGGTAGAACGCCTGGGGATACCTTAGGGTATATAAACATCACATCTTGCCGGGATAGATAGAGGAGATCAGGACTTCCCGGCCGACACACTGACGCAAGACGCTGAGGTTCCTGCATGCAGATACTCCAGCTCGCAGTGGTCTGACATCCCTTGCGGGGTGTTCAGCTCGAGACCAGAACGGGGTCCCGCAGTCTCACATCAGGTAATGGGTTTGGCTTTATGCTAGAGGGATTCTTGGCTTTACACCTACTCACATGCTAGGTACACTTAGGTGCATCTAGTTAGGGTTGCATTGTTGGAGTACGCATTCCATTGTTATATTTCATATAGGTACCCCGATATAGGTCTAGGTAACATCATAACCCTTCACCTACATTCTCTTATATGCTACATACATAACGGATTTGAAGGACTGACCTTTTACTCAGTTACAATACTACACACCAGTACGTAGGGTTTTTCCCTGGACACTGGCCTCATAAATTATGCATGAGGATTCTTAGTTTCTTGGAATCACAGCAGGACCATCATCTCCTGCATAATAACTGTGTACAAAGTTTATTCCCGACGTCATCCTAAGTCCGACACTGGCACAGCAAGGTAGAACCCCCTGGGGATACCTTAGGGTATATAAACACCACATCTTGCTGAGATAGGGAGAGGAGATCACGACTTCCATGCCGACACACTGATGCAAGACGCTGAGGTTCCTGCATGTAGATACTCCAGCTCGCAGTGGTCTGACATCCCTTGCGGGGTGTTCAGCTCAAGACCAGAACGGGGTCCCGCAGTCTTACATCAGGTAATGGGGTTGGCTTTATCCTAGAGGGATTCTTGGCCTACCCACATGCTAGGTACACTTCGGTACATCTAGTTAGGGTGCATCGTAGGAGTACGCATTTTATTGCCATGTATTTTATATACTCGCCTATATTTATGATTTTAGCAAAATGGTAGAAACCTACCATCTTTTTACTTTCTTAGTGCTGCTACTCATTTATATATGCTACTGTCTACTGGTGATTTCAGTGCACTTATTTTACGCTAGAATAACGACTGTTCAATAAATACTTATTGAAAACGTCCCAACCGTTTATTCTGTGTATCCCTCTGAGAAGAAGTGAGCACGAGTGACTGAGCGAAAAGTAAGTTACTGTTTCCACGGTCCTGAGGGATCAGGGTTGTCATGTTCGATAGTTGCCAAGAACTATTTTCTCCTTGGTAAGAGGAGGTTATAGTGGCATTGCGAGCTAGTTGGTACACAGGCCAACATACCCGTTGGGGGTGTCTGGACACCAGTCCCGCAGTGTATGTTGTCTAAACGCGCAGAACCTATATAGGTCTTATAGGAACTACACAACACGATTGCCATGTATTTTATATACTTGCCTGTAGTTATGATTTTAGCAAAATGGTAGAAACCTACCATCTGTTTACTTTCTTAGTGCTGCTACTCATTTATATATGCTACTGTCTACTGGTGATTTCAGTACACTTATTTTACGCAAGAATAACGACTGTTCAATAAATGCTTATTGAAAACGTCCCAACCGTTTATTCTGTGTATCCCTCTGAGAAGAAGTGAGCACGAGTGACTGAGCGAAAAGTAAGTTACTGTTTCCACGGTCCTGAGGGATCAGGGTTGTCATGTTCGATAGTTGCCAAGAACTATTCTCTCCTTGGTAAGAGGAGATTATAGTGGCATTGCGAGCTAGCTGGTACACAGGCTAACATACCCGGTGGGGGGGTCTGGAATCAGTCTAGACATCAGTCCCGCAGTGTATGTTGTCTAAACGCGCAGATCCTATATAGGTCTTATAGGAACTACACGACATGGCGCCGCCAACGTTGGTATTGGCACTTATTTAACAGTCAAATCTGAGTAGTTCAGTTGTGCTATTCTCAGAGACCCCTACTCACATTTCCTCAGAGACGTCTGGAGTGGGAGGGAACAAAATCCGCCGCAGCTGAGTAGGAAAATTCCTATGTATTGGCTGTTTGTTTAATCAAGCTTGAAGGATACAGTGTTCCTAATTGTGCATAACACCTTATCTCAGTTCCCTTGAAACGCGCTCCTTTCTAAAAATAGTGACTGAGCAGGGAGACGTAGATGAAGGGAATGCACTAAACTTCACAACAGAGGAAGATGATGCAGATGCAATACACATTGCAGACAATGTTAGAAATGCCGTCACCCTAAAACTAGTAGCATATGGTGTTACAATTAGGGGTGGGCAAGTGACCTTCGTGATTGAGGCACACAAATCATATAGAACAGAGGTATTCTATTCATGGATTAGATTCCCGCAGGCAAATGCTTTGACAAAAACATTTCACTACTATGTCGAAGATGACATACCGAACGAATACAGTCCATATGAGGACATTGAAATTCCACTCACTTACCACGAACATTTTTACTGGTTTAAAGGCGCCTTCCCCCATACAAGAAATAGAGCAAGACTCGGTCTGCTCGGACGAGACGGAGCAACATGGCCAGTACTAGCGGCCTACACACCACATCCTGACTGATACAATGCCAGGAGGAGACTTATTAGTACAGCATAACGAATTAATAAGACTTTACAGAAACATGACACAGTTTGTGATGAGAACACACACTTCAGCCAACACCGGCTACACAACCAGGACCAGTCCAAAATAATACAACCAAAATCACATCACAAACACTGCACGCAGTGATGGGTAAAATGCCCTCTAAACGTGAACAAATGCCCTTCTGGATAGCACAAAAAATAACACAGCTGGAGGCAGTGTTTCTACACACTGGTCCTAAGGAAAAGCATAGAATACTGACGATTTGCTTGCCAATGGGGATAGCTCCCTCTATAGAAGATTGTACTTCTTGGGGTACAGTTTTCGCTGCAATATATACCAGGACTCATGGTATCCCTTCTTTAGCGGTAATACCAGATGTATTAAGACAAATACAGAACGAGTATGGAGCAGAACCTGCTCTAAACTTAGGGATGAAGTTGTTAAATAACTTTGCCCAGGTATCTGCGATAATATTGGCAAATATTAAAGGGGAAGCAGCATCAGTGGCAATACGCCAACGTCTGAGAGATTTCACTCCATTACAACTGGAGACAGAGCTACCTAAAATAATTGAAACTGCTTATGCGGAATTAGGTAGAGACAGTCTGGAGCTAGACCTGTAAAACCTCAACTAGTGGGAGGTACAGATAAAGAACAGGCAAAGCAAACACTGGTTTCTTCAAAGAAGAAATGGGACAATAATAAACAGCAAAAGAACAGATCTCACTCCAGGGGAAGGTCTCCTCAACAGTAGCCCCCAGAAAGGAGATATAATCTTAGGAATAGAGATAACATTAAAAAACCTGACAGGTATCAGGACACTGATACACATTCCTCTCGTTCCTTTCAGGGTTCATCAAAAAACTCCGAGAGGGAAGGACGGTCAGAACAGAGACAAGAAGAGCGTACAAAGCCCAGAGACAGGCAACGCACTTCGGACTACGCTTCAAAGAAAGAAGAAAATCCTACAGCAAAACCTCAATTTAAAAAGAAGTTCTCAAAGTTAGGCATGCCCAGAATTCTGAGGACTCAACTACTGAACGGGGAATGGGCTCTGACGATGCTAGACAGCGCAGCAGAAGTAACAATTTCTCGCCGGAACCTGATGGAATTTCTGCTGACAGCGGAGTTGAGTGAGTATCATGGTGGAAACACCTGATACTAGGGTGAGTGTCCCACACAAGTTACAAGAAATAACCCTCCAAATGGAGGGGGACAAGCCCAGACAAGTGAAGGGTCTCTTTTGGGAGAACCTGACTTCTGGCTACGACATCGTATTAGCAGAAAGAGATTGGCCGCCTACTGTTGTTATGGAATGCCCAAAGGGAGAAACTGTAATTTTTTCAGCTTTCTCCGACCTAGTCCCCGTACACCTAAAACATACATATGCACAGGAGTGGGCTGTAGCCCTTGCTCCATCATTATACTGCAACCACGTTGGGTGGGATGAGGAGTCACCCCACCACGTAATTCCAATTAAAACAAACCTAACTCCACAAAGACAGTATCCTATAAAACAGGAAGCTAAAAAACAGGTCAGGGAGATCCTAGATCAACTTGAATACCAAGGTGTAATTGAACCATGCACCTCGTCAATGAATAATCCTTTGTTTCCCGTAATGAAACCCGACAATTCATATCGTCTAGTTTTAGATTATAGACACTTAAACTTGTGCACGAAAACATTTGCAGTTCAGAATGCACACAGTGCCGCATTAATGAATGACATTGTGCGGAAAAAATATAAAACAACATTAGATATCTCAAATGTATTTTTCTGCCAAAGCCTTAGCGCCTGAAAGCAGATATTTGACAACCTTCTCAGCGCTAGGGTCCCAGCATCAATTTTGTCGACTCACCCAAGGGTATAAGAACAACCCGGGGTTATTCTCAAGGAGGGTAACAGAGTTACTACAGAATTTGGATGAGGAAGCATTATCCTATGTAGATGATATTTATCTGACGGATGATGACTTAGAGGAACACTTGACAAGGGTGAACACCATACTTTTCGCCTCTGAGGGCTACAAATGTAATTTAAAAAAATGAAAGCCCACCTCAAGGTCCTATTTTTGCGATATGAGGTTTCAAGTGAAGGCAAAAGCCTGGCAGCCCACTTTTTAGAAAAGTGCGCAGTGCTCCAACCTCCAAAATCATAAAAAATTTTACAGTCCATACTGGGATTTTTAAATTTTGGCAGAACATACATTTTGGATTACGCAGAGAGAGTAAAACCTTTCTACGACCTCATAAGACCAGACTTTTCAGTTAGGCAATGGACTCAGGAACACACAAATATACTTCGTTCCCTACAAGCTGGTATGATATCATCAAAAGACTTACAGACACGCGTAAACGTACGTAACCTGGTGATCCGCGTAGTCGCAGGTCAATCAGGGTACACTTGCTGAACCTTCAATGAAGGCGAAACAGTACCAATTGCATATAAATCGCATTTGTACACAAACGCTGAAATACGTTTTGCATCCACAGAAAAAAATCTCTAGGGTCAGCTAGTTCTGTTACAGAGCCACTCTCAGAGATCACCTCTTGCCCCAGAACCAATTGACTCTCCTTTTATGTTATATCAATAGGTAAACAGTTCTGGACTTCCAACCCCATTTTGGGACAGAATTGGTCTAGGTTTTCCAGCGCAGCCAGTATTTCAAAGGAATTCCTAATCTCCATGTTATAAGTTGATCTACCGATCACAGGGTGCATGACATTTACTGTTGCATGATTAGTTGTAAGGACTGCGGTCCTATAGAAGTAGCCCAAGGGTAGCACCTGAATGGATCCTGGAAGTCGTGTATGGTTCTAAAGATAATTAAGGAGAGTTTTAACCGTATTTGGTGATTTAAAGTTAATAATCACACAGTCTCCATTTATTTCCTTATTGCCAGGACCGATTGAGGGAGTTCTTCTTGCCATTAATACCTCAGCTGAAAAGTCAAGGGGCCACCCAGAGGTTTTCCTTAACCAGTGAGTTTCCTTATTTTTCAAGGCCAAGTGATCTTCCTTCATAGATGATGTTAGAGTTGGAAAATCCTTTAGTACTATTACATACGGAGTACATTCCGGTGGAAGCTGAGGAAAGGTATTTTTCATAATTTCAGAGGCTCTATTGGGTTCACCAGAATCGTTTTCCCTTGGCCCTTCCTGTGATGCTGTATGCATTCCAATTTGCTTGCTCCCGGCCACCCTAGATTGCACTTCAGGCATACTAATCAAGGAATAACTTCCTACTGGCACTATGGCAGTTAACTCAAGTGGAATAGGCAGGGAGCTAGAGGTCCTGGCCTCTGGGTATAAAACAGCATGTGGCACCACTGCCGGATGCTGGGCTACAAATAAATAATTCATCTTACACAGTTATAATTCAGTTGCCTCCAAATGATAAAAGATTGGTTCAACCTTGCCCATCAAGGCCTCAAGAATTTTATTACATAAATCTTTCATTGTGCATGTTATTTTATCCATTTCTGCTACCCCAATGTTCCTGCATGGGGGAGGTTGGGAGGGCACAGCCTTTTTTATTTAGTTCCAACTTCAACTCTCTTTTACCTCTTCACCCCTTGTTTTAGCTCCACATAAATGAGATTGGGGTTGTGCCTCCTCTATCTCCTCAGTAGGGGCACTAACTGGTGTATCTGTAGCACCTGGCCCCACCTCTAGGATGTTAGCTGCTGCGCTTTTGCCGGTAATTGGTGCAGATTGTGAGATCAAAGAGACACTAAGAGATGGGAAAGAGAGAGAGAAAAGGCGGGCGGCTAACTCAGTCTCCTTATTAATAACTCCAACTGCCCTCTGCAAGAATCCATCAAGGGTGGTGCCCGAAGACATTTTGGGGGAATCTCCGAGGGTTTGCGCATCCCCATTTCAAAAACACAAAAGGATTGCAAGTTTTAGAAGAAAAGGAATAACCAGTAGTACCTGATGAGCGGCGAATGGGGTATGGCCCAACCCAACCTCCTCCGCGCGAAGACAAGTCAAGCCTTCGCCCGGGCGCATCCTGCAGGCCGCAGGTCCTGGAGCGCTTATATGCATGAGGGCTAGGGTGCATGAGAAGCCCTCCTCTGCTGCACAGAATCCTGGGTGTTGTGGTTCCTGCCACTAGAATCCTTCAAAGCTCATCCCGAGGGTCCTGGAGCGCTTATCTGCGTGGGCTAAGGTGCTTGGGAAGCCCTCCTCTGCTGCACAGAATCCTTGGGGTTGTGGTCCCCGCCACCAAAGCCCCCAAAGCGCGTCCCACGTGTCCTTGAGCGTTTATATGTGCCAGGGCTAGGGTCCCTGAGAAGCCCTCCTCCGCTGCACAGAATCCTTGGGATTGTGGTCTCCGCTCCGAAAGTCTACAAAGCATGTCTACTAATGTCAATTTAAAGAGCTCCCGCTAGACTCGGAGTGGTGTTAATGCTCAAGGATTTTGTTGCTGGATGTGGCCTAACAGCTTGGGCGATCGACCTCAAATCTGGGGAACCAGGTTCAAGTCTCATCAACGACGCCCAACATCCTGTGATTCTGGGAAAATCACTTAATCTCCCCTTGGCTAACAAAAATGAATGTGTACTTATGTAACGCAACTGGTGCTCATGTAAAGCGCTCGGATACCTGATACCTTCGGATCAAGTTCGTGCTATATAAAACTCCAGAAAAAAAGAAAAAAAAACTGGATCTGGTCTACTAAATTACAAAGCAAGCAGTAAAGCACATTTGGCCTTACAATGAAAACTGGACATGGATATAAAATTAATGACCATGAGGGTTTACTAGAGGATCCAGATCAATACAGAAAGCATAATTAAATGGTTTGGAGTCAGCCGGTCATTTAAGATCATGATGCTGAGAACAACAAGCAGAACCAGATATAGTTCAACTCTAAAGAATAAATTAACATTATAAATCAGAGGGCAAACTGACATAGTGCCAGTGCCGTCTCCAAAAAATCAAGGGAGGGATGTTATTTTTTTTTTAACAATGCAAAATTCAATGCAAACCATACATGTATCCAATTATATAAGGCTTTCAGTTTGAACCAATCGGGATATTGAAAGGATACAGTTTCTGTAATCACATTATTCAACATAATCACACAGACTCATGTAATGCAGTTACCATCCCTTAATCCCTCCAGACATCAAGATTGTTATTACAAATGTCACTACTTGATATACAAGGACGGGTTCTCATGAGAAGTCACAGTTGTCCCAATAGGTGAGGCCTTGGGAATATTCCCTCTCAGTGGAACAGTGTGCTACAGAGCTCTATAGAAAAAATACATCAGTCTGTGCCTATGGAAGTGATATTACATATCAAACATTGTTTACAAAGTTGTCTTCCAGAATTCTTATTTTTAGCAATTGTTTTGGTATTTAAGAAGGATTAGTAAAATTATGTTATGCAAAGGAGTTGGATTACTTTATTGAGTATGCCTCCCTTCTTGCACAAAATTACAGATACTTGGGCTGTTGAATGAGTGAATTTGAGCACCTTCATTATCTTACCTGTTAGACCTGGCATCATTGGCGTGGATTTCCCCTGTATTTTTGCCTTTGCCTCCTGTTATTTGGCTGTGTGTTGGACTTCGTTTTTGCTGGTCTAGATGCTCGCTCACTTTCCCACTGGATTCAAGCTAGCCTGGCTGATGAGGGCTGTTAGCCCGAAACCGGTCCCAGGATGCTTGTTTCCGGTCCAGGGAAGACATGGCTTGGCAGTTCAGGCTGGACTGTTCCCATGAGGCACAGGGTCAAGACTGATTTGCATATAGCTGTGTCTGAACTGGGGTGGCGAAGTGAGCTAAAGAACGATAATGGATTCAACCCAGATCTGTGACTGGGGGTGAGTGTCTGAAAAGTTTCAGCGCTCCGTCCATCATCTCCTTGTGTTTGCTTTGTTCGCCCTAAGTTGGCAGGATATGCCCAGACGTGGGTCCCTTGCTCACTTTGCCACTGGATTCAAGCAAGCCTGGCTGATGAGGGCTGTTAGCCCGAAAGCGGTCCCAGGATGCTTGTTTCCGGTCCAGGGAAGACATGGCTTGGCAGTTCGGGCTGGACTGTTCCCATGAGGCACAGGGTCAAGACTGATTTGCATATAGCTGTGTCTGAACTGGGGTGGCAAAGTGAGCGAAAGAACGATGATGGATTCAACCCAGATCTGTGACTGGGGGTGAGTGTCTGAAAAGTTTCAGCGCTCCGTCCATCATCTCCTTGTGTTTGCTTTGTTCGCCCTAAGTTGGCAGGGTATGCCCAGACGTGGTTCCCTTGCTCACTTTGCCACTGGATTCAAGCTAGTCTGGCTGATGAGGGCTGTTAGCCCGAAACCAGTCCCAGGATGCTTGTTTCCGGTCCAGGGAAGACATGGCTTGGCAGTTCGGGCTGGACTGTTCCCATGAGGCACAGGGTCAAGACTGATTTGCATATAGCTGTGTCTGAACTGGGGTGGCGAAGTGAGCTAAAGATCGCTGATGGATTCAACCCAGATCTGTGACTGGGGGTGAGTGTCTGAAACGTTTCAGCGCTCCGTCCATCATCTCCTTGTGTTTGCTTTGGTCTAGATGCTTTGAGCACTTTGCCACTGCTGTTCAGTGCCAAAGTGCAAGTGCTCCCTGTAAATTGTTGTTATGGATTGGTGATTCCATGATTGGCATATTTGATTTACTAGTCAGTCCCTAGTACAGTGCACTGTGTGTGCCCAGGGCCTGGAAATCAAATGCTGCTAGTGGGCCTGCAGCACTGATTGTGTCACCCACATAAGCAGCCTGTAAATGTAACTCAGACCTGCCACTGCAGTGTCTGTGCGCAGTTTGGTACTGCCATGTTGACCTGGCAAGTGCACCCACTTGTCAGGCCCTTACCTTCCCTTTTCTTACATGTGAGTCACCCCTAAAGTAGGCCCAAGGTACCCCTGTGGGCAGGGTGCAGTGTATGTGAAAGGTAGGACATGCCCAGGTGTCTGTGGCATGTCCGGATAGTGAAATACTGCCAATTTCGTTTTTCACTATTGAAAGGCTATCTGTCCAATAGGATAGAATGGGAGTTTATTTATAACATCTTATAAATATAACTTTCCATTGGGACAAGATAGGAAGGTAAAGTTTAGTATGCCTGAACTCAGAATGTGAAGATGCATCTTTTAGTAAGGATGATTTTTACATTCTATGTTTGAAAATACCACTTTTAGAAAGTAGGTATTTTCCTGCTTAGCCATCCTGTGTGCCTCTGCTAGGTTTGTGTATTGACTGTATGGCTTTGGAGTGACAGGGGCAGGGGATGTGCATTCTGTGCAGACAGACACTTGGAGGGGGGGGGTCTGCCTTTCCAGGGTGAGTCAGGGCTGGGCTGAATAGATCTGGGCTGCATTCAGAGTAGGAGGAGGAGATTTCTTTCACACCTGAATGGGCCTGGTCTGCCTTCTGCCAGGAAGCTGCACCAGAGAGGACAGAACTGGTTTTGGCTGGGCAAAGAGCTTCTCTGCCACACGAGAACAAAGGATTTTGTGCTATAAAAAGTGAGGCCCAGACTTTTAGATTACTTCTGGGATTCAAGAGGAACCTTTGCCAAGGAGAAGAGCTGGAGAAACTGAGAAGTACTGCCACTTTGCTGTGTGCTGTCTGGGGTTGGCCTGCAGTGGCTGTTTCTGACAAGGAAAGGACAAAGACTTTGCTGTGTGCTGTGTCCCCTGCTTGAAGAAGATCTCCAAGGACTTGAAGTAGAGCTTGCCTCCTGTTTTTGAAGTCTCAGGGATACAAATACTTCACCCCCAGCTCCCCTAAACTTCCTTGCTGGGAATTCTGACCTGCCAGGAGGTGCCTGCTGCTGTTCTGGGCCTCTGGAGGTTGTTCCTGTTGTTGGGAGCTGGAAAAGTAATGCAACGATGAGAAGCGTGATGCATCCACACCTATTTCCGACGCATCGCCAAAGAAACCGACGCAACACCTGCCCGCGGCTCGAGAAATCGTTGCAGGCTGCATCGAGTGCACGATCTACGAAGTCTGAGATCACCACACCGATTCCGACGCAGGCCTGGGTGTGCGGCTGCAAGAAAGAAAAAAAACAAATAGAGGGAGACATCGGATTAGACATGCTTACCGGCCTGAGTAGCTGGAGTCCATGGAGGGTACAGAGGGTGAGCTGCAGACGATGAACGCACGTCGGAGGGCAAGGAGATAGACTCTCGGACACGAAGCGGACAGAGAGTGGCTCCGTTTCAGCACACCAGTCTCCTGAAGTTCCCGGCAGCTACTGTGCACCACTCCGTGCAAGGAGGTAAGACGCGGAGTAGGAGGGGAAGCTGAGAGGCACGGCAGGAGCACAGAGGGAGCCTCTATTTAGCTCGCCAGACCCCTGAAGCTCTTTTGTAGCTCCCGTGCTCCTCTCTGCGCAAGGAGATAAGACGGTGAGGTGGAGGGGAAGCCAAGTGAGCCCCGGCGGGAGGAATTTAAAGGGTGGCGCTCCAAGGTTCTGGGGAGCGGTTCCGAGGCAGGAGAGAGCGCGAGAGAAGGAGGTCATGCCCCCACCCACCCCAACACTCACAGGAAACCAAGGAGTCACCGCGCTAAAATGGGCATGGGAGAAGGAAAAGAAATAAATAAAAATAAAGAAATTAATAATAATACAACCGGAAACTAAGGAATAAAGAATAACTGAAAGGGAAAGTGGACCAACCTTGGCCCCTTGAAGATTGGCCATTTCGATTGGGCTAGATACTGCACAAAATGGCTCATGTATGACAGAAAGGGAAAGAAGACCAACAACAACTGATCACAGAAACAAAAATAGGACTACAAAAAGTAGGATGTCCACAGAAAGCAAATAAGCAGCCATATTGGAATAGGCAAGTTGGTCTGCCCAATCAATTCTCTATATACAATTCACAAGGGATCTCAGACATATGGTCACGATCAGGTATTGGCCAGTCCAGTAAAAGGGAAAGAGAAAAAAAGAGAATAAGAAAAGCAAGAAGGAAGAAAAAAAAATAAAAGAATGCCAGGAGACCTTAAAGCAGCAGGAAGGAACTCCTACAATATAATTTACGCCCCCAACATCTGCAGGAATGCAGCTAAGGCTTTTAAGCACAACTTAATGGAAAAAAACACTGAGACAATGATCTCAGACCCATACTTCAACATAAAAAAGGGCATCTTGGTTAATGACCTTATATTCTTCACTAAAAAGCCGGCAAAATGGCGCGAGACCATAACTAAACTATTGAACACACAAGAAACAAAAAACATACCATACGGTGTTAAGCTATGGATCGCTCCCTCTCATAGACTAGGAGCTGCACTGAATATAACAATCTATATAAACGGTACTGCACTCATTCAAGCAAAGGACAAGGATCTAATCAAATTCGACGAATACTCCTCCACGCTGAAAGAACAAGTCTATTATTCCACTTGTCCGAGAAACCAACAAAGCCCCTGCGCGAATTCAATTACACATCACAAATGAGTAACACTGAGAGCGGAACATGGGAAGACAATAGATCCACTGAGGTCAAATCCTTCCCCAACAAACACAACAGAGCCAGACAGAGGCTCTTCACACCTAATTGACTTTTCACCAACAATCACGATTAATCCTTCAACACCTTCCCGCAACGAAAGTCAAATTACAGCACAAATGATCACGACAGCCTCCATGCTAGGAGCTAATTGCCACATTCACCAAGAAATAGTTAGATGAAAGTTGAGACAGCCTGCTATGCCACCAAACAAAGGGGATTATTCTATAACATCCACCCAACCACCATTCAACGATCCACTAACATTTAACTCGCCAGACAGTAGGAGCTCACCACCTAATCTAATAAAAAGCCTGAGTGTCTTCCCCCGGAATAGAAGAAAAACTAGAGCATAATCAATGCCGTATCTAAGATAATGGTCAATAAGTCTTTAGATGGTGAATTACCAAACAATCAATCGTCAAGTCTCCTGAGCTCATCCTTCATCCCCGCTGCTCCTGCAGTGATCACAGATACTCAGAATCTAAACTCCAGTAACCTACTACAAACCATTTCCAAGGCTATACTTGATCTGAAGAATATTGCGCGCCTCACAGAAAACTCACTCTCGAAATTCAAGAGTATTCAAGAGGCAGTACTCTCACTACATAACAATATAAAAGTTACACCAATGTCTCTATCAAACAGACAACATCGGCCATGCAAACTCCCTAGCTATCTTTCGGACGAGGAAACGCAAGCCCTACTGCAATCCTACGAACCGACTCAGACCACAACTAACCTATATAACAAGAACAATGTAAATGTAATCAGCTCAGTCCCAATCAACTCCTTTAGAGAAGTCAGGACCAGTTACAGAAAATTAAATATGAATAACCTGAAGCGGATAACGCTAACCACCTCGAATCAAGACACCATCCTGGATTCTCAGAAACCGCTCACAGGTCTACTAATCAATTGCCACTCAGCAGTGAAACACGTGTCAAACATCGCTGATCTTATCTTGAGTCAGGAGATCGACGTAGCGATCCTAACTGAAACATGGCTCACTGAATCTTCCTCGCCATCTTTGGATCTACTGGTGCCCGCTAACTATATCATTGTGAGGCAAGACATGCTAAAGAGAAAAGGAGGGGGTATTGCAGCCATTCATCACTCGGACCTCTTGGTTACTCTATTGCCTGCCGACCCTCTTAGCTCATGTGAATACCTTTCACTTTCCATATTAAATACTGAGAAACAGCTATGCAAGGTCAATGCATTCTATCACCCACCAGGCAAGAATGAACCTTTTATTGACCACTTAATGGAGATCATCATGGAAAACGCCTCCCCACACTCCAATGACATATTCCTAGGGGACTTCAACCTACACTGGAATGATTCTAATGACAGCCAGGTCAACATCAGCAAAGACTTCCTAGCAGATCAAAACCTAGTACAAGCGTGCACGCCTCCAACGCACGTGAAAAGCTCCACGCTAGCCAGGATCATATCCAAAGATAAAGCTGTGAACTTAACCTCAATCATGCCTTGCGACTGGTCAGATCATCACATAATAACGTTCCAAATTCCTAGAGTATTAAAGAAAAAACCCACTAAACCAATCAAACCCAAACAATGGGTAAGGACCACAAAGAACGTGGACAACGAGAAGCTTGCTTTGCTGTGCAGGAGGGATCTTCCCCCTCCCAGAAATTTGACAAACGCTAGCGAACTCACGGAGCACTACAATGCGAAGATGTCAGAGACAATGGACACTATAGCACCGTTAAAACTAAAACAAATTACGGACAAAGATAAAAATCTCTGGTTCAGCGGAGCACTAAATGAAGAAAGACGTAAGCTGAGACTACCAGAACGGAAATGGAGACAACTACCATCATCCCCACAACAAAAACTGCTAAGAAAAAACCGAAATGCCTACAACAAAAATATTCTTAAATCAAAAAAAGAATTCTTCAGAACTGAATTGGAGAATGCGAAAAACAGACCTCGGAAACTCTTTGAATTGGTTAAACATCAATCGAACAAAACAGCCAAATCCGCACTAGAATCAACAAAATCTCAAATTAGCTGTAAAGAATTCGCAAATTTCTTTACATCCAAGGCCACGTCCTTGTAAAGTGAGCTCAGGACAGCAGCATCTTCATTGGAGGCTTCACAACCTAGTGATTCAGCACTGCTCAATCAGTCAGTACCCAAAAATGAAGCTCAATGGTCTACTTTTAAACTATATGACCACAACAACATCTTTAAAACCTTATCAGCCATTAAGCCTAACAACCAGTACAACGATCCACTCCCTGCAAAATTAGTGCCGTACATTGACCAGGAGATCATCCCCAGTTGGACATCGATAGTCAATGCTTCCCTGTCTCAAGGATCCTTCCCAGACTGTCTAAAGATGGGCCAAGTCATTCCCATCATAAAAAAACCAACAGAGAATCCCGCAGAACCTAGCAATTTTCGACCAGTATCCAACATTCCCCTATTAGCAAAAGTGATAGAAAAATGTGTTCATCAACACATCTCTAAATTTAAACTACTAGACGATTGCCAATCGGGATTTAGACCAAATCATAGTACGGAAACGGCAATACTGCACATTACTCGCTCTGGACCAAAACAAAGCATGTCTTTTAATCCTTCTTGATTTATCATCTGCGTTCGACACAGTTATCCACGACATGTTGTTAGAACGTCTGGAGAACAGGATGGGTTTTTCTGGGAATGTTCTTGAATCGGTCAAGTCCTACTTGAGGAACAGATCACAAAGATTTCTGGTGAATAAAAACCTGTCAGCATCCTCCCCCATTCAGATAGGGGTTCCACAAGGCTCAACCCTCTCCCCTTCACTATTCAACTTATATGTGGAACCACTAACGGATATACTCCCCCGTGCCAACATCTTTTTCTACATGTACGCTGATGACACTCAGATTTACATTAAGATTTCCTCTTTGAAGGAGATCATAACAATGAACAAGGCATTAAGGGCGACGATGCTGTGGTTAACAAGCAATCAGCTTAAACTAAACGCAAAAAAACCAGAATTCCTCCTAATATCCCCCACCAAAAGACCGCCCATTATAAAAGAATGGACCAACTTGATCACCGCACTCAACTACATCCTGAACATTGTAGAATCAACCAAATCTCTAGGAATCACTCTAGACCAGAGCCTAAACATGCATTCACACAACACGTTGGCTAGAAATGCACGATTTCACCTGAGCTATATTGAGAAATTGAAACCATTCATCGAAGCAGCAGACCTCAAAATGGCAGTTCAGGCATTAGTAATCTCGAGGATTGAATACGGATGCACAACACTTTCTGGGCTCCCCAAAATTGCAACAGCTCCTCTAAAAGACTGCTTCAACGCAGCAACAAGGCTTATAACAGGTTCAAAAAATTCGACCACATCTCTCCTCACCTGAAAGCGCTGAATTGGCTACCTTATGAAGCCAGAATTCAGCTCAAATTGGCATGTATAACACACAAAGCGCTACACTTCAATTCACCAAGATATCTAGCTCAGAAATTGGAGATTTTGGGGGGAAGCAGACAATCCAGGCGTGCCAGAGACCTAGTGCTGAAGCCACCAATTTTCCGGAAAAAAAAAAACTTATGACAGAGCGTTCGCAGGTGCTGCACCGAGTATATGGAATTCGCTACCTCCAATCATCAGAAGGTTACCCAACTCCGCAAGATTCAAGAAAGAAACCAAGATCTTTCTAATGAGCAAATTCCTACCGTAACCAATACAGAACAACCACATAAGATTCGCCTAAATCCTCTCGCTTAAAGACACAAGCTTTTTTGCTAAGATCCAATTTTACCTGTTTAATATAGGTTCTTGCTTCCCTTGATGATATGGTTCCTCTAGTCTTACATTCTGTGAATGTGCTATAGTCTTTCTTATTGAGTGAAGTGGCTGTGATAACTTTGAATTGGACATTAATATGTTTAATGCTATCCAGAGTATTGTACTAAAGAAAAAGTAATCATGTCCTGTACTGTGACGCGCTCTGATACCCTATGGGGTCAAGTTCGTGCTATACAAAACACTGAATAATAATAAATATATAATAACCAACGCATCGTGGGACCACGGCTGGAGAAACCGATGCATCTCCGATCCTCACGCATCGTATCTGGGCACCACCCTGCAAGAATGCCGGGGCCGCAGTAAGAAACTGATGCATCACCTCCCCGCACAGTAAGAAACCAACGCATCACCTCCACTTCAGTAAGGAACCGACGCAACACCGCCCCTACGTGGCAGTAAGGTGCCGACGCATCACCTCCCCTGAAGTAAGGAACTGATGCATCACCTGCCCTGGGCGTAAGGAACCGATGCATCACCTTCCCTGCGACATTCAAGGTACTTTGTGTGAAAAGTGTTGCATCTGCAAATTGCTTTGAACAGAACTGTTTCTACATTTTGAAAGTCATATTTTTATAACTGTATTGTGGATTTTTGTCGTTTTGGTCTTGTCTGGTTTAGATAAAGATTACTTATTTTTTCTAAACTGGTGTGGTGTCCATTTGTAGTGTTTTCACTGTATTACTGTATGTGTGCACAAATGCTTTACACACTGCCTCTGAGATAAGCCTGTCTGCTCGTGCCAAGCTACCAAGTGGGTGAACAGGGGTTATTTTAGAAGTGTATCCCCCTTACCCTGACTCGGAAGAAGGGTCCCTACTTGGACAACAGTGCAAACCATTGCCAACTTGAGACCCCCATTTCTAACTAGTGGTCAGCGGTGAGGATCTGGGCTTGCATTTGTACCTTACATACAGTGATTGGTGTACACTACTAGTATAGTGCAGACCATTACGCAACCACATACAATTGGTGGAACTTTTTCTTCTTGGAATTTATTTGCAACTTGAGAACTGCCAATTTTCACCATGACAAAACTAGCATCAATTGCATCTGTGGATATTGAATTTGAAGAGGATAGGGTTGAAACCTACACTGTGCCACAATTGAAAGCGGTCTGCAAGAAATTTCAAGTCTCAGTAAGAGGCCTCACCAGAAAGGAGGAATACCAAAAGGAGCTGAGGGCCTGGTTGGAATCAAGGAATGCCAGTGAGCATACCTAGGAGCCTATGGTGGAGGCTGAAAATTTAGTTGGGCAGCAGAATGGGCTATTGGGTCTGCCTGAAGTGAAGTTACTGCCCAGGGGAGGCAGCAGTGTTTCTTCAAAGGGGCTGTCTCCAGAGGAGTTGGTGGACAGAGAGAGAAGCAGTGTGGATGAGTTGGAGCTTACAAAGCTCAGGCTGGGAAAGGAGAGTGACATGGAGAGTAAGATTCTGCACATACACAGAACTATGCGCAGGATTATGGGACCTCAGTGTATAGGGGCTACGCCTTCCTACCGCCTTAGTGCCCACGAGCCCAGGACAGACTAGCTATAGTGTCTCACTCACTCTCCTACTCACAAACGGAGAAACCAGTGATTAGACACCCTAGAACACAACACTCCCGAATCTCTCAGGAATCGCGGTAACAAGACACACCTTTTCGCTCACACTCTCGTACTTGTCCACAAAAAGATCTGACAGAGACACGAAGATAGTTTAAAAAATGTATTTTAACTAATGTGCACTAAAATGCAGGATACGTGCCACAACCAGCAGCAAAATGCATATTCTCAATACAGTTAGCATTGCAGCAAGGCCATATATCATAAAGGGAGAAGTCATTTTTATAAAGACAGTGGATAAAGGACTATAAGGCCTAACCACCCTCCCCCTTTATAAGCTGAAGTATTATTATATAATAGAAGATCTCTGGACTTTGTCAGCAGACCCCATACCTCAGGCCATAGATTGTATTTCTACATCACAGGTGCGGGTTGCTCTTCTCCCTGGAAAGGTCCCTCTCCAAGTGTGTGTTACCTAAACGTGCATCCCCATAATATCAAAGTACGACTCTCCAGCAAAAACAGCTGCATTGGAATGTTTTGTCTTAGTGCTAGGGCCTGACCAGAACAGAATAACAAGAGGCAGTGTTTATTGACCTTGCTCACAATGTTCAGAGTAAACTCCAGGGACAGGCAGAGAACGAGCACAGCAGAGAGTTCTCATGTGAAAGGTATAAACAGAGTCTCGCAAAAACAAAGATCTGTAGTGTCATGCGCAAAAGCAGCATCATGGCTACCGGGCTCATGCTAACTTAAAGATGTCGACTATGATTCTAGCGCCCACGTGACACCCTCCCCTTGGCCAGGTCGTAGTGCATAGACAAACAGTTTGCAAAGATAAGCAAGGGCCAATTCGCATTATGTTTCATCCAAATAGAGTTAATTGAAATAACAGACAAATTAAAAAAAATATATATATATATATTCTGGTCAGATAAATCCAAAAGGTAACGCGAACCGTGGAATGCAAGGTGCTCCAAAAGGGCATCATTGTCGTTAAGAAAAAAGAGAGATGCCATCCAATTCAGCAGAGCGAACGAACATTCATGTTTCTCGTAATCCAGTGCATCCAGCAGCAGACCAGGGCAACTTGCGTGATATTCTATTAAACTC
Organism: Calotriton arnoldi; assembly: GCA_963921515.1. NCBI lineage: Eukaryota > Metazoa > Chordata > Amphibia > Caudata > Salamandridae > Calotriton > Calotriton arnoldi. The sequence goes on along the minus strand of CAWUFW010001875.1, from coordinate 716,330 downwards.
TCCTGCAAGAGGCGTTGTGCAGCCTCACAGGTATTCCAACACGCCAATACTCCAAGTGCAGCCGCACGCATCATACGGGCGTCACCAGAACAGTCCTGGTCATGGGCCAGCAAGGGACCCACCAACAGATCATAATCTGGGTCAGCGCCTGATGTTGTGGAGAGGCAGATATCCAAGGCCCAATAGAAAGGGCACAGTCGGCAGTGGAACACAGGTTGCACGCAAGTGAAGTAATCGAAGCGAAAGGTAAGCCCATAGCTCACACTGAGCATTGCCAGCGGCAAGTATCCAAAAAGTTGCTGCATTCGTTCACGGTATAGTCGCCATGGGCCTGGTCTGTGTAGAACCACAGGATCGGCATCCATTGCGTAATTGGAGCAGAAGTACCAGCACTCCACACGCCAGCAAGAGAATAAGTGGAAAACCACCGAAGGCGCTGGAAAAAAATAGAATGTATAAAGGCCGGTATTACGCCAAAAATCGTCTGAAAAGATGAAACAAGGCCGGAGCCCACATGTTTAAAAAAATGAGCAAGGCCTTCAGTATCAGACGCATTAAAGATTTGATAAATCAGCTCCCCAAAATGTAGTGGGAGATTCGTATTCAGCAGTGACTGAATCTCACTACATGTTCTAGCCACCTGCAATTCGAAGGTCTCTCGAGCAGAAGTGAGAGCGACTTCTTGTTGAAACAATAGCGCTTTGAGTCTGCTTAGTTTATTGAAGTCTGTTTTCAAAATGGTAATGGAAGGCCACAGCGAGCTATCTACAATCCCATGCGGGGGGAGGAAAAAGAACATTGCTGCAACAAGTTACTCTTTTGGAAACCGTTACTATACACGGAATCCCTGCTCGTAATCCGCAGCAGTTGTGGTTATTCAGGATAAGATAACTACCATTAGAAAGCAATGTGAGCTTGGGAATTATTGAGGGAACTGGTGTTCCTTTTAGAAAACAGGCCAAATTGGTCGCTGATACGTTGCAAGCGCGGTGAAGCTGTACTTGTGTACAAACTAACGCACGTCCCATTGTGGAATCACAATCCTCCCCTGTAAGGAAATCCTCCTTATCCTCTCATAGACAGTGAAATTTAAATGGTAAAGACCAAATTTCATGCAGAAAAGTACTACCCAGGGGTTCATATCGTCCATTAGGATAATGTTTCATACATGCAGTGAATTGAAAGAGGGAAATGGGCAAAGAAATAACCCCATGTATTAACCATACAGATGAATCGGTCTCCGCTATTGAAAATGGCAGTTGTTCTAACTTTTCAGTATGTAACAAGGTGTATGTTGAATCCTTCATTGACATAAGCTTTTGTTTATCAGTCAAATTAAAAGGCAAAAACAGGGCAGTTGTGTTCAAATAATCCCAAGGCACTTTCCCATTTTTCAATGTTTGTAAAGTCCAGCCAAATTGCTTTACAGAGCGCAACTGATTCTGACCATGATACAAAACCGACACATCATTCTGCACAATGTCAATAACAGATGAAACAATATTGTCCAAAGTGTAAATACGCGACGACAAAGTATTAATGCTATTGTCAACCACATCCAAACCCTTATGCAAATTGTCTTGATCTAGGTGTCGCAATCTGAAAGCTGCCTCCATTTGGGACAGTTTCCAGATTTCATTATAAGCTGCATATGCAAAACGCTTTGGACGAGGAGACCTGGGACCTAAAAGGAAATCAGCCAGATCGATGTCTCCATTTAAACGTGAGAGATGTTGTTTCAGAGATGTTAACGATGAGTGTCCCAACCACTGTTGACACAATTTACCCACAGAATATGTAGTAACTGTACGTGTTTGTGGAAATCGAGGGTCAGGTCTACTTAGCATAAACCCCCCTGTTAAATTTAAAAAACGCAACTGGCAAGCATTAGTACTAAGGGGCCATATTAACCAACCTAATGGAGCAACAGTGGATGAATTGAGGGTACTGTTGAGGAGCATACCCTGTAAGTCCTCTATAGAATAATTTGTATACTGTTGCCCGTCGTCATAAGCTGCTAATGACAGAAATTCTTAGCAGTTGCTAAACCAAAACATGTAGTTTGTTGCACTGTCGGATTCAAGAATAACAGCTGTGATGGTATCAAACACGCACAATGCAATGATTCAGTTCCCTGCACCTGCCAATTTTTGGTACCCCATATTGATTTCAAATCAATCATGTCTTCCTAATAATCATAACCTTTCAAGGATAAATCGGTTATGAAAGTCAAAGAATATACCAATTTAGTATGGGTCAACATGAATTTCATGTGTGTTTGTGCACTCAATTTATAATAATAGGATCTCAGGTCAGATACATTATAGCCAGACAAGTAGACAAACTTATTTTTCTGTGTTTGCGAACTTCCTTCAAATGGGGCAGGACAATGTTCCCATTGCGTATAATTAACCTGATTACGAACTGTGTTTGACTTGTGTAAAAAATGAATACCATAATGTTGGAACAGAATAAATCAGCATAATTGGCAGAATTTCAATACAAATCCTGTCTCAAAAGCAGTGTAATATTTTAAATCTGAAAATAACGAATGTACGGCATTAACATCCCAATCGTCGGAATGCAGTCCAGATGTATGGCATTTGAATCGTTTCTGTCGGGCCGTAGATTTCATATTGAACTTTATCCCAAACAGTGCCATCTACCACTGGCACAGCAGAAATGTTAACATGGGATTGATCCCTTTTCATTATATGCGATGAGGTGAGGGGCTAAAACACCATCAACCAAATGTACATCTGAACGATCAGGCAAATAATGACCATTAATTAAAAGGAAAAAAACAGTCACAAACCCAATCCACATGAAGAGGAATATCAATGTATGAACCATCCAAATGTAGGTCCAAGGAGGAACCAGGTAAGTTCTCCCAAACCATGAAAATAAAATAAAAAATCGACTGGAGGGTTCCTCCGTAGTTGAACTCGATGAAGAGGACGATGAAGTGGAAGAAAAGTTGTCTTTGTCCATGTAATAACCCACAGCTCCTTGGCGATACAAAGGTGGTCGGTCAGCATTAAAAGATGATTGGAACGCACGTGTAGGAATGTCCACAGTAAGCTCCATAGGCGGCGAGACTTGAGTTTGAGGTGTAGTTGTAGACACTGATGACAAAACCGGCAGCACATCAATTGAGGTCTCCACTTCATGCTCCTGGTGTAGGGTAGTCGCCTGCGAAGACCTCACAGCAAGTGGAACTTCTAGCCGCGGGACGGTGTTGGGCCTACTATTCAGTATCGGCCAAATGGTGTAACTTGACATGTTCAATGGAAATGTAGTGAAGGCAAAATCACAGTTTGGGTACCCTTTAATCCAAGAACAGGGACTGGTGCACGGTAGGAGGGACCAAATTCTTTTTTGTTCTCTATCTTCTCCCGGACCAGATCTCCAACTTTAGGAAGCCACCCTGTGACTGGGATCAGCACGGCTGTGTCTTCGGATGAGTGCAACTCAGCTTTAGCAAGAGTGTCACGATTATTTTGTAGATCCTGTAACATAGCACAATGGTTATCTACGTCAAATGTTGTGGCAGCCGCCACAACGTCTAGACCAGTGTTTCCCAAACTGTGGTCCGCGGACCCCCAGGGGTCCGTGTCACTTTCCCAGGGGGTCCGCAGGCAGCAGTTTTAATAGCACTGCAAAGTTCCTTGTATAATTAGCCGTTTTCGAGCAACAATAAAAGTGTCAAGAAAATGCCAGTGATTAATGTACCTGCTGGAGAGAGATGAGCGTTTTATCCAGTGGAAGATTTAACTTATGTAGCACAGAGGGTTAATATGCCTACTGCAAAGAACGTGTACCATGCATTTTAAAAAACAGTATTTTATGTGCATAGGTCATTGGGTTACTGCTTTTGTCACAGATTCTTTTGTTACTGTGCAATTCATAAGGGACAATCGTAATCTAGCACAGTGACCTATAAACTGTCAAAGAGCTGCTTGCAAAGTGCATGGTACAAGTTAGTAACTTATGTTTTTTCCCAGTCTATCATTATCCCGATGCTGCTAAAAAGGTTTATTTGGGTGGAAATACATTTTTATTTTTAAAGTCAATGCTAACCATTGTGTTATATTCTGAATCCTGAGTTTGTGCTTCTCCAGACCAAGCACTCTTTAAAAATGCCTACCAGTATGAATGACGTGAATCGTACACCTTGTAGTCCTTTGCCTTATGTAACATTTTCTATATACTGATTTACACGTATGATTCATTGTCTCTATGTGTGTGTGATGTAAAGTGCTCTGACATCCTACAATGGTATGAGAGAAGCTCTAAAACAAATGAAATACATGTCAGAGGGGCTATGGAGAGATTAGAGGCACTGTTGGAGCGTGATAATAAGGGAATCACTGAAGAACCCTAACAAGGATTTTCGTATCCTGGTGCATAGTAAGGTCTTCACTTACTATTCTTTAAAAACCAATATAATTCATTGTATAATGATAAATGTGTTGTAGACTGCACCATTGTTTCCTAAATTGTTTTGGGTGGAGAGCCTCCCAAAGCCTCCTTTGTAGTGGTCAGGCTCACTCACTGCACTTGGTGTGCACCATATAGGGACTGGTCGGAAAACATTTGCCAGGGCTGCTTTGAGTTTCCAGTCTGGCCCTGGCAGGAGCAGGAGCCCCATACTGCAAAATAAAACCAACCAATCAAAGGTTAGTCACGGAGATGCAGCACCAACCATCCAATTAAAAGCTTTTGTTTTTTTGCAAATTCTTTCAATATAAAATACTAAAGGGGATATTTACAACAGAATTGGCAGAGTGTGTCGTTCGCCTCCTAGGCTTAACGACACGCTCCACCACTTCAGAAACGCAGGGCTGCACCATATTTACAAGAATATGGTGCAGCCCTGCGTTTCCCCCTGCGCTGGTGCTACACTTAGCAGTGTAGTGCCAACGCAGGCACCCTTGCACCATAGTGCAAGGGTGCCTGCGTGCAGGGGAAGATTGTTTATGTGCAGGAAGTTCCCCCTGCCTGCACATGAACAATTTTGAAATGCCGTTTTGTCACTTATGTGCGCTTCCTAATGCAGCACACATGAAAGTTACAAAATGTCATTTTTTTTAAAGATTGTTTATGTGCAGGAAGGGTCACCTCCCTGAACATAAACAATCCAAGGCGTTTTGCTATTTCCATTGGAAAAAACAAAAACATGGAGTAATAAAGCATTTCTCCTCGTTTCGCCAAGTTAAGACCAGGTTTTCCATGGTCTTAATTTTGGTGCTGCCTCCTATTTACGCTGCCCTTGTAAATAGAGGGGTGCATCAAAATCAATGGGTGTTGTGGTGGAACGCCCACCTCAACTCCCACTGCCCACCCCTTTCACGATAAGCATTGCATGAAAGGGGGCCTTATTTACAAGGCAGTGTTAAGCCACTTGGCTTAAGCTGCCTTGTAAATAAGGCAAAGCCCCACTCGCCACGGGAACATCGCAAAAAGTGACATTCCCATGGCGATAGGGGCTGGTAAATATGCCCCTAAAATCCTGAGTAATTTGAGTATTTGTTTTGTGTGCACACGTGTTTATTTTTTTCGAGTTACTGTTTTAATGTTTGAAATTTAAATCCTACAAATTGCTTGGGGGTCCCCGGCTTCCAGTGGTGACTCAATGGGGGTCCTCAGGAGTCAAAAGTTTGGGAACCACTGGTCTAGACCATCAAGGTCTGGCACAAACATTTTGATGCCAAAGAGCATTTTGTATGGGGTTTGCCCACCCAGAGATCTTCTTGGGAGATTATTAAGTGCACGTTGAACCCCATACAAATGAGTCAACCAACCCCTGCCAGTACCTAAGACTCTAGCTGTCAAAGATTGCTTTAAGTCACGGTTCATTCACTCCACTATAGAATTGCCCTCAGGCCTGTATGGAGGCGAAAATTGCAATAGCACCCCCAGTGACCTCATTGCGTCCTTGTAAGTCTTAGAGGCGAACGCCGGACCCTGGTCTGAATGGAAGGTACCACAAGCAAATGTCCCGAATAAAAACACGCAAATCTCTAATGACATTTCGAGCGTCAGCACTACGATGCGGCCAAACCCAAAGGAATCTCGTGCATGAATCCACTGCAACCAGAATATGTTTATAGGCAGTGTCGGACGTCAAAGGACCGCAGTGATCAAGATAAATGCATCCAAACGGTTGATTTGAGATGTATAGCTGGGTGTGAGTTGGACGTGCAACCGAGGACGGTTTAATCTGTTGACAAATGTCACAAGAAAGTACATAATTACGTGTCTGTCTATACAGACCACGCCACCAATAACGCTGCTGCAAAAGAGACACTGTCGCTGAAACGCCCGCATGTGCAGATGCCATGCCTTCGTGAGCGGCAATGATCAAAGGAAGCCTGTGGTCCTCGTTGGGAATCAGCCGATCCCCAACGGACGGGATGGAAGCAAAGGGAACCTGTTCCGGTGATAAATGATAAGAATACTTAGAAGGGAAACCTTGCGGGAACGCTGTCCCATCCCTCGTAGCAGCTATAGCCGCCAGAATTCCATTATCAATTTTAGTCATGGACCTTGTAACTGCTGCTACTGAACACGTGGCAACTGCAGATTTGGCTGCTTCATCAGCCAAAGAATTACCAACAGCATGTGCTTCCACACTCTGATGGCCAAGACTATGTATAACATGTGTGAACGGCAGGCTTTCTTTAAGAGCTGTCACTCGAATCCAAAGCGTTTTATGCTTGATTGCGCTACCTTTAGAGTCCCGATAATCGTTATGAGGCCAAAAGAATAGATTGTCATTAAAGGACTGTACACAATAGAAAGAATCACACACTATAAGTGTAGGTACATCTGGATCAGCGAATTCGAGAGCCAATACTAAAGCCCGCAGCTCAGCCAACTGAGCCGTGCAGTCACCGAGAGACTGTGTGTGGACCAAGGAAGACTTAAACTCACCGTCAACCATAGAGCCCGCCACAATAGCACAGGCGGCCGAGTAAGCATGTTTGGAACCAACGGCCGGCTGCGCCGATCCGTCGGTATAAACTTGTATTGGTCAAGAGGAAGCAAAAACTGTGGTGCAGGATGAATTTGTTTGTACTGTAAAAACTCCTGTGTCTGCAAGGATGGGTCAAAGATAAAAGTGACATCAGTCGATGTCAAAGAACTCGCCCACTGAATCCAACGCGGGTGTAAGGCTTTAGAACTCGGTACGCTCGCCTTTGTCACCGCCTCAAGAGTAGGCACAGGCGATACCATAAAAATGCGTTTCCCTTGAGCCAAAGAGCGTTCCTTCAGGATCGCCATCTGTACTACTGTAAGAATTTTCTCAATGGGAGAAAACGCATCTCTGCTGATGTGTCAAATGCGATTTGTAGGTAATGGGGACTGTATCTCCTTCATTGAATGACAGGTAAGTGAATCCCACTGTACCGGGTACAGGTACAATCCGTGTGACTAAGTTAGTCGTGTTGTCAGAGTTAACAAGAAGTTGGTCTGAAACAGATCAGACTGCAAAGACCGAAGAATTTCTGCATGTCCCAGAAGCCAGCTGGAAGACGAAAAAGAGGGTTGTATCAACGCGTAAAGCGGTTTGATACGCTGAGCATAATCAGGAATGTAAGTCCTCCCGAAATTCAAAACATCCAGCAAAGATTGCAACTTCTTAAGAGTAGAAGGAGGCTGTAACTGAGCACATTTATCCAGAAAGTGGGGTGCTAAGCCCCTCCCTTCATTGTTGAGTTTGTAACCCAAAAACAGAACCACCAAGTAGGCTATGTGAGACTTAGCAAATTTAAATTTGTACCCTAAGTCTGCAAAGGACAAAATGATGCGGTCAACACGCACCAGATGCGGAATCAATTCGTCATCAGTCAAATAAATGTTGTTGACGTAAGAGAAAGCATTAAGATCAATGTCGTGTAAAAGTGACACGACACGCGCTGCAAAACACCAGGGCTATTCTTATAACCCATGGGTAATCTTGTAAATGTTTTCTGATTGCCGACCGCAGTAAACGCGGTCCAGTCACAGCTCTCAGGAACCAAATTGTGACTGTAAAATCCATTGGAAATATCCAAAGTAGTTTTATACTTTTTATGGACTATGTTATTTATTAACGCAGAGCTGTGTTTTTTGTTCTGTATGGCAAACGTCCGAACATGACTGTTCAAATTTCTATAATCCAAAACTATGCGATATGAACCATCCGGTTTCGATATCGGAAAAAGAGGATTATTCATTGAAGAAACACAGGGTTCAATCACGCCCTGATATTCCAACTGGGCTTTCGCCTCCCGTTTGATCGGATATTGTGCCTGAGGCTGTGGAATTGATCCCAAAGGAATCTCATGTGCCGGTGAATCTCTGTCCCAGCCCACCTGATTGCGATACACAGCTGGCGCTAGGGCTAAAGCCCATTCCGATGCATAAGCCTGTTTAGCCTCCTCAGAGACGTAACGCGAAAAACTCGGAAGTATCACGTCCTCAACTCGAGAAGAAGCTAAAACAAATGGAGGAGGCCAATCCGCCTCCGCCAACAAAATGTTGTATGTTGAGGTAAGGTTATCCCAAAAAATACCCTTAATCGTACGTAGTATATTACCTTCAATTTGGAGGACTATTTCATAAAGTCTATCTGAGGGTGCAACTCTTGTATCAGCTGTTTCCACTGTAATGAACGTGTCAGTTGCTTTCACCTCCAGACAAGGACGGAGTACCTCCCGTACTATGGTAACTTCCACCGCGCTGTCGAGGAGTGTCACAGCCCATCTCCAATGGAGAAGCAGGATTCTCACCGTCTGAGGCATACTTCGCAGTCAAAGCGACAACTTTCTTCTTTTGAAATGGGGCACGAAATGGTACTTGTCCCTCCGGTTTGGCTTTTACGTCAAACTGGCATGGCAGATCACGCCGTTGTTGCGTGGTCTCGCCTTGTCTACGATCCTGACGCTCCCCTCCACCGGACTGTTGATCCGACGAGTCCTGCAAGGAACGAGGAGAGCGAGGATCAGGATTCTGAAACCTCTCTGGTGTCTTAATCTTAGAGCGGTCACGCAAATCGTACCTACGCTCAGAAGCATCAGGTGTCGGTGAACTAGCACGCAAACCTTGCTTCTGTTGTTGTTGTTGTTGCTGTGGTTGTTTATTCTTGTTCCAATTCTTTTTAGGAAAGAATTGACGCCCCTCCTTGTCAGGAGGGGGTTTAGTCAGTGGCTGAGTAAAAGGTTTATTCCCCAAATTATTAAGTCCTAATGCTTTATACACCTTAGTGATAATCTTAGGCAATTCACACTGTTTATCAATGTCTGCTACTGCCTCAAGGCGCTGACTCACCTGCAAACTAACTGATTGCCCTTTTATATTGGCTAGTATCATATCAGAAAGTATAGGCAATACTCCAAACAGTCTCATCCCCAACTCCAGGGCGGCCTCCGCCCCATGCTCCTCCTGAACTTTCTTAAGAACTGTCAGAAGCACTGTCATGGAGGGGTGCCAAAGCAAAGAGAATACAGCGCAGCAAACACCTTCCCCCAAGTGGTGCAGTCAGCTAAATTGGGAATAAGACCTTTCGGTAAACTCATTGTAAGTGTCCTGCGTTTATCCAAAGGAGTGGTATTAGGAAATACAGCTTTGAGTTGCTCAAATTGTTCGGCCAACCAGAATGGTAAATCATCCCTATTTTGAGGACGCTTTCCCATCACTGAATTAATCATGATAGGGCTTATTACCATGCCTCCATGCCCTGGTTGCTGAGGAGGGGCTCTAGCCGGAGCCTCTTGGACAGTGCGAGACATATATTGTATCACGCTTCTGTGTATATGAACTAAAGATTCATGTAATTGTCGCAGCTCTGCGTGTGTAACACCTGTATAAATTGGGTGTGGTGTAAAGCCGGCCAAAACGGGCCATGTGGCCCGTCGACCTATATAGGGCCTAAACGGACCACTGTAACATGGTGAGGTAGGGCGCCATTAAACCAGTTGGGGTGCTCCCAAGCCGACAACAGAACTTCAAGCAACCTATAAGGTCTATAATCCCGGTGAACCGCGGCATGTTCATATTCATGAAAGAAATTATCATTCATATCCACAGCCGGAAACTTAACCCAAGAGTAAAAAACCTTGAAGCGAAAAGCAGTGTTCGCTTCAACCACAAAGATAATGTCTGCCCCCGTAACCGGGACTCTGTGTTGAGTCAAATGAGCAGTCAGTGTTGCGCGATTATGAGCACCAGATGATAAAAGAAGGAAAACGGTAGCACAACACTGGGTATTAGAAGAAAAACAAAACCTTTGAAAATCCAAGCTTGAAAAACCTATAATCTCTAATATAGGAGTTAAATCCCTCGCACCACGGATATCTCCGGTAATTGGTGAGAGGGTATTGTGGACAAGCACAACCGCTACTCAGGGGTCTCACGAATAAGTACCAGACCAAACGTTGGTTGGGCCATGTTGCAGGGATTCTGCACATACACAGAACTATGCGCAGGATTATGGACATCAGTGTATAGGGGCTAAGCCTTCCTACCGCCTTAGTGCCCACGAGCCCAGGACTGACTAGCTATAGTGTCTCAGTCGCTCTCCTACTCACAGAGAAACCAGTGATTAGACACCCCAGAACACAACACTCCCGGATCTCTCAGGAATCGCTGTAACAAGACACACCTTTTCACTCACACTCTCCTACTTGTCCACAAAAAGATCTGACAGAGACACGAAGATAGTTTAAAATATTTATTTTAACTAACGTGCTCTAAAATGCAGTATACGTGCCACAACCAGCAGCAAAATGCATAATATCAAAACAGTTAGCATTGCAGCAAGGCCATATATCATAAAGGGAGATGTCATTTTATAAAGACAGTGGATAAAGGACTATAAGGCCTAACCACCCTCCCCTTGGTAAGCAGAAGTATTATTATATAATAGAAGATCTCTGGGCTTTGTCAGCAGACCCCATACCTCAGGTCATAGATCGTATTTCTACATCACAGGTGCGGGTTGCTCTTCTCCCTGGAAATGTCCCTCTCCAAGTGTGTGTTACCTAATTGTGCATCCCCATAATATCAAACTATGATTCTCCAGCAAAAACAGCTGTATTTGTATGTTTTGTCTAAGTGCTAGGGCCTGAGCAGAACAGAATAACAAGAGGCAGTGTTTAACAACCTTCCTCACAATGTTCAGACTAAACTCCAGGGACAGGCAGAGAACGAGCACCGCAGAGAGTTCTCATGTGAAAGATATAAACAGAGTCTCGCAAAAACAAAGATCTGTAGTGTTGTGCGCAAAAGCAGCATCATGGCTACCGGGCTCATGCTAACTTAAAGATGTTGACTATGATTCTAGCGCCCACATGACAGTTAGAGAGGCAGAAACTGGCCATGGAAGAAAAGAGGATGCTCTTAGAGCATGAAATAGGTTTAAAGGAGCTGGACATAAAGGCCAAGAGTGCAGAGTCCAGTCCCAATGGTGGAAGCTTGTTGCCAGTGCCTGGAGAAGGGAAGGTATACGTCCCCAAGGAAGCGATTAAGGATTTTGTAAAGAGTGAGGATATTGGTCAGTGGGTTAAGGCATATGAGGTCCCACAGAGCCCCTGAGAGAGACCGGGGAGCGGGGTTGTGGAGCCGCTTCGTGACAGAGGGGAGGGAAACTTGGTTAGCCTTAATCAATCAATCAGGGATCTGTGAAGCGCACTACTTACCCATGAGGGTCTCAAGGCACTGAGGGGGAGGGGAGGTTCGAGCAGCTCCGTCTCATCCGAAGAGCCAGGTCTTGAGGCTCTTCCAGAATGCTTGCAGTGTGGGGGTTCATCTGATGCTGAGCGGGAGTTCGTTCCAGGTCTTGGCTGTGATGTAGAAGAAGGCTCTCCCTTTCGCTCTGGCTCTGTGGATGTGTGGGATTTTGGCCAGGGCAAGGTCGGCGGAGCGGAGGCTTCTCCTGGGTGCGTAGAAAGAGATTCTTTAGTTGAGGTATTGGGGTCCGGTGTTCTGGAGGGATTTGTAGGCGTGAGTGAGGAGTTTGAAGGTCACTCTCTTTTCGACGGGGAGTCAGTGGAGTTCTCGTAGGTGCTGGGTGATGTGGTCTTGTCGTGGGATGCCGAGGACAAGTCTGGCTCAGCGTTCTGGATGGTCTGGAGTTTGAGGAGTAGAGATTTGTTGATTCCGGCGTATAGGGCATTCCTGTAGTCCAGTCTGCTGGTTACAAGTGCATGGGTGATGGTCTTTCTGAATTTGGGGGGGATTCATTTGAAGGTCTTGCGGAGGATTCGAAGGGTATTGAAGCACGTGGAAGATATGGCGTTGACCTGTCGGTTCATGGTGAGGGAGGAGTCAAGTTTGATGCCGAGGTTGCGGGCGTGGTCCGTGGGTGTGGGAGGGTTGCCGAGGGCGGTGGACCACCAGGTGTTGTCCCATGCAGAGGGGGTGGATCTGAGGACGAGGACTTCCGTTTTCTCTGAGTTGAGCTTCAGGCAGCTGCTGCTCATCCAGGATGCAATGCCTTTCATACCTTCCCGGAAGCTGTGTCTGGTGATGTTGGGTTCATTGGTGAGGGAGAGGATAAGCTGGGTGTCGTCGGCATAGGATACTATGCTGAGCCCTGGTTTTCTGACGATGGTGGCGAGAGGGGCCATGTAGATGTTGAAGAGCGTGGAGCTACTCTGCAGCTGATCTCTGTGGGTTCGGAGAGGAAGGGTGGGAGTCTGATTCTTTGGGTTCGGCCGGTGAGGAAGGAGCGGATCCAGTCAAGGGCAATTCCCTGAATGCCGGCATCGTGGAGCCTTACCAAGCGAGGAGCAAATGTCTTATGTCCACAGGAAGGAAGCCTTGCTCAGAAGGTTTGGGTTGACCCCAGAACTCTACAGACAGAAGTTGAGGGCCTGTAAGAAGCTGGAGTCAAGCACTTGGGTGGAGTATGTGTCCTATTTTTGCAGAGGACTGGAATGGAAGGGTGAAGGATAGCCATGTAAATGATTTTCAGGGGCTCTGTGATTTGGTTGCATGGGAGCACTTGTCTGGTAGTTGTTTTCCAGAGATAAGCCAGCATTTCATTGACAGTAAGCTGACTGACCCTAGGAAGCTTGCTGTGGAGGCGGACCACTGGGTCAGTACCAGGGTCCACAATGGTCATGTGTGAGACTCTGCCAAAGGTGGGCAGGGTCCCCAGCAGAAGAGTGGGGGGACAATGGTAAACAGAAGGAGTTCCAAAAAGGGCCCCAAAGTAATCCCCAAGGGAACCAAGGGAATCCCTAGTTCCCAAGTGAGAAGAATCCATGGGTCTCTGCAGGTAAGCCTGCCCAGAAGGGCCCCCGGGGAAGTTATGCTTGTGGTCAGGTGGCCCACTTCATAGGGGATCCAAGGTGTCCAAAAAAGGCCACCACTGCATCCCCAGGTGTACCGCCCCGTGAGTTGACTAGTGTAGCCTTGGGGTAGGAGTTGGGTTCCTAGGAGGGGTGGGAGCCAGCAGACTTTACCCTGGTCTCACTAGGAGACAGTGAGATGGTCCCAAGAACCCACCTGCCCGCTAACACTAAGAAATACGGCAGTGGGTGACCATAAATGGCCATAGGGTGCAGGCTCTGAGAGACACCGGAGCCAGTGTGACAGCTGTCAATTGTCGGCTAGTGTCTGAAGAGCAGGTGGTCCCCAATGTACTTTACCCAGTAGTTGCAGCTGACAACTCAGAGTGCCTCTGCAAAGTGGCACAGGTTGCCTTTGAGTGGGGGGGGGGTCTCAGGTACTTTGAAAGTTGTTGTGGGGCCAGCCATGCCTGTTGGCTGTCTGCTAGGCAACGATCTGGAGTGTTCCCCTTGGGAGAAGTTGGAGCGTAAGTTTCAGTTGGAGATGTTGGGTCTGCCTGAGTGGGCGTGTGTGACCACTCTGTCTATGGCAGCCGGTAAGGGCAATCAAGAGGACCTGGAGCCTGAAAGAGTGGCCCAGGTGCCTGCCAGAAAGAGAAGATGCCGGGGGCGTGGGAAACCGGCCCCCGAAGTTCCCACGGTCCAGGAAGAGGCAAACCTTGTGGGGGATGCCCTGGAGCCTACAGGGGAGCAAGTGGCCGAACTGGGGGACCTGCCTGAGCTGACCCATTGGCAGCAGGAAGGGGGCCCCTCCAGGGAGGAATTCTGCAAGGAGCAGCATGAATGCCCTTCTCTTGTTGGTTTGCGGCAGCAGGCTGCAAACCAGGCAGCAGGTGATCAGTCCGGGTCACACTGGATTTACTGGGAGAATGGTCTCCTGTATAGTGAGCCTAAGGTTGCTGTGCCTGGGTCAGCCCGTGTGCTGGTGGTACCCCAGCGCTTCAGAGCCTTAATATTGGGTCTGGCTCATGATGTGCCTTTGGCAGGGCATTTGGGGCAAGACAAGACCTTTGAAAGGCTTGTCACCCACTTTTACTGGCCCCAAATGCGCAAGAACTCTGACACACATTGTAGGTCTTGCCAGACTTACCAGGCAAGTGGTAAGAGGGGGAGGAAGTGCAAGGCTCCTCTCCAACCTTTTCCTGTAGTCAGCACCCCCTTTTAGAGGGTGGGTATTGACATTGTGGGGCATCTGGTTCCCAAGACAGCCATGGGCAACAGGTTCATCCTGGTCTTGGTGGACCATGCCACCCGGTACCCCGAGGCCATCCCTCTCCGGACTGTGACGGCCCACAGCTCCCCCAACTGTGCGAGCTGGGGCAAATAATACTTGCCTACAACAAATAACCCTGGAGTTGACCGTCACTAGATGAGCAATGCCGGGCGTCATACCACAGCAGCCTTGGTCATTCACCATCAAGTAACTCCCATTGGAAAGCAACTCAAAAACTGGATGAATTACAGCAGCTGGGAAACCCTTCAGGTAGCAGGACAAGTTCGCTATTGACAGATTACACGCCCCGTGAAGCGACACTTAACACAATAAAGACCCACTCAAGGACTTTTCGCAGTTTGAACCACTCAAGAAAACTTCCTTGTCCTTATTCCTGCACCTATATGTGTATGGCAACTCCCAGGTTTCTCGTATGTACCCTTCGCCCAACGCTTCATACCTGCCTACTGGGTAATATTTCGGGCAGTATTGGAATTGGAATGTCGTGATTAGCAGTGTGATATAGCCATGGATTAACCATTCCGTAGACAGTGATTCTGCTACAGTAAAAGGTAACGTCTATAGATTTTCAATGAGCAGCATGGTGTACTTCGCATCTCTGCGTGCCATGGTCAATTGTCTTTCGGTCAGATTGTAGGTCGAGAGCAGATTTGTGTCTTTAATGTATTGCCATGGAACGTGGCTAGAACGCAACGATTTAAGCGTGCAGCTTAGAAGCATAATAGCGCGTAGCTGAGATTGCCCATGTTGTAGAATAGACCAATCTTGTTCGATTATGTCGATAGCTGAGGACACAATGTTGCCCAGTGAATAAATACGAGATGAGAGTGTGGTCATGGTGTTGTCTACCACAGCTAAGGCCCTTTCTAGGTTAAATCTATCTATTTCACAAAGTCTCTCAGCAGCTTCCTGTTGGGAGACTTTCCAGACTTCATTGTAGATGGTATATAAGAAGCTTTTCCTATGTGGGTTCTTGGGACCTAACAAGAAATCCCTAAGATCCATGTTGTCTGACAGATGGGACAAGTGTTGTTTAACCTGTGAAAGTGTTGAGGTCTTTAGCCAATCTAGGCACAACTACCCAACACTATAGGAAGTCACTACCCCTGGGTCGTCTGTGTGTACATAGCGTGGGTCGGGCCTATGGATACTAAACCCTTCGGTGGTACCCTTGAATCTTAAGTTACACATATTCGTGTCTACAGGCCTAACCATCCAACCCTTCCAATCGGGAGATGATGAATTGTATCTACTTGTACCATGTGTCCCCTCACTTGTTAGTGTGTTATTTGAGATACCCTTAATAGGTGCGGGTGAGGGGATGCTCGGTGTTCTTAGGTCTTTGATTTTTTGCAAACCTGTAACAGGTAGTCTGTTGCACTGTTCTGTTCAGGAAAATCATCTGTAATGGTATGAGGCAAGCTCTAAATAAAGCCTCAGTTCCCTGAACCTGCCACTCTCTTGTCTCCCAGATGGATTTTGTGTCTATGGTGTCTTTCCAGTAGTCGAAACCCTGTATAGACAGTTGGGAGATAAAAGGTGCTGAATATATCAGCTTTGTGTTCTTTGCTGCATTAGTCTGTGCAAGTTTGCAGTAAAACGACTCTGGGTCTAATGTATTGAACCCTGAAAAGTATGCGAATTTCTGTGCCAATGTGGCAGAACTACTCTTTGGTGGTGTTCCCATTGATGGTACACATTAGCAGTGCGTGGTACACTTGCTCTATGCATAAAATGATGACCATAATGCTGGTAACAAAACATGGTATCGTAGACGGTTGTATCCTCATACAATTCCCTGTAAGAAAATGCAGCAGATTGTTCTAAATCTGAAAGCAAAGTGTTTACAGTTTCAATGTCCCAATCATCAGAGAGTGTACTGGGGGTAATGAAATCATTTAAAGAAATTTTAAACAAATGTGGAATTTTTAAATGTTCTGTGGGACCATATACATCATATGAAATTTTATCCCAAACTATACCATCAGGTATTGGAATTGATTTAATGTTCACCAGGGACAAGTCTCTTTGTTCACGGTGTGATGATGTATGTGGTTTCAGGGTCAAGTTCATAGATTGTACTGCAGAGCGTTCCGGGAGATAATGTCCGTTCAGAAGCGGAAAAAAGACAGTCACTGTGCCAATCGAAATTAACAGGTATACTACACCTATTGCAAACCGAATATGCAACCATGGTGGCACTAAGTAAGTCTTTTTGAGCAAAAGATAGAATTGTATAAGTTTCTGTTTCTTTGAAATGGGTGGCGTTTGATCAGGTGCCCGCATTTGTCTGTTTTCTCGCCCCTTTTTTTCCTTCTGTGCCCCCGTTGCCCCATTTGTACTGTGCCCGCATTTGTCTGTTTTCTCGCCCCTTTTTTTCCTTCTGTACCCCCGTTGCACCTTTTGTACTGTGCCCGCATTTGTCTGTTTTCTCGCCCCTTTTTTTCCTTCTGTACCCCCGTTGCCCCTTTTGTACTGTGCCCGCATTTGTCTGTTTTCTCGCCCCTTTTTTCCTTCTGTACCCCGTTGCCCCATTTGTACTGTGCCCGCATTTGTCTGTTTTCTCGCCCCTTTTTTTCCTTCTGTACCCCCGTTGCCTCTCGCCATTCCCGCCGCTGCGTCCCCGCCCCCCTGACTGCCCATTCGCTGCCCCTGCCTCCCGCCTCCCAGCTGCTCCTCCCTCCCACCTCCCCATAAATGGCGGCCGCTGCGCGGTGAGGAGAGCGACCCTTGACCTTGCCAGGTAGGTCGCTCCCCCGCCACACAGCTCCGCCTGTGTTGTCCGCCCGCTGCTGCTGGTAAGAACGCCCTTCCCTTTTTCCTTCTGTACCCCCGTTGCCCCATTTGTACTGTGCCCGCATTTGTCTGTTTTCTCGCCCCTTTTTTTCCTTCTGTACCCCGTTGCCCCTTTTGTACTGTGCCCGCATTTGTCTGTTTTCTCGCCCCTTTTTTCCTTCTGTACCCCCGTTGCCCCATTTGTACTGTGCCCGCATTTGTCTGTTTTCTCGCCCCTTTTTTTCCTTCTGTACCCCGTTGCCCCTTTTGTACTGTGCCCGCATTTGTCTGTTTTCTCGCCCCTTTTTTTCCTTCTGTACCCCCGTTGCCCCATTTGTACTGTGCCCGCATTTGTCTGTTTTCTCGCCCCTTTTTTTCCTTCTGTACCCCCGTTGCCCCTTTTGTACTGTGCCCGCATTTGTCTGTTTTCTCGCCCCTTTTTTTCCTTCTGTACCCCCGTTGCCCCTTTTGTACTGTGCCCGCATTTGTCTGTTTTCTCGCCCCTTTTTTTCCTTCTGTACCCCCGCTGCCCCATTTGTACTGTGCCCGCATTTGTCTGTTTTCTCGCCCCTTTTTTTCCTTCTGTACCCCGTTGCCCCTTTTGTACTGTGCCCGCATTTGTCTGTTTTCTCGCCCCTTTTTTTCCTTCTGTACCCCCGTTGCCCCTTTTGTACTGTGCCCGCATTTGTCTGTTTTCTCGCCCCTTTTTTTCCTTCTGTACCCCCGTTGCCCCATTTGTACTGTGCCCGCATTTGTCTGTTTTCTCGCCCCTTTTTTTCCTTCTGTACCCCCGTTGCCCCTTTTGTACTGTGCCCGCATTTGTCTGTTTTCTCGCCCCTTTTTTTCCTTCTGTACCCCCGTTGCCCCTTTTGTACTGTGCCCGCATTTGTCTGTTTTCTCGCCCCTTTTTTTCCTTCTGTACCCCGTTGCCCCATTTGTACTGTGCCCGCATTTGTCTGTTTTCTCGCCCCTTTTTTCCTTCTGTACCCCCGTTGCCTCTCGCCATTCCCGCCGCTGCGTCCCCTGCGGCCCCGCCCCCCTGACTGCCCATTCGCTGCCCCTGCCTCCCGCCTCCCAGCTGCTCCTCCCTCCCACCTCCCCATAAATGGCGGCCGCTGGCGCGCCAAAGGCGCGCCTAAGGCAAGCCCGTCTGCGCCCGTCCGCGACTGGACCGCGCCCAGCGCCAGAACCCCTGGCCCCCGCAGCAGCCAACCCACCCACCGGACCTACGACACCGCCTCCCTCAACGCACTCAACACCGGCCGAATCCCCGGCTGCCACCGTGCCACCCCAGGACGCACCCACGGACCCTTCGCCTGCCAATCTTGCAAGTTCTCCTGCCTCCGGACCTGCACCGCACCCGCCACGCCGAGCACCAGCAGCAACCACCTGAAGTGCATCCTGCTCAACACCCGCTCCGTCCACAGACACGCCGTGGAACTTTGGAACCTGCTCGACTCCACATCACCAGACGTCGCTTTCCTCACGGAAACATGGATGAACGCCTCCTCAGCGCCCGACATCGCCATCGCCATCCCGGACGGATATAAGATCACCCGAAAGGACCGCGCCAACCAGACCGGAGGAGGCATCGCCATCGTCCACAAGAACACCATCCGCATTACGACCAACTCCGACGACACCTTCACAGCCGGCGAACACCTGCACTTCCAGATACACACCGACCCCAAGACCACCCTCAGAGGCACCCTCATCTACAGACCCCCAGGACCACGCACACAATTCAGCGAAGACATCGCCGACCTCATCAGCCCGCACGCCCTCCTCTCGGCCGACTACATCCTCCTTGGGGACCTCAACTTCCACCTAGAGAACAACAACGATCGCAACACCACCACCCTGCTGGACAACCTCGCCAACCTCGGACTCAAGCAACTGGTGACCACCCCCACACACCACGCCGGCCACACGCTTGACCCCGTCTTCTCCTCCAGCAAGGACATCTCCTTCAGCCACACCACCGGACTCCACTGGACAGACCACAGCTGCGTCCACTTCAGCTTCAGCAGGACCACCACGCACCACCACCCGCAACAGCTCCCGCGCAGAAGCTGGAACAAGATCACCACCGACCAACTCACCACATCCCTGAGCCAGAACCCTCCCGCCAGCTCAACGAACCCCAACCAAGCCGCCAGCAACCTCACAAGATGGATCACCAACTGCGCTGACATCCTCGCCCCATTGAAGACCCCCCAATCAGACCCGGCAACAAGAAAGCACCCTGGTTCACCGACGAACTCAAGAAATCCAAGAAGAACTGCCGGGCCCTCGAGAAAGCATGGCGCAGAGACCCGACTGCAGACAACATGACCACCCTCAAACACGCCACCCGAAAACACCACCAGCTGATCCACACCACCAAGAAAACCGCATTCAAGGAACGACTGGACAACAACGCCCACAACAGCAAGGAACTCTTCATCATCGTCAAAGAGCTCTCGAACCCCAGCGCTGGAAACAACGACATCACCCCTCGCAAGACCTCTGCAACTCGCTCGCCTCGTTCTTCCACAGCAAGATCGCAGACATACACAACAGTTTCAGCACACAGCCGACGTACCCTACAACCGTTCCAACGTCCCCCACCTCCACCCTCCGAGCCTGGACCCCGATCAACACCGAAGACACTATCCGCACGATGAACTCCATCCACTCCGGATCACCAACCGACCCCTGCCCTCACCACATCTTCAACAAGGCCGACGCCGTCATCGCACCCCACCTCCGGGACATCATCAACACCTCCTTCGACACCGCCACCTTCCCAGAGAGCTGGAAGCACGCCGAACTCTGCGCCCTACTGAAGAAACCGTCAGCGGACCCCACCGACCTCAAAAACTACCGCCCCATCTCGCTCCTTCCTTTTCCTGCCAAAGTCATCGAGAAGACCGTCAACAGACAACTGGCCGCCTTCATCGAGACGAATGGATCCTCGACCACTCACAGTCCGGCTTCCGGGCCAACCACAGCACCGAGACCGCCCTCATCGCAGCCACCGACGACATCCGAGCCCTGCTCGACAACGGGGAAACAGCGGCCCTCATCCTCCTGGACCTCTCCGCAGCGTTCGACACAGTCTGCCACCGCACCCTAGTGCAACGCCTGAACAACGTCGGAATCCAAGAGAAGGCACTGGAGTGGATCATCTCCTTCCTCGCCGGAAGAACCCAGAGAGTCCGCCTCCCCCGTTCAGTTCCGAGGCCACCGAAGTCATCTGCGGCGTACCACAAGGATCATCACTCAGCCCCACCCTCTTCAACGTCTACATGAGCCCCCTCGCAGCCATCGCACGCCAACACAACCTCAACATCATCTCCTACGCCGACGACACCCAGCTGATCCTCTCCCTCACCAACGACCCCACAACCGCCAAAACCAACCTACATGAAGGGATGAAGGACGTAGCCGAGTGGATGAGGAACAGCCGCCTGAAACTGAACTCAGATAAGACGGAAGTCCTCATCCTAGGATCATCACCCTCCGCCTGGGACGACTCCTGGTGGCCCCCTGCCCTGGGCAACGCACCCAAACCAACGGACCACGCACGCAACCTGGGCTTCATCCTGGACTCCTCCCTCTCAATGACCAGACAAGTCAACGCCGTCTCCTCGTCTTGCTTCAACATCCTACGCATGCTGCGGAAGATCTTCCGGTGGATCCCCACCGAAACCAGGAAGACGGTCACCCAGGCCCTCGTCACCAGCCGACTGGACTACGGCAACTCCCTCTACGCCAGAACCACAGCCAAACTTCAGAAAAGACTCCAACGCATCCAGAACGCCTCAGCTCGACTCATCCTGGACATCCCCCGACACAGCCACATCGCCGGACATCTGAGAGACCTGCACTGGCTCCCCGTCAGCAAGAGAATCACGTTCCGACTCCTCACCCACGCACACAAAGCTCTCCACAACCAAGGCCCCAGATACCTCAACGACCGTCTGACCTTCTACACTCCCACCCGCCAGCTACGATCGACCAACCACGCCCTCGCCGCCGTCCCCCGCATCCGAAGAGCCACAACGGGAGGAAGATCCTTCTCCTACCTGGCTGCCAAGACGTGGAACTCCCTACCCATCCACCTCCGCCTGACCCAAGACCACCTCTCCTTCAGGAAGCAACTCAAGACCTGGCTGTTCGAACAGTAGCGGACCCCCCTCCCCCTAGCGCCTTGAGACCCTCCGGGTGAGTAGCGCGCTATACAAATGCTTGATTGATTGATTGATTGAGGTTCACTTGTGTCTGAAGAGAAATCATCGAAGTTGATGAAGTAGCCAGATGCAGTTCAATCTATCTTTGGTAGCTCTGCAGGTTTTGTAGAACTGGCAGATGTGTCGTTTGAAGGCAGATTAATGTAGACATCATTGTTGGGCCGAATTGCAACTTGCATTGTTGTTTCTTCTTGATGTTTTTCAATTTCAACTGGTGTGATTGGTACTCCATTATTCGTTACTCCTTCACATTGCGTAGTGGAGTCTTGAAAGGTTATTAGTCTTTGCATCTGAACTTCCTGTATAGTAGCAAGAGGAGATCTGCGGCTACTCAGGGTCCCACGCAGCCTACTGTTGAGAATCGGCCACATGATGTGGTTTGATCAGATCAATGGAGACAAATCTTTTCTCTTTTTTGCCGGCAAGAGGCGGAAGAAGTACGGTTCTTGTTCCCACTACCGCCAAGACAGGACAGCTGTTCTGTAAGATGGCCCAAACTCTCTTCTGTCCACGATCTTTCCCTGACCAGGTCCCCAATCTGCAGGACCCAGGCAGGTCTTGCCGGAACTGGTTTCACTTCCCCAGTGGCGGTGCGTGTGACTTGCACGTTGCTTTGTAACGCCCGGAATTCGTTGAGTTCCTGTAAAACAGCCAAACTGTCATTCAGTTCAAATGGTTTTGCATCCGCCACTGTGCTGGCACAATCGAGATCAGGTACCCACATTCTTGTCCCAAACAGGATTTCATAAGGGGTACGGCCTCCCAAGGATTTTCTTGGCATATTATTGAATCCCCTTTGGACCCCATATAGGTGATTGACCCATGTACCACCCGCACCTAATACCCTTGCTGTTAAGGATTGCTTTAGGTCCCGGTTTTTCCTCTCCACCACCAAATTTCCTTCGGGATGGTAGGGGGGAGGAGTACCGCAAGTCCACGCCCATACTTTCAATGGCTTCCTTGTAAGCCCTAGAGCTAAACGCAGGGCCACGGTCGGAATGTAACATGCCAATTGCGTATGTCCCGATGAAGACTCGCAAATCCTTTATAACAGTCGAGCGTCAGCCAAGCGCTGGGGCCAAACCCATAAGAATCTAGAGCATGAATCCACTGACACCAAGATGTACTTGTAAGCCCCGTCTGAATTTAAGGGGCCGCAGTGGTCCAAATAGACACATGCAAGAGGTCTGTCTGAAATCAGTAGTGGTGTTTGTGGTGGCCTGTCAATGGTGGAACCCTTCATCTGCTGGCAAATATCGCACTTCAGGACATAGTCCTTTGTTTGTTTTGTTAGCCCGACCACCAGTAACGCTGCTTCAATAATGAAATTGTTGCAGTGACTCCTGCGTGTGCGGATCCCAGACCCTTGTGTGCAGGTAGAATTAAACCTAATCTGCGATCTTTGTTTGGTATTACTCTAGCCCCCACTCCTGGAATTTGAGCATACGGTGTGTTACGCGCATCTAACTTGTAGGAGTGCTTGAGTGGAAAGCCTTTTGGCAGGACGGCAGAGCCGTTCTTTGTGGCATTGATAGCTACTAGTATATCTCCGTCTATTCTCGTGTGTGAACGAGTGATTGCGGCAACGGCAGCAGTTCACACTGTTGCCTTGGCGGCTTCATCAGCCAGTGAATTCCCTTCAAAGTGTATGCCAACACGTTTATGACTCAAGGTGTGAATAACTTGAGCCTGTGGCAGGCATGCTTTCAGCTTTGCCACTTCTTCCCATAACAATTTATGTTTTATTGTGCCACCCTTGGCGTCTTTAAACCCATTCTGGCCCCAGTAGTGAAGATACTCATTGTAAGATTGCACACAGTAAAATGAATTGCACACAATCAGTGTGGGGAATTCCCGATCCGTAAACTGTAGTGCTAGTATTAGGGCTTTCAGTTCTGCCAGCTGCGCTGTACAATCTCCCAGAGATTGCGTAGTCGTATTGCTGGGATGGAACTTACCATCCCACATACGACCTTTCACTAAAGCACACGCAGCGCTATATTGTTGTTTACTTCCAATAGCTGGTTGGGCAGAACCATCAGTGTAAATGATGTACTCATACTGATCTAGAGGCAAGATTTCATTCGGGAGAGGGTATTCTTGTTCGTACTGCAAAAATGCTTTTGTTCTCAGTGTAGGATCATATCGATATTCTACATCTATTGCAGTGGGAGAATTAGCCCATTGTATCCAACATGGATGCAATGCCTTTGCATTTGGAATGCTGGCTTTGGTTACCGCTCCTAAAGTCGGTATCGGGGTTACAACGATGATGCATTTTCCCTGTGCTAGTGCTCTTTCTCCCCCTACAGCAGTCTGTACTGCCGTCAGTATTTTTTCTGTAGCTGCAAATCGATTTTCAGCATTTGTGTACAAATGAGATGTGTATGCGATTGGAACTGTCTCACCTTCATTGAATGTGTTGTAGGTATATCCTGATAACCCAGGGACGACCCGTATTAGCAGGTTGCGGACGTTTAATTGTGTCTGCAAGTGTTTTGAAGCTATCATGTCAGCTTCAACCGAACGTAGAGTGTGTGTATGTTTTTGAGCCCACTTATTTGCAGTGAAATCAGGTCGGATTAGGTCGTAGAAAGGTTTGACTCTTTCTGCGTAGTCTTGAATTTATGTTCTGCCGAAATTAAGAAATCCTAAAATGGATTGTAAACCCTTCAGAGTCTTTGGAGGCTGGATTAGCGCGCATTTTTCTAGAAAATTTGCGGGCAGGCTTTTGCGTTCACTTGACAGCTCATATCCCAAAAATAGGACCTTGAGATGGGCAATTTTAGATTTTTTGAAGTTAAATTTGTAGCCCAAATTGGCAAAACCAACAATTATGTTGTTCACCCTGCACAAGTGTTCAAGTAATTCATCGTCCGTCAGATAAATATCATCTACGTGGGACACTGTCTCCTCATCGCAAGTTTGTAATAGCTCTGACACTCTTGCCGAGAACAACACGGGGCTGTTAGCCTTGGGGCAGATAATAAAATTGACGCTGAGCGCCAAGGGCAGAAAATCCTGTCAAATATCTGCTTTCAGGAGCCATATTTTGGAAGAAGAACCCATTCAAGATATCTAGTGTTGTTTTGTATTTCTTCCGCACAATGTTATTCATTAATGCGGCACTATGTGCGTTCCGAACTGCAAATGTTTTTGTGCAGGTAAAAGGTCACCTGTGTTAGGACTGTTATGACGTATGGATGGGACAAAATGTATGTAATTGATACGTACATGATGGGACATTACGACTCGGTGAGGGGTCAAATGATGATCCTTTGAAGGGGCACTTCTCAAAGCATACAGAGCAAGGGGAAGGCAGTAAAGCTAATTATTTTTCAATGTCTCACAAATTTTTGACACTTTACTTTTTAATAAGCCATTCATCCTCTCAACTATTCCGTTACTGAGGTAAACTGGTGTTCCACTCCAAGTAGTAATTTGCTGAAATACTGTGTTAGCGAAGTGTTTGCCATTATCGCTGCGCATTGCCACTGGAACCCCCCACCTCGGTATGACCTCTTTCACCAGGAATTTGGCTGCCTAGTCAGCATCACACCTGGAGCAGGGTCCCGCTTCAATTCATCATGAAAAGGGACACACCACTACTAACAAGTACCTATATCCTTTACATTTTTGTATCATATCTACAAAGTCTATGTGGTACTCTATGAATGGACCCAATGGTCTTGGAATGGAGGATGAAGGCATTTTTGGTGATCTCTTATTAGAGTACTGATAACACACATGACATGAAACTAGGAATACGTCAACTAATGGTTCTATATTACGGATAAACCAGTTTTTGTTTAATTCATCCATCATTACTCTTTCAGAATTGTGTGTTGGTAAATGAAGTTGTCGAAGGGCTGTTATAAGTAGAGACTGGGGCATTATAACTTTACCTGAAGTTGCTGATTTATAAAGGAGATCTGGAAATCCAGTCACTCCCCCCTTCGATTTCCAGAGATCTTTTTCATGTTGTGGTGCTGCATTTTGATTGTCTAATAATGCCTCTGTACAAATATTCTCATAGTGTTTTATCTCAACTTTGTCACCTGCATCTAAAGTGTGCATACTGCATGTTCTCACTGCATATAAACTAGCTTCCTTTGCTGCTGTATCAGCAGCTTCATTGCCTTTAGACACCAAATCTGTTCCTTTTGTATGTGCCTGGCATCTAAAACCACTGCCAGTTGACATGGTATTTGTAATGCAGCAATAAGGTCAGCTAAGAAATGTTGGTGCGCTACTGGTGTCCCATCAGATATGAGAAATCCTCATTGTTCCCATCTCTTTAGTCCTGAGTGAACTGTGGAAGCTAGATATACTGAATCAGTGTATATCATTACTGTCTGACCCTGACAAGCATGTAGGGCCATTATCAATGCTTTTAACTCAGCCACTTGGGCTGAGTCTTGGGATGGCAAGGGTAAGAGGTGCAATGTGTGTAAGGTATAATCAGTAGGTGTACCAATAGTCTCAACCACAGTTGCACCTGTATGCCTTTTGCCTGTCTCTTGGTCTATCCATGAGGAACTATCAATAAACAATTGTTGGCCATCAGACAAAGGGTCCTCATGTGCCAGGTGATCATCTTCCTCCAATATTACACTAGTCAGGATCAGTGGGTTCTAGTGGGTGCACTAAAAAAGCTGCAGGATTGACTAAGTGTACTTACTCAATGCAGATAGAAGGGCTTGACAGTATTACTTCATCACCTGTTGCTCTTTGAGTGGTCCGTGTACTTTTACTTTTCTGCAGCACAGCAAATGGAGAGTGCTGAACATTCAGCATTACTGGGCATCCTGCCGTAATAGTACTACTCTTTTCTACAGCAAAAGCTGCTGCCCCAAGTGCTCGCTCACAAGGAAAGTGACCTTTCATTACTGGATCTAAAATAGTCCACTAAAATAGGCAACAGGTTTGTGACCCATCGGGTATTTTGAGTAAGGACTGATATCATGGAATCCTCTGTGGCAGCAGAGAACAGAAAAAATCTCTTTGTATATTCTGGATTTGCTAGCACTGGGGCTGAAGCAATTGCTTCTTTCAATGTCTGAAATGCACTTACACTGTCATCAGTCCAAACTATGTCTGTGTTGTCAGTTTTAGCTTGCTTCTTTACATAGAATAGTGGTTGTATGATGGCAGCATAATCAAATACCCACTGACGAATAAAATTTCAAAGACCTAGAAATGTTTGCATGTCTTTTTCTGTCTTGGGCTGAGGTTGATCACATATAGTTTATATTCTAGAATCTTTTTGTCTTCTGCAGACAACATTTAGCCAAAATACAGCACTTCCCGTTTTAAAAACTGTAATTCTCTCCTATCCACTTTGTATCCCTTAGTAGCAAGTAGCGTTAAGAGCTTGCCAGTGTCCAAAACACATTCATATTCTGTCTTACTACATATTAGTAGATCATCTACATATGTCAAGACTGTACTGTCTGACTGGAAATTTAACAAATCGTCTCTCAACACTCTATTGAACACAGATGGAGACTCACAATAGCCTTGTGGGAGTATAGAGTACACCAGCTGTTCACCATCAAAATTGAAGGCCGTCAAATGGTGACTGTCAGGATATAAAAGTATGCTAAAAAAAGCATTCTTTAGATCCACCACAGAAAACCATTTACTTTCACTTGGTTTATTAGTCAATATCACAGATGTGTCTGGCATTATGGGGTACTCTGCTAATACTATGGCATTAAGAGGGCAAAAATCCTATACCATCCTCTAAGTATTCCCTGTAGCTTTTTTTACTGGATACATTGCGGTATTACATGGTGATGGACAGGAATCCCTGATCCTTCAATCTTTGTATTGTCCCTCTAATACCTTCTTTTGCTTCTTTGGACAGTGAATACTGTTTTACACAGGGCAATTGTGCACCTGGTTTCAACTTTATCTTAAATGGTTCTGCAGATAGTATCAGTCCTACCTCGTCTGGAGCTGATGTCCAGAGACAAGGCGGGACTGCTGCAAGCGCTTCAATATCATGTGAGGGGGGTGGCATAACTGGTAACGTGGTCTGTGCACAGTAAACACGCACTAACAAGTGTGCGGTGTGTGTAAACTATCTCAGTCCTGGTGGGATTGTGTGAAAAGAGTTCTTATTCAGAAATGTCCCATGATCTCAGATCAGGCATAAGAAAAATCAGGACCTTCCAAATTCCTCCATCTTTATCTGATGCCACCAGGGCGCCCCACCTACTGGTTATTTCCATGCACTAAAGGTAAAGGGTATTCACCTGTCCCAGTTTGTTACCACTAACTTACCTCTGGAAAATTAGTCTAGGTGGCAATTCCATCCATCTCCCTAAAAGTATTTCCTCAGTCTTCAGTACCTTAGGTACTGCATCTGCTAGCAATTTATAATGCATTGGCTCTGCCCTTCCAACCACATTTTTCTCTGGTTTTCTTAGCAGATGTATCACACAATTTGCTTGACCTGGTATTTCACATGTCATGGACCCATAAGAGGAAAACCTTATTGTCATGTTTAATTTAGACATAATATCCCTTCCTAATAAATTTGTTGGTGGGTTTGGAGAAGAAAGGAGACGCTCCTGCGTTTGCACTCCTGCCAACTCTATGGGCACATATGTCGTGTACGGAATGCGCTGTACTTCACCAGAGAAGCCCTGCGTATCCATGGTGGCAGAGGACAATGGAACATTTTCTTCTGAGAGGCAAGATTTTGTTGCCCCTGTATAAACCAAAAAAGCATATTTCCTTCCCATTATGATCATTTTTACCATTGGTTCTTCCTCTGGGTCAAGAGTCCTAGCTACCACAGAACAACTGGGATTCCTTGGTGCGTCCCATCAAGCTTTATGATAAAAGGGGTTTCCACCTTGAACAATCACTTCCCCTTGTCCTTGACTCCCTGTGCTCACCACTGCGGTAGTCTGTACCTGAGGCTGGCCTCCTGTCTGTACTACAGGTGCTGGCATCTCTTGGACAGGTACATCAGCAAATTGCAGTTGTGGCATATAAAACGGTGGTAGTAGAGTTATTTGTCGATGAGGGTAGGGGACATACTGGTAAGGATCACAATGAGGCGCTGGCCCTGACGCTTTGACATTTTGTCGTCCCTTCTCCCTATTCCCATCACTCCCTGCGCTTCATCACTCTTCTTAAAGCGGCATTTAGCAATAAAATGTCCAATGTTACAGCAGTAATGGCATTTAAAAGTTCTCCTTCCTGGCATCTGTCTCCCCTCTCTTTGACCCTTTCCTTGTTCTCAATTCGCGACAGGAACCTGCACAGTCATTTCTTTTCCTGTCTTTTCCTTCTCATTTTTCTGTATTTTTTGTGTCACCAGTTTGGCTTGGGTGCTATCACTTTGGTCTTTATTTTTGCTCTCCTTTTCTTCCTTTTTTCTGGAAAAATGTATAATATGTGCTTGTATTTCTGCCAGGGTTTTACATCCAAGGCCACAACCTGATCTAAATGGTCTTGTATGTCTCCCGGTAGCCCCTGTTTTAAAACTTTGTACAATAATCTACAACTATCTTCCATATCTACAGGTCATACATCTGCTTCCCACTTTTTCTTCATCATCGTTATGTAGTCTGCACAGGGCTGTCCTGGAGACATAGTTTGTGTCATCAATGCCTCAATGTCTGGTCGGTCTGGGTACCTGTTCCTTAATTCAGTCCACACCCTAGAGCACACCACTCCAAAAGCAGACCCATAATGTTTTCCCTTAGTAATAGTTACTCCTTGCATCCCTGCACTTCTCATTATACTGTCCACCTCATCCCCTACTATGGAGCTTAACAGGCTCTTTACATCTCCAAGAGCTAAAGGTATCCCAGCCGTTGCATTTTCAAATGCTTTTATCTATTTTCCTGCTCTAACATGTAATGGAGGCAGGCCCTTTTTTTGATTTTCTTTATACATGTGTTGCCATGAAACATAGACAGGCTGTGCTCCCTGTGTCTTATACACCAGTGGCATCTGCAGTACACTAGTATTCCTGCCACCATGTCCCTCATAAGGTGTGTAGGAGAGTAGGATCTGCTTCACAGGGGTACCCCCACTTTTTGCTGATGCTTCACTGTTTTTCGACATTAGTCTGGCTGGGGCCCTGCTAATCAGAACCCCAGCCTAGCTGCTTCCTCTCTAAAATGGTTTCCATGTGCCTTAGGCACATCACTGATTGGGATCTGGAGTGCCCTTATAAGTCCCTAGTATATGGTATACTATGTACCAAGGGCATAGGTACCTCAGAGGCCTGCCAGGGGCTGCAGCATGTATTATGCCACCCCTGGAAGGCCATCCAAACTGACACCACAGGTCTGCTACTGCAGCCTGGGTAAGGTGGTGCATGCACCTCTTACTGTGATATAGGTTACCTATATCACTAAATACATACACACATATAAACCTATAAGTCACTCCTAAGGCAGGCCTTATCAATCCTAAAGGCAGAGTGCATGGTTCCTATGTGAGAGGGTGCCCCTGCATGAGCAGGGCCCCTCTGCAGCGTTCGGAGACCTTCTCTGATGCTGTTTGTAGTGCAGCCTGACCATATACTCTTAAGCGCATTATAACCTCGCGGTAAAATGCTAACTTTGGAATGGCTGCACCTAAACATGTCGTGTTTGGTGTCAAACATCTTGGAATACTACCCCCCCCCGTCAATCCTGGCGGCGGGGGTAGCATTCCACCCTTCTAGAGGGAAAGACATGTTAACTCTGGCTAGCCCGGTAACTTCTTTCCAAAGCCCTGGCATCACAAAATGGATGCTGCTGCCACAGACACGAGTCTGGCCTCCTGCTGCTGGACGAAACTCCGGCAGGGGAGGCCTGGACAATAGGTTTCCTGTCCCAGGGAGGTGTGACCACCTCCCCAGACAGGATAATGTGTATTGGGGCTGGGCGGGAGCACTTTCGGGTGCTTTGAAGTCCTGCACTGGGGGCACATTTGGTGTCCCTAGTGCATACCCCAGTTCAAACCGGATCAGGGGCTTGCAGCCCCTGCTTTGGCGCGAACTGGACAAAGGGAAAGGGTGTAGCCACCCCTCTGCCCTGACCCACCCATAGGTGGGGCCACAGAGTAGTCCAACCCCTATACTTAGTATAAGTATAGGAACCCAGTCCTTAGGACTTTAGATTATCCCTGGACGAAACTCTGAAACTGAATCCTGGACCTTCGACGCTCTACTCACGATTAGAGGACAGAAGAATCTCCCTTGGGGTCAAGGAGTGACTCCCCTGCTTGGCAGGCACCAAAGAAGCATCTGTCTGGGTCGCATTTCTGAAGCTCCCGTCGGACGCCGAAGTCATCGCATCACCAGAGGTGGATTCACAGACTTCCCCGAGGCTACCCTGAGTCCCCAGCAAAGCTGAGGCCCGTGGCTATCGTGGGTGACTTGAGACCGTGACCCCTGGACACCGAGCACATTTGCAAGTGCATCCTCTTCTGGGTCTCCCAAGAAGTCGTGCTTTGGGCTCCGAGTAGCCCTAGCCTCCCGCACCAACTGCACCGAAGATCATTGGCCCCCACTCCACGAGTGTCCTGTGAGCCAGATCCACGTGCGGCGTCACGAGGCTCCTTCGCGGTCGCTAGCCCGTTGGCTAGTAGCCCTTAACGAAGGCCAATCTTTTTCTAACTTGGCATCCTGGTTGCTCCAGGCCTGCCCTCACTTACCCTCGCTGGGTGAGTTCCCCAGACCTTGCTGGTCTGCACCATCGACGATCTTCCTCTGCATCGAGACTTGCCGTTGCCAAGGCTTGTTGGGTCCAATCCGGTCGCCGACACCTCAGCACTCGACAGACATCGTGTACCAGCCCGAATCCTGCTCCTGGTCGCCGACAACGCCTCCCGGACCTCGTGGCTGAAGAGTCAAGATGACCGTCAACGCACCTGAAGCACTCGACATCGGTGGGCATCTGTCCATCGCCTTCCTGGTCACTGGCTAGTGACCCAGACTCTGTCCCCTCTGCTTTCAGGTTCTTCAGAACTCCGATCCACTCTTGGATCCACCCGGACACTTTCCACTTGGTCGCCAGCAGCACTTTGCAGCAGATCGCCATTCAAATCGACGACGAAACCCGACCCCGAAAGGCACCTATGCACCCGGCTTCCCTGGGTGAGGTAACACGAGTACTCCGGTGCTCCCGTGGGTAGAGACTCTTCAAAGTCCTAGATCTCAAAGGGTTTGGTCCAAGTCCTCTTTTAAGTGTCCCTTTTCTCTAATTTCCCGATCACGACTTTCTCCATAGAAGTCAACGGCGTATCGCGGTTGTGTATTTACACTGCACGCTGTCTCCCGTGGGTCCCCTGTGTCACTACCTTGGGTGGTTCCTTGTGGTCCAAGCACTTCTAGAGGCTCTAGGCCTAGTGTCTAGTTCAGTCGTGGTTCTTATACCACTTTATTGGTATATGGTTTGGTACGCCCCTAGGGCCCAAACGTGTATTTGTGCTATTACTGTGTTTAAATAACTTATAACTTGTGTACTTCGAACTCTAGCCTCATAAAGAGACTAGAGGGGTGTGTTTAGCAATAAATACATATATTTTGAATATATACCTGGTGTGGTGCTCTTTCATTTGATCACTCAAGAGATTATAGACTGGTAAAACAAGCTGCTTTACATTCCTTCAAGACTTAGCCTGAAGGCTGCTCTCCATAGCTACCACTAGGATAGCTTTCAATAAGGTTGTCTTTAACCTATCTCCAATAAGGGGTTGTTTGGACTGGTGCAAGGTGCCCACTATAATTAGTGGACAGCATATACCAGGCCAACTTCTCACATTGGTGTGCAGCGTGTGGGATTCCAGCTTGCTATTGTTTTACCAGATAATCTCAATTGAATTGATCAACTGAAAACCACTATGTAGGAAGGTGGAATCTGACTATATGGTTGCCCCCACTTTTTTTATGGTGTTTTGCTGGTTTATGACTTAGTTGGACTGGGATCCTGCTATTCAGGGCCCCAGTCTATCTGCTTTCTCTGTAAAAGGTTTCCATGTGCCTTAGGCACATCTCTGATTGGAATCTGGAGTGCCCTTATAAGTCCCTAGTATATGGTATACTATGTACCAAGGGCATAGGTACCTCAGAGGCCTACCAGGGGCTGCAGCATGTATTGTGCCACCCCTGGAAGGCCATCCAAACTGACACCACAGGTCTGCTACTGCAGCCTGGGTAAGGTGGTGCATGCACTCTTTACTGTGATATAGGTTACCTATATCACTAAATACATACACACATATAAACCTATAAGTCACTCCTAAGGCAGGCCTTATCAATCCTGAAGGCAGAGTGCATGGTTCCTATGTGAGAGGGTGCCCCTGCATGAGCAGGGCCCCTCTGCAGCGTTCGGAGACCCTTCTCTGATGCTGTTTGTAGTGCAGCCTGACCATATACTCTTAAGCGCATTATAACCTCGCGTTAAATGCTAACTTTGGAATGGCTGCACCTAAACATGTCGTGTTTGGTGTCAAACATCTTGGAATACTACCCCCCGCCAATTCTGGCGGCGGGGGTAGCATTCCACCCTTCTAGAGGGAAAGACATGTTAACTCTGGCTAGCCCGGTAACTTCTTTCAAAAGCCCTGGCATCACAAAATGGATGCTGCTGCCACAGACACGAGTCTGGCCTCCTGCTGCTGGACGAAACTCCGGCAGGGGAGGCCTGGACAATAGGTTTCCTGTCCCAGGGAGGTGTGACCACCTCCCCAGACAGGATAATGTGTATTGGGGCTGGGCGGGAGCACTTTCGGGTGCTTTGAAGTCCTGCACTGGGGGCACACTTGGTGTCCCTGTGCATACCCCAGTTCAAACCGGATCAGGGGCTTGCAGCCCCTGCTTTGGCGCGAACTGGACAAAGGGAAAGGGGTGTAGCCACCCCTCTGCCCTGACCCACCCATAGGTGGGGCCACAGAGTAGTCCAACCCCTAAACTTGGTATAAGTATAGGAACCCAGTCCTTAAGACTTTAGATTATCCCTGGACGAAACTCTGAAACAGAATCCTGGACCTTCGACGCTCTACTAAAGACTAGAGGACAGAAGAATCTCCCTTGGGGTCAAGGAGTGACTCCTCTGCTTGGCAGGCACCAAAGAAGCAATTGTCCGGTCTGCATCGCCTAAGCTCCCGTCGGACGCCGAAGTCTTTGCATCACCACAGGTGGATTCCCAGACTTCCACGAGGCTGCCCTGAGTCCCCAGCAAAGCTGAGGCCCGTAGCTGTCGTGGGTAACGTGGAACCGTGACCCCTGGACACCGCATGCATTTGCTAGTGCATCCTCTTCTGGGTCTCCCACGAAGTCGTGCTTTGGGCTCCGAGTAGCCCTAGCGTCCAGCACCAACTGCACCGAAGATCACTGGCCTCCACTCCACGAGTGTCCTGTGAGCCAGATCCACGTGCGACGTCTCGAGGCTCCTTCGCGGTCGCTAGCCCGTTGGCTAGTAGCCCTTCACGAAGGCCAATCCTTTTCTTCTTGGGCTCCCTGGTTGCTCCAGGCTTGCCCTCACTTACCCTTGCTGGGTGAGTTCCTCAGACCTTGCTGGTCTGCACCATCGACGATCTTCATCTTCACCAAGACTTGCCGTTGCCAAGGCTTGTTGGGTCCAATCTGGTCGCCGACACCTCAGCACTCGACAGACATCGTGTACCAGCCCGAATCCTGCTCCTGGTCACCGACAACGCCTCCTGGACCTCGTGGCTGAAGAGTCAAGACGACCGTCAACGCACTTGAAGCAAGCAACATCGGTGGGCATCTCTCCATCGCCTTCCTGGTCACTGGCTAGTGACCCAGACTCTGTCCCCTCTGCTTTCAGGTTCTTCAGATCTCCGATCCACTCTTGGATCCACCCGGACACTTTTCACTTGGTCGCCAGCAGCACTTTGCAGCAGATTGCCATTCAAATCGACGACGAAACCCGACCCCGAAAGGCACCTATGCACCCGGCTTCCCTGGGTGAGGTAACACAAGTACTCCAGTGCTCCCGTGGGTAGAGACTCTAGAACGACCTAGTTCTCAAAGGGTTTGCTCCAAGTCCTCCTTTAAGTGTCCCTTTTCTTTAATTTCCTGATCGCGACTTTCTCCATAGAAGTTAACGGCGTATCGCGGTTGTGTATTTACACTGCACGCGTCCCCCGTGGGTCCCCTGTGTCACTACCTTGGGTGGTTCCTTGTGGTCCAAGCACTTCTAGAGGCTCTAGGCCTAGTGTCTAGTTCAGTCGTGGTTCTTATACCACTTTATTGGTATATGGTTTGGTACGCCCCTAGGGCCCAAACGTGTATTTGTGCTACTACTGTGTTTAAATAACTTATAACTTGTGTACTTCGAACTCTAGCCTCATAAAGAGACTAGAGGGGTGTGTTTAGCAATAAATACATATATTTTGAATATATACCTGGTGTGGTGCTCTTTCATTTGATCACTCAAGAGATTATAGACTGGTAAAACAAGCTGCTTTACATTCCTTCAAGACTTAGCCTG
Organism: Calotriton arnoldi; assembly: GCA_963921515.1. Lineage (NCBI taxonomy): Eukaryota > Metazoa > Chordata > Amphibia > Caudata > Salamandridae > Calotriton > Calotriton arnoldi. The sequence goes on along the minus strand of CAWUFW010001875.1, from coordinate 681,274 downwards.
AAGGCTGCTCTCCATAGCTACCACTAGGATAGCTTTCAATAAGGTTGTCTTTAACCTATCTCCAATAAGGGGTTGTTTGGACTGGTGCAAGGTGCCCACTATAATTAGTGGACAGCATATACCAGGCCAACTTCTCACACCCGAACACCACTGCACTGCCCTAAACCCTGAAACACCAGCCCCAGCACGACCCCCTACACTGCCCGAACACCACTGCACTGCCCTAAACCCTGAAACACCACCCCCAGCATGACCCCCTACACTGCCCGAACACCACTGCACTGCCCTAAACCCTGAAACTCCATCCCCAGCACGACCCCCTACACTGCCCGAACACCACTGCACTGCCCTAAACCCTGAAACTCCACCCCCAGCATGACCCCCTACACTGCCCGAACACCACTGCACTGCCCTAAACCCTGAAACACCACCCCCAGCATGACCCCCTACACTGCCCGAACACCACTGCACTGCCCTAAACCCTGAAACACCACCCACAGCACGACCCCCTACACTGCCCGAACACCACTGCACTGCCCTAAAACCTGAAACACCACCCCCTGCATGACCCCCTACACTGCCCGAACACCACTGCACTGCCCTAAACCCTGAAACACCACCCCCTGCACCACCCCCTACACTGCCCGAACACCACTGCACTGCCCTAAACCCTGAAACACCACCCCCAGCACGACCCCCTACACTGCCCGAACACCACTGCACTGCCCTAAACCCTGAAACACCACCCCCAGCATGACCCCCTACACTGCCCGAACACCACTGCACTGCCCTAAACCCTGAAACACCACCCCCTGCATGACCCCCTACACTGCCCGAACAGCACTGCACTGCCCTAAACCCTGAAACACCACCCCCAGCACGACCCCCTATACTGCCCGAACAGCACTGCACTGCCCTAAACCCTGAAACACTACCCCCAGCAAGACCCCTACACTGCCCGAACACCACTGCACTGCCCTAAACCCTGAAACATCACCCCCAGCAAGACCCCTACACTGCCTGAACACCACTGCTCCTAAACCCTGAAACACCACCCCCAGCAAGACCCCCTACACTGCCCGAACACCACTGCACTGCCCTAAACCCTTAAACACCACCCCCAGCACAACCCCCTACACTGCCTGAACACCACTGCTCTGCCCTAAACACTGAAATACTAGCCCCAGCACGACCCCCTACACTGCCTGAACACCACTGCACTGCCCTAAACCCTGAAACAGCAGCCCCAGCACGACCCCCTACACTTACAGAACACCACTGAACTGCCCTAAACCCTGAAACACCAGCCCCAGCACGACCCCCTACACTTCCCGAACACCACTGCACTAAACCCTGAAACACCAGCCCCAGCACGACCCCCTACACTTCCCGAACACCACTGCACTAAACCCTGAAACACCAGCCCCAGCACGACCCCCTACACTGCCCGAACACCACTGCACTGCCCTAAACCCTGAAACACCAGCCCCAGCATGACTCCCTACACTGCCCAAACACCACTGCACTGCCCTAAACCCTGAAACACCACCCCCTGCACGACCCCCTACACTGCCCGAACACCACTGCACTGCCCTAAACCCTGAAACACCACCCCCTGCACGACCCCCTACACTGCCCGAACACCACTGCACTGCCCTAAACCCTGAAACACCACCCCCAGCATGACCCCCTACACTGTCCGAACACCACTGCCCTAAACCCTGAAACACCAGCCCCAGCAAGACCCCCTACACTGCCCGAACACCACTGCACTGCCCTAAACCCTGAAACACCAGCCCCAGCAAGACCCCCTACACTGCCCGAACACCACTGCACTGCCCTAAACCCTGAAACACCAGCCCCAGCAAGACCCCCTACACTGCCCGAACACCACTGCACTGCCCTAAACCCTGAAACACCACCCCCAGCAAGACCCGCTACACTGCCCGATCACCACTGCACTGCCCTAAACCCTGAAACACCACCCCCAGCACAACCCCCCTACACTGCCCGAACACCACTGCTCTGCCCTAAACCCTGAAACACCAGCCCCAGCACGACCCCCTACACTGCCCGAAGACCACTGCACTGCCCTAAACCCTGAAACACCACCCCCAGCACGACCCCCTACACTGCCCGAACACCACTGCACTGCCCTAAACCCTGAAACACCAGCCCCAGCAAGACCCCCTACACTGCCCGAACACCACGGCACTGCCCTAAACCCTGAAACACCACCCCTAGCACGACCCCCTACAATGCCCAAACACCACTGCACTGCCCTAAACCCTGAAACACCACAACCCTGCACGACCCCCTACACTGCCCGAACACCACTGCACTGCCCTAAACCCTGAAACACCACCCCCCGCACGACCCCCTACACTGCCCGAACACCACTGCACTGCCCTAAACCCTGAAACACCACCCCCAGCATGACCCCCTACACTGCCCGAACACCACTGCCTCCTAAACCCTGAAACACCACCCCCAGCACGACCCCCTACACTGCCCGAACACCACTGCACAGCCCTAAACCCTGAAACACCACACCCAGCACAACCCCCTACACTGCCCGAACACCACTGCACTGCCCTAAACCCTGAAACACCACCCCCAGCACGACCCCCTACACTGCCCGAACACCACTGCACTGCCCTAAACCCTGAAACACCACCCCCAGCACGACCCCCTACACTGCCCGAACACCACTGCACTGCCCTAAACCCTGAAACACCACCCCTGCACGACCCCTACACTGCCCGAACACCACTGCACTACCCTAAACACTAAAACACTCCCCCCAGCACGACCCCCTACACTACCTGAACACCACTGCACTGCCCTAAACCCTAAAACACTCCCCCAGCATGACCCCCTACATTACCCGAACACCACTGCACTGCCCTAAACCCTAAAACACTCCCCCAGCACGACCCCCTACACTGCCCGAACACCACTGCACTGCCCTAAACCCTGAAACTCCACCCCCAGCACAACCCCCTACACTGCCCAAACACCACTGCACTGCCCTAAACCCTGAAACACCACCCCCAGCACAACCCACTACACTGCCCGAACACCACTGCACTGCCCTAAACCCTGAAACTCCATCCCCAGCACGACCCCCTACACTGCCCGAACACCACTGCACTGCCCTAAACCCTGAAACTCCACCCCCAGCACGACCCCCTACATTGCCCGAACACCACTGCACTGCCCTAAACCCTGAAACACCACCCCCAGCACGACCCCCTACACTGCCCGAACACCACTGCACTGCCCTAAACCCTGAAACACCACCCCCAGCATGACCCCCTACACTGCCCGAACACCATTGCACTGCCCTAAACCCTGAAATACCACCCCCAGCACGACCCCCTACACTGTCCGAACACCACTGCACTGCCCTAAACCCTGAAACACCACCCCCAGCATGACCCCCTACACTGCCCGAACACCACTGCACTGCCCTTAACCCTGAAACACCACCCCCTGCACAACCCCCTACACTGCCCGAACAGCACTGCACTGCCCTAAACCCTGAAACACCACCCCCAGCATGACCCCCTACACTGCCCGAACACCACTGCATTGCCCTAAACCCTGAAACACCAACCCCAGCATGACCCCCTACACTGCCCGAACACCACTGCACTGCCCTAAACCCTGAAACACTACCCCCAGCAAGACCCCCTACACTGCCCGAGCACCACTGCACTGCCCTAAACCCTGAAACACCACCCCCAGCAAGACCCCCTACACTGCCCGAACACCACTGCACTGCCCTAAACCCTGAAACACCACCCCCAGCAAGACCCCTACACTGCCCGAACACCACTGCACAGCCCTAAACCCTGAAACACCACCCCCAGCACAACCCCCTACACTGCCTGAACATCACTGCTCTGCCCTAAACCCTGAAACACCAGCCCCAGCACGACCCCCTACACTGCCTGAACACCACTGCACTGCCCTAAACCCTGAAACACCAGCCCCAGCACGACCCCCTACACTTCCCGAACACCACTGCACTGCCCTAAACCCTGAAACACCAGCCCCAGCATGACCCCCTACACTGCCCGAACACCACTGCACTGCCCTAAACCCTGAAACACCACCCCCTGCACGACCCCCTACACTGCCCGAACACCACTGCACTGCCCTAAACCCTGAAACACCAGCCGCAGCACGACCCCCTACACTGCCCGAACACCACTGCACTGCCCTAAACCCTGAAACACCACCCCCTGCACGACCCCCTACACTGCCCGAACACCACTGCACTGCCCTAAACCCTGAAACACCACCCCCAGCACGACCCCCAACACTGCCCGAACACCACTGCACTGCCCTAAACCCTGAAACACCACCCCCAGCACGACCCCCTACACTGTCCGAACACCACTGCACTGCCCTAAAACCTGAAACACCAGCCCCAGCAAGACACCCTACACTGCCCGAACACCACTGCACTGCCCTAAACCCTGAAACACCAGCCCCAGCAAGACCCCCTACACTGCCCGAACACCACTGCACTGCCCTAAACCCTGAAACACCAGCCCCAGCATGACCCCCTACACTGCCCAAACACCTCTGCACTGCCCTAAACCCTGAAACACCAGCCCCAGCACGACCCCCTACACTGCCCGAAGACCACTGCACTGCCCTAAACCCTGAAACACCACCCCCAGCACGACCCCCTACACTGCCCGAACACCACTGCACTGCCCTAAACCCTGAAACACCAGCCGCAGCAAGACCCCCTACACTGCCCGAACACCAGGGAACTGCCCTAAACCCTGAAACACCACAACCCTGCACGACCCCCTACACTGCCCGAACACCACTGCACTGCCCTAAACCCTGAAACACCACCCCCCGCACGACCCCCTACACTGCCCGAACACCACTGCACTGCCCTAAACCCTGAAACACCACCCCCAGCATGACCCCCTATACTGCCCGAACACCACTGCCCTAAACCCTGAAACACCACCCCCTGCACGACCCCCTATACTGCCCGAACACCACTGCACTACCCTAAACACTAAAACACTCCCCCCAGCACGACCCCCTACACTACCTGAACACCACTGCACTGCCCTAAACCCTAAAACACTCCCCCCAGCACGACCCCCTACACTGCCCGAACACCACTGCACTGCCCTAAACCCTAAAACACCACCCCCAGCACGACCCCCTATACTGCCCGAACACCACTGCACTGCCCTAAACCCTAAAACACCACCCCCAGCACGACCCCCTACACTGCCCGAACACCACTGCACTGCCCTAAACCCGAAAACACTACCCCCAGCACGACCCCCTACACTACCCGAACACCACTGCACTACCCTAAACACTAAAACACTCCCCCCAGCACGACCCCCTATACTACCTGAACACCACTGCACTGCCCTAAACCCTAAAACACTCCCCCCAGCATGACCCCCTACACTACCCGAACACCACTGCCCTAAACCCTAAAACACTCCCCCAGCACGACCCCCTACACTGCCCGAACACCACTGCACTGCCCTAAACCCTGAAACTCCACCCCCAGCACAACCCACTACACTGCCTGAACACCACTGCACTGCCCTAAACCCTGAAACTCCATCCCCAGCACGACCCCCTACACTGCCCGAACACCACTGCACTGCCCTAAACCCTGAAACTCCACCCCCAGCATGACCCCCTACATTGCCCGAACACCACTGCACTGCCCTAAACCCTGAAACACCACCCCCAGCACGACCCCCTACACTGCCCGAACACCACTGCACTGCCCTAAACCCTGAAACACCACCCACAGCACGACCCCCTACACTGCCCGAACCCCACTGCACTGCCCTAAACACTGAAACACCACCCCCTGCATGACCCCCTACACTGCCCGAACACCACTGCACTGCCCTAAACCCTGAAATACCACCCCCCAGCACGACCCCCTACACTGTCCGAACACCACTGCACTGCCCTAAACCCTGAAACACCACCCCCAGCATGACCCCCTACACTGCCCGAACACCACTGCACTGCCCTAAACCCTGAAACACCACCCCCCTGCACAACCCCCTACACTGCCCGAACAGCACTGCACTGCCCTAAACCCTAAAACACCACCCCCAGCATGACCCCCTACACTGCCCGAACACCACTGCACTGCCCTAAACCCTGAAACACCAACCCCAGCATGACCCCCTACACCCCTACACTGCCCGAGCACCACTGCACTGCCCTAAACCCTGAAACATCACCCCCAGCAAGACCCCCTACACTGCCTGAACACCACTGTCCTAAACCCTGAAACACCAGCCCCAGCACGACCCCCTACACTTCCCGAACACCACTGCACTGCCCTAAACCCTGAAACACCAGCCCCAGCATGACCCCCTACACTGCCCGAACACCACTGCACTGCCCTAAACCCTGAAACACCACCCCCTGCACGACCCCCTACACTGCCCGAACACCACTGCACTGCCCTAAACCCTGAAACACCAGCTGCAGCATGACCCCCTACACTGCCCGAACACCACTGCACTGCCCTAAACCCTGAAACACCACCCCCTGCACGACCCCCCACACTGCCCGAACACCACTGCACTGCCCTAAACCCTGAAACACCACCCCCTGCACGACCCCCAACACTGCCCGAACACCACTGCACTGCCCTAAACCCTGAAACACCACCCCCAGCACGACCCCCTACACTGTCCGAACACCACTGCACTGCCCTAAACCCTAAAACACCACCCCCAGCACGACCCCCTACACTGCCCGAACACCACTGCACTGCCCTTAACCCTGAAACACTACCCCCAGCACGACCCCCTACACTACCTGAACACCACTGCACTGCCCTAAACCCTAAAACACTACCCCCAGCATGACCCCCTACACTACCCGAACACCACTGCCCTAAACCCTAAAACACTCCCCCAGCACGACCCCCTACACTGCCCGAACACCACTGCACTGCCCTAAACCCTGAAACTCCACCCCCAGCACAACCCACTACACTGCCCGAACACCACTGCACTGCCCTAAACCCTGAAACTCCATCCCCAGCACGACCCCCTACACTGCCTGAACACCACTGCACTGCCCTAAACCCTGAAACTCCACCCCCAGCATGACCCCCTACACTGCCCGAACACCACTGCACTGCCCTAAACCCTGAAACACCACCCCCAGCACGACCCCCTACAATGCCCGAACACCACTGCACTGCCCTAAACCCTGAAACACTACCCCCAGCAAGACCCCCTACACTGCCCGAGCACCACTGCACTGCCCTAAACCCTGAAACATCACCCCCAGCAAGACCCCTACACTGCCCGAACACCACTGCACTGCCCTAAACCCTGAAACACCACCCCCAGCACAACCCCCTACACTGCCTGAACATCACTGCTCTGCCCTAAACCCTGAAATACTAGCCCCAGCACGACCCCCTACACTGCCGGAACACCACTGCACTGCCCTAAACCCTGAAACACCAGCCCCAGCACGACCCCCTACACTTCCCGAACACCACTGCACTGCCCTAAACCCTGAAACACCAGCCCCAGCATGACCCCCTACACTGCCCGAACACCACTGCACTGCCCTAAACCCTGAAACACCACCCCCTGCACGACCCCCTACACTGCCCGAACACCACTGCACTGCCCTAAACCCTGAAACACCAGCTGCAGCACGACCCCCTACACTGCCCGAACACCACTGCACTGCCCTAAACCCTGAAACACCACCCCCTGCACGACCCCCAACACTGCCCGAACACCACTGCACTGCCCTAAACCCTGAAACACCACCCCCAGCACGACCCCCTACACTGTCCGAACACCACTGCACTGCCCTAAACCCTGAAACACCAGCCCCAGCAAGACACCCTACACTGCCCGAACACCACTGCACTGCCCTAAACCCTGAAACACCAGCCCCAGCAAGACCCCCTACACTGCCCGAACACCACTGCACTGCCCTAAACCCTGAAACACCAGGCCCAGCATGACCCCCTACACTGCCCAAACACCTCTGCACTGCTCTAAACCCTGAAACACCAGCCCCAGCACGACCCCCTACACTGCCCGAACACCACTGCACTTCCCTAAACCCTTAATCACCAGCCCCAACAAGACCCCCTACACTGCCCGAACACCACTGCACTGCCCTAAACCCTGAAACACCAGCCCCAGCAAGATCCCCTACACTGCCCGAACACCACTGCACTGCCCTAAACCCTGAAACACCACCCCCAGCACGACCCCCTACACTGCCCGATCACCACTGCACTGCCCTAAACCCTGAAACACCACCCCCAGCACGACCCCCTACACTGCCCGAACACCACTGCTCTGCCCAAAACCCTGAAACACCAGCCCCAGCATGACCCCCTACACTGCCCGAACACCACTGCACTGCCCTAAACCCTGAAACACTACCCCCAGCAAGACCCCCTACACTGCCTGAACACCACTGCACCCCTAAACCCTGAAACACCACCCCCAGCAAGACCCCCTACACTGCCCGAACACCACTGCACAGCCCTAAACCCTGAAACACCACCCCCAGCACAACCCCCTACACTGCCTGAACACCACTGCTCTGCCCTAAACCCTGAAATACTAGCCCCAGCACGACCCCCTACACTGCCTGAACACCACTGCACTGCCCTAAACCCTGAAACACCAGCCCCAGCACGACCCCCTACACTTCCCGGATACCACTGCACTGCCCTAAACCCTGAAACACCAGCCCCAGCATGACCCCCTACACTGCCCGAACACCACTGCACTGCCCTAAACCCTGAAACACCACCCCCTGCACGACCCCCTACACTGCCCGAACACCACTGCACTGCCCTAAACCCTGAAACACCAGCTGCAGCACGACCCCCTACACTGCCCAAACACCACTGCACTGCCCTAAACCCTGAAACACCACCCCCTGCACGACCCCCCACACTGCCCGAACACCACTGCACTGCCCTAAACCCTGAAACACCACCCCCAGCACGACCCCCAACACTGCCCGAACACCACTGCACTGCCCTAAACCCTGAAACACCACCCCCAGCATGACCCCCTACACTGTCCGAACACCACTGCACTGCCCTAAAACCTGAAACACCAGCCCCAGCAAGACACCCTACACTGCCCGAACACCACTGCACTGCCCTAAACCCTGAAACACCAGCCCCAGCAAGACCCCCTACACTGCCCGAACACCACTGCACTGCCCTAAACCCTGAAACACCAGCCCCAGCATGACCCCCTACACTGCCCAAACACCTCTGCACTGCTCTAAACCCTGAAACACCAGCCCCAGCACGACCCCCTACACTGCCCGAACACCACTGCACTTCCCTAAACCCTGAAACACCAGCCCCAGCAAGACCCCCTACACTGCCCGAACACCACTGCACTGCCCTAAACCCTGAAACACCAGCCCCAGCAAGATCCCCTACACTGCCCGAACACCACTGCACTGCCCTAAACCCTGAAACACCACCCCCAGCAAGACCCCCTACACTGCCCGATCACCACTGCACTGCCCTACACCCTGAAACACCACCCCCAGCACGACCCCCTACACTGCCCGAACACCACTGCTCTGCCCTAAACCCTGAAACACCAGCCCCAGCATGACCCCCTACACTGCCCGAACACCACTGCACTGCCCTAAACCCTGAAACACTACCCCCAGCAAGACCCCCTACACTGCCTGAACACCACTGCCCCTAAACCCTGAAACACCACCCCCAGCAAGACCCCCTACACTGCCCGAACACCACTGCACAGCCCTAAACCCTGAAACACCACCCCCAGCACAACCCCCTACACTGCCTGAACATCACTGCTCTGCCCTAAACCCTGAAATACTAGCCCCAGCACGACCCCTACACTGCCTGAACACCACTGCACTGCCCTAAACCCTGAAACACCAGCCCCAGCACGACCCCCTACACTGCCCGAACACCACTGCACTGCCCTAAACCCTGAAACACCAGCCCCAGCATAACCCCCTACACTGCCCGAACACCACTGCACTGCCCTAAACCCTGAAACACCACCCCCTGCACGACCCCCTACACTGCCCGAACACCACTGCACTGCCCTAAACCCTGAAACACCAGCTGCAGCACGACCCCCTACACTGCCCGAACACCACTGCACTGCCCTAAACCCTGAAACACCACCCCTGCACGACCCCCCACACTGCCCGAACACCACTGCACTGCCCTAAACCCTGAAACACCAGCCCCTGCACGACCCCCTACACTGCCCGAACACCACTGCACTGCCCTAAACCCTGAAACACCAGCCCCAGCACGACCCCCTACACTGTCCGAACACCACTGCACTGCCCTAAACCCTGAAACACCAGCCCCAGCAAGACCCCCTACACTGCCCGAACACCACTGCACTGCCCTAAACCCTGAAACACCAGCCCCAGCAAGACCCCCTACACTGCCCGAACACCACTGCACTGCCCTAAACCCTGAAACACCAGCCCCAGCATGACCCCCTACACTGCCCGAACACCTCTGCACTGCCCTAAACCCTGAAACACCAGCCCCAGCACGACCCCCTACACTGCCCGAACACCACTGCACTGCCCTAAACCCTGAAACACCAGCCCCAGCAAGACCCCCTACACTGCCCGAACACCACTGCACTGCCCTAAACCCTGAAACACCAGCCCCACCACGACCCCCTACACTGCCCGAACACCACTGCACTGCCCTAAACCCTGAAACACCACCCCCAGCACGACCCCCTACACTGCCCGAACACCACTGCACTGCCCTAAACCCTGAAACACCAGCCGCAGCAAGACCCCCTACACTGCCCGAACACCAGGGCACTGCCCTAAACCCTGAAACACCACCCCTAGCACGACCCCCTACACTGCCCAAACACCACTGCACTGCCCTAAACCCTGAAACACCACAACCCTGCATGACCCCCTACACTGCCCGAACACCACTGCACTGCCCTAAACCCTGAAACACCACCCCCGCACGACCCCCTACACTGCCCGAACACCACTGCACTGCCCTAAACCCTGAAACACCACCCCCAGCATGACCCCCTACACTGCCCGAACACCACTGCACTGCCCTAAACCCTGAAACACCACCCCCAGCACGACCCCCTACACTGCCCGAACACCACTGCACTGCCCTAAACCCTGAAACACTACCCCCAGCACGACCCCCTACACTACCCGAACACCACTGCACTGCCCTAAACCCTAAAACACTACCCCCAGCACGACCCCCTACACTGCCCGAACACCACTGCACTGCCCTAAACCCTGAAACACCACCCCCAGCACGACCCCCTACACTGCCCGAACACCACTGCACTGCCCTAAACCCTGAAACACCACCCCCAGCACGACCCCCTACACTGCCCGAACACCACTGCACTGCCCTAAACCCTAAAACACCACCCCCAGCACGACCCCCTACACTGCCCGAACACCACTGCACTGCCCTAAACCCTGAAACACCACCCCCAGCACGACCCCCTACACTACCCGAACACCACTGCACTGCCCTAAACCCTAAAACACTACCCCCAGCATGACCCCCTACACTGACCGAACACCACTGCACTGCCCTAAACCCTGAAACACCACCCCCAGCACGACCCCCTACACTGCCCGAACACCACTGCACTGCCCTAAACCCTGAAACACCACCCCCAGCACGACCCACTACACTGCCCGAACACCACTGCACTGCCCTAAACCCTGAAACACCATCCCCAGCACGACCCCCTACACTGCCCGAACACCACTGCACTGCCCTAAACCCTGAAACACCGCCCCCAGCATGACCCCCTACACTGCCCGAACACCACAGCACTGCCCTAAACCCTGAAACACCAACCCCAGCATGACCCCCTACACTGCCCGAACACCACTGCACTGCCCTAAACCCTGAAACACTCCCCCCAGCACGACCCCCTACACTGCCCGAACACCACTGCACTGCCCTAAACCCTGAAACACCACCCCCAGCAAGACCCCCTACACTGCCCGAACACCACTGCACTGCCCTAAACCCTGAAACACCAGCCCCAGCACGACCCCCTACACTGCCCGAACACCACTGCACTGCCCTAAACCCTGAAACACCAGCCCCAGCATGACCCCCTACACTGCCCGAACACCACTGCACTGCCCTAAACCCTGAAACACCACCCCCAGCACGACCCCCTACACTGCCCGAACACCACTGCACTGCCCTAAACCCTGAAACACCAGCCCCAGCACGACCCCCTACACTGCCCGAACACCACTGCACTGCCCTAAACCCTGAAACACCACCCCCTGCACGACCCCCTACACTGCCCGAACACCACTGCACTGCCCTAAACCCTGAAACACCACCCCTGCACGACCCCCAACACTGCCCGAACACCACTGCACTGCCCTAAACCCTGAAACACCACCCCCTGCACGACCCCCTACACTGCCCGAACACCACTGCACTGCCCTAAACCCTGAAACACCACCCCCAGCACGACCCCCTACACTGCCCGAACACCACTGCACTGCCCTAAACCCTGAAACACTACCCCCAGCACGACCCCCTACACTGCCCGAACACCACTGCACTGCCCTAAACCCTGAAACACTACCCCCAGCACGACCCCCTACACTGCCCGAACACCACTGCACTGCCCTAAACCCTAAAACACTACCCCCAGCATGACCCCCTACACTGCCCGAACACCACTGCACTGCCCTAAACCCTGAAACACTACCCCCAGCACGACCCCCTACACTGCCCGAACACCACTGCACTGCCCTAAACCCTGAAACACCACCCCCAGCACGACCCACTACACTGCCCGAACACCACTGCACTGCCCTAAACCCTGAAACACCATCCCCAGCACGACCCCCTACACTGCCCGAACACCACTGCACTGCCCTAAACCCTGAAACACCACCCCCAGCATGACCCCCTACACTGCCCGAACACCACTGCACTGCCCTAAACCCTGAAACACCACCCCCAGCACGACCCCCTACACTGCCCGAACACCACTGCACTGCCCTAAACCCTGAAACACTACCCCCAGCAAGACCCCCTACACTGCCCGAACACCACTGCACTGCCCTAAACCCTGAAACACCACCCCCAGCACGACCCCCTACACTGCCTGAACACCACTGCACTGCCCTAAACCCTGAAACACCACCCCCAGCAAGACCCCCTACACTGCCCGAACACCACTGCACTGCCCTAAACCCTGAAACACCACCCCCAGCACGACCCCCTACACTGCCTGAACACCACTGCTCTGCCCTAAACCCTGAAACACCAGCCCCAGCACGACCCCCTACACTGCCCGAACACCACTGCACTGCCCTAAACCCTGAAACACCAGCCCCAGCACGACCCCCTACACTGCCCGAACACCACTGCACTGCCCTAAACCCTGAAACACCAGCCCCAGCATGACCCCCTACACTGCCCGAACACCACTGCACTGCCCTAAACCCTGAAACACCACCCCCAGCACGACCCCCTACACTGCCCGAACACCACTGCACTGCCCTAAACCCTGAAACACCAGCCCCAGCACGACCCCCTACACTGCCCGAACACCACTGCACTGCCCTAAACCCTGAAACACCACCCCAGCACGACCCCCCACACTGCCCGAACACCACTGCACTGCCCTAAACCCTGAAACACCAGCCCCTGCACGACCCCCTACACTGCCCGAACACCACTGCACTGCCCTAAACCCTGAAACACCAGCCCCAGCACGACCCCCTACACTGCCCGAACACCACTGCACTGCCCTAAAACCTGAAACACCAGCCCCAGCAAGACCCCCTACACTGCCCGAACACCACTGCACTGCCCTAAACCCTGAAACACCAGCCCCAGCAAGACCCCCTACACTGCCCGAACACCACTGCACTGCCCTAAACCCTGAAACACCAGCCCCAGCATGACCCCCTACACTGCCCAAACACCACTGCACTGCCCTAAACCCTGAAACACCAGCCCCAGCACGACCCCCTACACTGCCCGAACACCACTGCACTGCCCTAAACCCTGAAACACCAGCCCCAGCACGACCCCCTACACTGCCCGAACACCACTGCACTGCCCTAAACCCTGAAACACCAGCCCCAGCAAGACCCCCTACACTGCCCGAACACCACTGCACTGCCCTAAACCCTGAAACACCACCCCCAGCACGACCCCCTACACTGCCCGAACACCACTGCACTGCCCTAAACCCTGAAACACCAGCCCCAGCATGACCCCCTACACTGCCCGAACACCACTGCACTGCCCTAAACCCTGAAACACTACCCCCAGCACGACCCCCTACACTGCCCGAACACCACTGCACTGCCCTAAACCCTGAAACACCACCCCCAGCAAGACCCCCTACACTGCCTGAACACCACTGCACTGCCCTAAACCCTGAAACACCACCCCCAGCAAGACCCCCTACACTGCCCGAACACCACTGCACAGCCCTAAACCCTGAAACACCACCCCCAGCACAACCCCCTACACTGCCTGAACACCACTGCACTGCCCTAAACCCTGAAACACTAGCCCCAGCACGACCCCCTACACTGCCCGAACACCACTGCACTGCCCTAAACCCTGAAACACCAGCCCCAGCACGACCCCCTACACTGCCCGAACACCACTGCACTGCCCTAAACCCTGAAACACCAGCCCCAGCATGACCCCCTACACTGCCCGAACACCACTGCACTGCCCTAAACCCTGAAACACCACCCCTGCACGACCCCCTACACTGCCCGAACACCACTGCACTGCCCTAAACCCTCAAACACCAGCCGCAGCACGACCCCCTACACTGCCCGAACACCACTGCACTGCCCTAAACCCTGAAACACCAGCCCCTGCACGACCCCCCACACTGCCCGAACACCACTGCACTGCCCTAAACCCTGAAACACCACCCCCAGCACGACCCCCTACACTGCCCGAACACCACTGCACTGCCCTAAACCCTGAAACACCAGCCCCAGCACGACCCCCTACACTGCCCGAACACCACTGCACTGCCCTAAACCCTGAAACACCAGCCCCAGCAAGACACCCTACACTGCCCGAACACCACTGCACTGCCCTAAACCCTGAAACACCAGCCCCAGCAAGACCCCCTACACTGCCCGAACACCACTGCACTGCCCTAAACCCTGAAACACCAGCCCCAGCATGACCCCCTACACTGCCCGAACACCTCTGCACTGCCCTAAACCCTGAAACACCAGCCCCAGCACGACCCCCTACACTGCCCGAACACCACTGCACTGCCCTAAACCCTGAAACACCAGCCCCAGCAAGACCCCCTACACTGCCCGAACACCACTGCACTGCCCTAAACCCTGAAACACCAGCCCCACCACGACCCCCTACACTGCCCGAACACCACTGCACTGCCCTAAACCCTGAAACACCACCCCCAGCACGACCCCCTACACTGCCCGAACACCACTGCACTGCCCTAAACCCTGAAACACCAGCCCCAGCAAGACCCCCTACACTGCCCGAACACCACTGCACTGCCCTAAACCCTGAAACACCACCCCCAGCACGACCCCCTACACTGCCCGAACACCACTGCACTGCCCTAAACCCTGAAACACCACAACCCTGCATGACCCCCTACACTGCCCGAACACCACTGCACTGCCCTAAACCCTGAAACACCACCCCCAGCACGACCCCCTACACTGCCCGAACACCACTGCACTGCCCTAAACCCTGAAACACCACCCCCAGCATGACCCCCTACACTGCCCGAACACCACTGCACTGCCCTAAACCCTGAAACACCACCCCCTGCACGACCCCCTACACTGCCCGAACACCACTGCACTACCCTAAACACTAAAACAGCTCCCCCCAGCACGACCCCCTACACTACCTGAACACCACTGCACTGCCCTAAACCCTAAAACACTCCCCCCAGCACGACCCCCTACACTGCCCGAACACCACTGCACTGCCCTAAACCCTAAAACACCACCCCCAGCACGACCCCCTATACTGCCCGAACACCACTGCACTGCCCTAAACCCTAAAACACCACCCCCAGCACGACCCCCTACACTGCCCGAACACCACTGCACTGCCCTAAACCCTAAAACACTACCCCCAGCACGACCCCCTACACTACCCGAACACCACTGCACTACCCTAAACACTAAAACACTACCCCCAGCACGACCCCCTACACTACCTGAACACCACTGCACTGCCCTAAACCCTAAAACACTCAGCCCCAGCATGACCCCCTACACTACCCGAACACCACTGCACCTAAACCCTAAAACACTACCCCCAGCACGACCCCCTACACTGCCCGAACACCACTGCACTGCCCTAAACCCTGAAACACCACCCCCAGCACGACCCACTACACTGCCCGAACACCACTGCACTGCCCTAAACCCTGAAACTCCATCCCCAGCACGACCCCCTACACTGCCCGAACACCACTGCACTGCCCTAAACCCTGAAACACCACCCCCAGCATGACCCCCTACACTGCCCGAACACCACTGCACTGCCCTAAACCCTGAAACACCAGCCCCAGCACGACCCCCTACACTGCCCGAACACCACTGCACTGCCCTAAACCCTGAAACACCACCCACAGCACGACCCCCTACACTGCCCGAACCCCACTGCACTGCCCTAAACCCTGAAACACCACCCCCTGCATGACCCCCTACACTGCCCGAACACCACTGCACTGCCCTAAACCCTGAAACACCACCCCCAGCACGACCCACTACACTGCCCGAACACCACTGCACTGCCCTAAACCCTGAAACACCACCCCCAGCATGACCCCCTACACTGCCCGAACACCACTGCACTGCCCTAAACCCTGAAACACCACCCCCAGCACGACCCCCTACACTGCCCGAACAGCACTGCACTGCCCTAAACCCTGAAACACCACCCCCAGCATGACCCCCTACACTGCCTGAACACCACTGCACTGCCCTAAACCCTGAAACACCAACCCCAGCATGACCCCCTACACTGCCCGAACACCACTGCACTGCCCTAAACCCTGAAACACCACCCCCAGCAAGACCCCCTACACTGCCCGAGCACCACTGCACTGCCCTAAACCCTGAAACACCACCCCCAGCAAGACCCCCTACACTGCCCGAACACCACTGCACTGCCCTAAACCCTGAAACACCAGCCCCAGCACGACCCCCTACACTGCCCGAACACCACTGCACTGCCCTAAACCCTGAAACACCAGCCCCAGCACGACCCCCTACACTGCCCGAACACCACTGCACTGCCCTAAACCCTGAAACACCACCCCCAGCACGACCCCCTACACTGCCCGAACACCACTGCACTGCCCTAAACCCTGAAACACCAGCCCCAGCACGACCCCCTACACTGCCCGAACACCACTGCACTGCCCTAAACCCTGAAACACCACCCCCTGCACGACCCCCTACACTGCCCGAACACCACTGCACTGCCCTAAACCCTGAAACACCACCCCCAGCACGACCCCCTACACTGCCCGAACACCACTGCACTGCCCTAAACCCTGAAACACCACCCCCAGCACGACCCCCTACACTGTCCGAACACCACTGCACTGCCCTAAACCCTAAAACACCACCCCCAGCACGACCCCCTACACTGCCCGAACACCACTGCACTGCCCTAAACCCTGAAACACCACCCCCAGCACGACCCCCTACACTGCCCGAACACCACTGCACTACCCTAAACCCTGAAACACTACCCCCAGCATGACCCCCTACACTGCCTGAACACCACTGCACTGCCCTAAACCCTAAAACACTACCCCCAGCATGACCCCCTACACTGCCCGAACACCACTGCACTGCCCTAAACCCTGAAACACCACCCCCAGCACGACCCCCTACACTGCCCGAACACCACTGCACTGCCCTAAACCCTGAAACACCACCCCCAGCACGACCCCCTACACTGCCCGAACACCACTGCACTGCCCTAAACCCTGAAACACCATCCCCAGCACGACCCCCTACACTGCCCGAACACCACTGCACTGCCCTAAACCCTGAAACACCAGCCCCAGCATGACCCCCTACACTGCCCGAACACCACTGCACTGCCCTAAACCCTGAAACACCACCCCCAGCACGACCCCCTACACTGCCCGAACACCACTGCACTGCCCTAAACCCTGAAACACCACCCCCAGCACGACCCCCTACACTGCCCGAACACCACTGCACTGCCCTAAACCCTGAAACACCACCCCCTGCACGACCCCCTACACTGCCCGAACACCACTGCACTGCCCTAAACCCTGAAACACCACCCCCAGCACGACCCCCTACACTGCCCGAACACCACTGCACTGCCCTAAACCCTGAAACACCACCCCCAGCATGACCCCCTACACTGCCCGAACACCACTGCACTGCCCTAAACCCTGAAACACCACCCCCAGCACGACCCCCTACACTGCCCGAACACCACTGCACTGCCCTAAACCCTGAAACACCACCCCCAGCATGACCCCCTACACTGCCCGAACACCACTGCACTGCCCTAAACCCTGAAACACCACCCCCAGCACGACCCCCTACACTGCCCGAACACCACTGCACTGCCCTAAACCCTGAAACACTACCCCCAGCAAGACCCCCTACACTGCCCGAACACCACTGCACTGCCCTAAACCCTGAAACACCACCCCCAGCAAGACCCCCTACACTGCCCGAACACCACTGCACTCCCTAAACCCTGAAACACCACCCCCAGCAAGACCCCCTACACTGCCCGAACACCACTGCACTGCCCTAAACCCTGAAACACCACCCCCAGCACGACCCCCTACACTGCCCGAACACCACTGCTCTGCCCTAAACCCTGAAACACCAGCCCCAGCACGACCCCCTACACTGCCCGAACACCACTGCACTGCCCTAAACCCTGAAACACCAGCCCCAGCACGACCCCCTACACTGCCCGAACACCACTGCACTGCCCTAAACCCTGAAACACCAGCCCCAGCACGACCCCCTACACTGCCCGAACACCACTGCACTGCCCTAAACCCTGAAACACCACCCCCAGCACGACCCCCTACACTGCCCGAACACCACTGCACTGCCCTAAACCCTGAAACACCAGCCCCAGCACGACCCCCTACACTGCCCGAACACCACTGCACTGCCCTAAACCCTGAAACACCACCCCCTGCACGACCCCCTACACTGCCCGAACACCACTGCACTGCCCTAAACCCTGAAACACCACCCCCAGCACGACCCCCTACACTGCCCGAACACCACTGCACTGCCCTAAACCCTGAAACACCAGCCCCAGCAAGACCCCCTACACTGCCCGAACACCACTGCACTGCCCTAAACCCTGAAACACCAGCCCCAGCATGACCCCCTACACTGCCCGAACACCACTGCACTGCCCTAAACCCTGAAACACCACCCCCAGCACGACCCCCTACACTGCCCGAACACCACTGCACTGCCCTAAACCCTGAAACACCAGCCCCAGCACGACCCCCTACACTGCCCGAACACCACTGCACTGCCCTAAACCCTGAAACACCAGCCCCAGCACGACCCCCTACACTGCCCGAACACCACTGCACTGCCCTAAACCCTGAAACACCACCCCCAGCACGACCCCCTACACTGCCCGAACACCACTGCACTGCCCTAAACCCTGAAACACCACCCCCAGCACGACCCCCTACACTGCCCGAACACCACTGCACTGCCCTAAACCCTGAAACACCAGCCCCAGCACGACACCCTACACTGCCCGAACACCACTGCACTGCCCTAAACCCTGAAACACCAGCCCCAGCACGACCCCCTACACTGCCCGAACACCACTGCACTGCCCTAAACCCTGAAACACCAGCCCCAGCATGACCCCCTACACTGCCCAAACACCACTGCACTGCCCTAAACCCTGAAACACCAGCCCCAGCACGACCCCCTACACTGCCCGAACACCACTGCACTGCCCTAAACCCTGAAACACCAGCCCCAGCAAGACCCCCTACACTGCCCGAACACCACTGCACTGCCCTAAACCCTGAAACACCAGCCCCAGCAAGACCCCCTACACTGCCCGAACACCACTGCACTGCCCTAAACCCTGAAACACCACCCCCAGCAAGACCCCCTACACTGCCCGAACACCACTGCACTGCCCTAAACACTGAAACACCACCCCCAGCACGACCCCCTACACTGCCCGAACACCACTGCACTGCCCTAAACCCTGAAACACCAGCCCCAGCACGACCCCCTACACTGCCCGAACACCACTGCACTGCCCTAAACCCTGAAACACCACCCCCTGCACGACCCCCTACACTGCCCGAACACCACTGCACTGCCCTAAACCCTGAAACACCACCCCCAGCACGACCCCCTACACTGCCCGAACACCACTGCACTGCCCTAAACCCTGAAACACCAGCCCCAGCACGACCCCCTACACTGCCCGAACACCACTGCACTGCCCTAAACCCTGAAACACCACCCCCAGCACGACCCCCTACACTGCCCGAACACCACTGCACTGCCCTAAACCCTGAAACACCACAACCCTGCACGACCCCCTACACTGCCCGAACACCACTGCACTGCCCTAAACCCTGAAACACCACCCCCAGCACGACCCCCTACACTGCCCGAACACCACTGCACTGCCCTAAACCCTGAAACACCACCCCCAGCACGACCCCCTACACTGCCCGAACACCACTGCACTGCCCTAAACCCTGAAACACCACCCCCTGCACGACCCCCTACACTGCCCGAACACCACTGCACTGCCCTAAACCCTGAAACACCACCCCCAGCACGACCCCCTACACTGCCCGAACACCACTGCACTGCCCTAAACCCTGAAACACCACCCCCAGCACGACCCCCTACACTGCCCGAACACCACTGCACTGCCCTAAACCCTAAAACACTACCCCCAGCACGACCCCCTACACTACCCGAACACCACTGCACTACCCTAAACCCTAAAACACTACCCCCAGCACGACCCCCTACACTACCCGAACACCACTGCACTGCCCTAAACCCTAAAACACTACCCCCAGCACGACCCCCTACACTACCCGAACACCACTGCACTGCCCTAAACCCTAAAACACTCCCCCAGCACGACCCCCTACACTACCCAAACACCACTGCACTGCCCTAAACCCTAAAACACTACCCCCAGCACGACCCCCTACACTACCCAAACACCAATGCACTACCCTAAACCCTAAAACACTACCCCCAGCACGACCCCCTACACTACCCAAACACCACTGCACTACCCTAAACCCTAAAACACTACCCCCAGCACGACCCCCTACACTACCCAAAGACCACTGCACTACCCTAAACCCTAAAACACTACCCCCAGCACGACCCCCTACACTACCCAAAGACCACTGCACTACCCTAAACCCTAAACACCACCCCAGCACGACCCCTACACTACCCAAACACCGCTGCACTACCCTAAACCCTAAAACACTACCCCCAGCACGACCCCCTACACTACCCAAACACCACTGCACTACCCTAAACCCTGAAAACCACTCACCCCCTACACTACACAAACACCACTGCACTACCCTAAACCCTAAAACACTACCCCCAGCACGACCCCCTACACTACCCAAACACCACTGCACTACCCTAAACCCTAAAACACTACCCCCAGCAGTACCCCCTACACTACCCAAACACCACTGCACTACCCTAAACCCTAAAACACTACCCCCAGCAGTACCCCCTACACTACCCAAACACCACTGCACTACCCTAAACCCTAAAACACTACCCCCAGCACGTACCCCCTACACTACCCAAACACCACTGCACTACCCTAAACCCTAAACCACTACCCCCAGCACGACCCCCTACACTACCCAAACACCACTGCACTACCCTAAACCCTAAAACACTACCCACCAGCACGACTCCCTACACTACCCAAACACCACTGCACTACCCTAAACCCTAAAACACTACCCCCAGCACGACCCCCTACACTACCCAAACACCACTGCACTACCCTAAACCCTAAATCTACCCCCAGCACGACCCCCTACACTACCCAAACACCACTGCACTACCCTAAACCCTAAATACTACCCTCAGCACGACCCCCTACACTACCCAAACACCACTGCACTACCCTAAACCCTAAAACACTACCCCCAGCACGACCCCCTACACTACACCAAACACCACTGCACTACCCTAAACCCTAAAACACTACCCCAGCACGACCCCCTACACTACCCAAACACCACTGCACTACCCTAAACCCTAAAACACTACCCCCAGCACGACCCCCTACACTACCCAAACACCACTGCACTACCCTAAACCCTAAAACACTACCCACAGCACGACCCCTACACTACACAAACACCACTGCACTGCCCTAAACCCTAAAACACTACCCCCAGCACGACCCCTTACACTACACAAACACCACTGCACTACCCTAAACCCTAAAACACTACCACCAGCACGACCCCCTACACTACACAAACACCACTGCACTACCCTAAACCCTAAAACACTACCCTCAGCACGACCCCCTACACTACCCAAACACCACTGCACTACCCTAAACCCTAGAAAAGTAACCACCACCCCATGCCCAATCCCCCTTACCTCTCACTCCTCGTGGTTCCTCTCTCCTCGTGGTTCCTGCTTCATGTCGTCTCTGAGGGGCGGTGCACGTCGTTGTGAGGAAACGGAACAGCCTCTGTTTCCTTACAACGACGTGGATCGTCTACATTTTTAGAACTCATGGTCATTTACCATACATACCTTTACAACAAAATTTGTTGTAAAGGCATGCGTGGTAAATGACCATGCGTTCTAAAAAATGCGTAGTAATGACTTCGCGATGTACAACGCATGCGTGGTAATGCATGCGTTGTAATGGTATCGCGAAGTAAAAAAGTCGTTGTAACGGCTGTTTACCGATCGAAGCTGGCCCCTGTTCTTCAGTGAGTCGTTTATTTGATAAATTAGGAGGAAGGAATGTGTTTTTTTTACCGAAAAGTGCATTCCCGGCTGTTGTATTGTGAAAGTGTCCGCGTGGCCTGGTTTCACTTCCGGTGAGAGAGTGGAAGAGTCTGTTTGGATCTAAAGGGGTTCTGCTGTTGGACGGGGCCGGCGCGACACGTCATCAGAAAACACAGCTAATGGAAAGCGTTGTCCCCGAAGTGTGGAGCAGTGCCATGAGAGGTCAACGAGTGTGCGTCCCACCGCAGTATGACCGTACCGCGTGACCCATGTGCCGCCTCCAGTGTACGGAAGGCAGAAGCGGCATCCATCGCAGGTCCTCTTGAAGACCGTTGTAGCACTAATTCTACATTTTGGAACTAGGGCATTTTAACCTTGTTGTTCCTGCCAGATACAAAGAGAAGATCCTGTGTTATTCAGTGCCCTCGTTACCTTTTCTGTGGGTAGTGGTGCTTGTCACTTCGCTGCCCCGCCGGTGCACACGACTGGGCTCCCCACCTCGTGTGCCATCTGCAGGGCCTCTGCCCTCGGATCACTGGTTTCGGTTTCTGGAGTGGCAACATAAACAGTTGCTCCCAAAGGACTAGCCTGAACACTTAGGTGAATATCCCCTGCGCCAGCATTCCGCGGAAATTCTTTCCTAGCTCTCCCACGTCGACGACGATGTCATAATAGCACGGCTCCGCTCGCGACACCGTATGACGTCATAGGAGCCATAAGAGGACCTCGTCGGCGTGCTGACGTCAGTTCCACCCATTTTTTCCGTGCCACCGAGGTAAACAGGTGGACCGACACATTTTCACATGTATACATAGTATACTAAATATATATATATATATATATATATACAAATGCATAACCAATAAAGGCATAAAGAAATAGCAACAGATCAAGCATTTCTCACTATTAAAACATAAGCATGATTAAGACATATTAAAAACATTCATGCCAAACAGTAAAAGCATCTTTTGGTAGAAACAGGTGGACAACGGGGAGGCGGGTGGGACAGTGAGGAATCCACAGGCAGATACTGTATCCACCAGAAAAGCGTTACCGAAGGTAAGTAACTTGCTCTTCTGATGGATACTTCTGCCTGTTGATTCCTCACCTTTGAATAGAATCCTCAAGCCGTACCTCACCCGGAGGAGGGTGTCCACCTGACTAGACCAAAAATCTTGCAAAACAGATCGAGCAAAATGGCCATCCCTCCTAACCTCCGAATCCAATAATAATCGAATAATTTTTAGTCGAAATTATATTGAAAATAATACTTTAAAAATACTTTTATTAATAAATTTAGACAAACACTTAAAGGAAAACTTTTATTTATAATTAATTTAAAGATATTTCATACTTTACAAATTACGCCGAAGTCGCGACCCCAGCGCGACTTTTCAAAATGGCTACCGGAATGCGCGCAGCCATCGTGTAGGGTGCGGAAGGGTGCGCGACTTCTGTATAATATTTAAAAAAAAAAGAATGAATATAGTTTTCCTAACTAAAAATTATTCACAATTTTTTAAAATATATATATATATGTATATATATATATATATATATAGAAAATAAAAAAACATAGGATTGAGGTACATTAGACTTACAAATTTTCATTTAAAAAACCTTTGAAATTCACTGGAAAAACCATAGGTTTCAGGCACGTTATAGTTAGAAATTAGCATTTAAAAAACCATAGAAATTCACTGAAAAAACCATAGGTTTCAGGCACGTTATAGTTAGAAATTAGCATTTAAAAAACCATAGAAATTAACTGAAAAAACCATAGGTTTCAGGAACGTTATAGTTAGTTGGACATTTCACTTGTACAAAACCATAGAAATTCCGGCGTTATAGTTAGTTCAGCTAATTATAACTCGCGCCCCCGCAATGCACTGCTGATGACGCCACATATTACATCATTCATGACATGGTCAGTGACATCACTGATGACATCTCAAATGACATCACTGATGACATCACTGATGACATCATCCACGTGAAAATCTGATGCACCTCCTCACACCTGAATATAACCTTTGATACACCCACTCTAAAATACAGACTACCATTTTCGAAAAAATAGACACATCAATACCAGTTACTAAATACGCACTGACTGATTCCTAGGTCTACACACACATCCACTCATTCACCCATACAGTCACTCATACATGCAGTCACTCATCAATACAACACTATCATATGCACTCATACACCTATACAGACACTCACACACTGCCACATATCCAGAGTTACTCACACACTTAGTCAGTCATGCAAAGAATCAATCATACTTCCATTTACTCACCTATACAGTTATACAGACACAACCTCACTTATTCATACAGATACTAACACATAATTACTCTCTTATAGAATCACTGATACAAATACACACTCATCCATGCAGCCACTCTCACAATTACTGACTCTCACATATAGTTATTTATATACACCATCACTCACATATACTGCCTTTTACATATGTAGTTACTTGCACATGTACCACTGAGACATCCATTCACTCACCAACACACCCATACACACACTCACCCACCCATACAGCTGTTTCCACATGCACTCTTGAACCCATACACCCAGTGAATCAACCACTCACACATCTATGCACAGAGTCACACACCTCCCACCCACCCACACACACACTCAGGCAGCCATACAAATACTCAGGCAAGCAATCAATAACCCATATAGACACTCATGCAGCTACTCACCAACCCATGCAGCAGCTTACACAACAACAGACAGACTGATACAGACTTTCACAAGGTTTAGTCACTAACCCATGCATTCAGTAAGACACATTTAATCACTCACTTATACAGTCAGTCACGTACCAACTAAATCCTCCTTACAGACACTTATACACCCACTCATTCCTCAATACAGCTTGGCATATATATAAAACAAAATTAAACTTTACAGAAACACACAGTCACTGGATGATGTCATCAGTGATGTCATCAGTGATGTCATTTGAGATGTCATCAGTGATGTCATCAGTGATGTCACTGACCATGTCATGAATGATGTAATATGTGACGTCATCAGCAGTGCATTATGGGCGCGAGTTATAGTTAGCTGAACTAACTATAATGCCGGAATTTCTATGGTTTTGTACAAGTGAAATGTCCAACTAACTATAATGTTACTGAAACCTATGGTTTTTTCAGTTAATTTCTATGGTTTTTTAAATGCTAATTTCTAACTATAACGTGCCTGAAACCTATGGTTTTTTCAGTGAATATATATATATATATATATATATATATATATATATATATATATATATATATATATATATATATATATATATATATATATAACCACAATCCTGGTTCACCTCCAGCAACAGCATGGCGAAGAACAGGTACCGACCACTGCGTGAATTGTGAAATCTTCGTGCTTTATTTGCAGAAACTCCAAAAATTCATAGCACCCAATACAATGAGGAGCAAGTGCCCAGCATGACGCGTTTCAACCGCGTTTCCACGGTCTTGATTGTGAGAAGTTGGCCTGGCATATGCTGTCCACTAATTATAGTGGGCACCCTGTACCAGTCCAAACAACCCCTTATTGGAGATAGGTTAAAGACAACCTTATTGAAAGCTATCCTAGTGGTAGCTATGGAGAGCAGCCTTCAGGCTAAGTCTTGAAGGAATGTAAAGCAGCTTGTTTTACCAGTCTATAATCTCTTGAGTGATCAAATGAAAGAGCACCACACCAGGTATATATTCAAAATATATGTATTTATTGCTAAACACACCCCTCTAGTCTCTTTATGAGGCTAGAGTTCAAGTACATAAGTTAGAAGTTATTTAAGCACAGTAATAGCACAAATACACGTTTGGGCCCTAGGGGCGTACCAAACCATATACCAATAAAGTGGTATAAGAACCACGACTGAACTAGACACTAGGCCTAGAGCCTCTAGAAGTGCTTGGACCACAAGGAACCACCCAAGGTAGTGACACAGGGGACCCACGGGGGACGCGTGCAGTGTAAATACACAACCGCGATACGCCGTTGACTTCTATGGAGAAAGTCGCGATCAGGAAATTAAAGAAAAGGGACACTTAAAGGAGGACTTGGAGCAAACCCTTTGAGAACTAGTACTTTGAAGAGTCTCTACCCACGGGAGCACCGGAGTACTCGTGTTACCTCACCCAGGGAAGCCGGGTGCATAGGTGTCTTTCGGAGTCGGGTTTCGTCGTCGATTTGAATGGCGATCTGCTGCAAAGTGCTGCTGGAGACCAAGTGGAAAGTGTCCGGGTGGATCCAAGAGTGGATCGGAGATCTGAAGAACCTGAAAGCAGAGGGGACAGAGTCTGGGTCACTAGCCAGTGACCAGGAAGGCGATGGACAGATGCCCACCGATGTCGAGTGCTTCAGGTGCGTTGACAGTCGTCTTGACTCTTCAGCCACGAGGTCCAGGAGGCGTTGTCGGCAACCAGGAGCAGGATTCGGGCTGGTACACGATGTTTGTCGAGTGCTGAGGTGTCGGCGACCGGATTGGACCCAACAAGCCTTGGCAAAGGTAAGTCTCGATGAAGATGTAGATCGTCGATGGTGCAGACCAGCAAGGTCTGGGGAACTCACCCAGCGAGGGTAAGTGAGGGCAGGCCTGGAGCAACCAGGATGCCAAGTAAGAAAAAGATTGGCCTTCGTTAAGGGCTACTAGCCAACGGGCTAGCGACCGCGAAGGAGCCTCGAGACGTCGCACGTGGATCTGGCTCACAGGACACTCGTGGAGTGGAGGCCAGTGATCTTCGGTGCAGTTGGTGCTGGAGGCTAGGGCTACTCGGAGCCCAAAGCACGACTTCGTGGGAGACCCAGAAGAGGATGCACTTGCAAATGTGCTTGGTGTCCAGGGGTCACGGTCTCATGTCACCCACGATAGGTACGGGCCTCAGCTTTGCTGGGAACTCAGGGTAGCCTCGTGGAAGTCTGAGAATCCACCTCTGGTGATGCGATGACTTCGGCGTCCGACGGGAGCTTCAGAAATGCGAACCGGACAGATGCTTCTTTGGTGCCGACGAAATGAGGCAAGATGGCGTCCGAGTAGCAGCTACCTAATGCCACTCCGCCAGTCTGACCCCTAAAACATAGCAAAACCTCGCCAAAATCAACAGGCAAATCTGACCGTATGGGCCGGCACTGTATTTCGGCCGTTATCATCATCGCGCAGGCAGGAGATCAGAGGGAGCGTCAAGGAGTGAAGAGACGCCCGGCTCCGGTGATACGAACCGCGTGCTGTGCCGCTCCAGCATCTTCCACGTCAGCGCTTCACATCGCCCTGCGGTTGCCTGCAGGGACGTGGCAGTCCGGGGCAGCTCTATCGGCAATCGGGGGATTCCTGACGGTTCTGCCAGACGCCGTGCCAGACGCCGTGATCGGAGACAGCAACAGTATCGGACTTCTACGGAAAGTGGTGCTACTTTGTTTCCAGGGTTCATCAAAGACCAAAGTGAAGCAAGTAAGGATGGCTGGGCGAGGTGGAGGGAAACCTGCTAAAGCTAAAGATAATAAGACAACAGTGCCTGAAATA
The DNA here is from genome assembly GCA_963921515.1 of Calotriton arnoldi. NCBI lineage: Eukaryota > Metazoa > Chordata > Amphibia > Caudata > Salamandridae > Calotriton > Calotriton arnoldi. Next base: position 652,593 of record CAWUFW010001875.1, on the reverse strand, counting down.
ACTGAAACGATGCAGCAAACGCATGTAGACCCCCAAACAAGACGCCCAGGTACGCGGGGTTAAAAAACAGAGAAAACCTAGATAATTTGAGCTCTATTGACAGATCTGAACAAACGACTAAACAGGCAAAAAGGATTCAAGCTAAAAGGAACATTAAGTTCACGGATTAATGCACAGATTCCAGATTCTCAGCCACTGATATCTAATATGTTTTGCCCAACAGCGGTGGGAAAAATACATAACGAACCGGCCATGGTGGGGACACCTGAGGGGCAGATCGAACAAATCACGTCTGTACTAGAAGGAGAAACCTCACAGGGATCTTTAGCGGCACAGTTAGTAACACCGGCTCTATTAAAACCTGTGGGAAACACAGGAGTTATCCCTACCTCAGAGGCAGATAGTTGTACAAACTATGAGGAGAGCCAGATTGAGCCCCTAAATGACCCAGTGGACACAAGGAGATCCGGGACAGAGAACGGGGGTATAGACAGTACAAATACGGTAACTGCGCTACAGAAGGCTTCGGCTAATCCAATAAATACTGTTACTCAACGGTTGGAAAACCGCCACAGCACTGAAAAACCCCACTCTGTCACAGATGAGTCAGAGAGATATGAGACCGGCAAATCGATATCCAGCGATTGTGAAAGGCAAGACTGGGGAAGTACGAGCTCAATGGGCTCAGAAGACTCAGAGGATTCCCGAGAAGATGCTATACAAAAAAGAAGATGGAAAAGAAAAGGAGAAAAAAACGAATTAGACACAAGAGTGGGACGACCATTGACCAAGGGAGTAACGCCGAGCTCAGATGGGATTACTCATCCTCACAGTTTGCGACTCCTTCAGACCAAACAGTATTTTCAGGCGGCAATCCTTCAACCATGGAAGATTGGAGAAGAGCCCCCAGAGAGAAAGACGAGCCTACCCTCGCTGAAGTCCTCCACTCAATCAAAAGCTTTCAGGAGGAGGTTAAGATAGACAATCGAAAAAATCGTCATGCCACACAGAAATTACAGGGAGTGATTAGGAAAGTAGGCCGAACTTGCGTGGAGATAGCCGATAGAATGTCATCAGTAGAGGTGCGCACCGAAAATCTGGAAACAGATGTTACCTCTCTCCGGGTACAAGGGACGGAGCATGATGGGATCATAAAGGATTTAATGCTGAAGATCGAGGAGCAGGAGAACAGATCACGACGCAATAATCTTCGCATTTTGGGGGTTCCCGAAGGAGTGGAAGGAAGTGATCCAATGGCCTACATGATCACACTTTTCAAAGGAGCTTTTCCAGAGCTGCAAAACTGGGATTGGGATAGAGAGATACAACGCGCTCATCGCTTCCCATTAACTCCCTCCAAACGTCCTCAGTCTCCAGCGCAATATCCACGCGCAATGATAGTATACTTCGGCAACTTTCTCCTACGCCAGAAGCTTTTTGACTTAGCAAGGCCCACTAGTAAAAGGGAGTTCAATGGTGTTACCTTTTTTAGTCGGCCTGATTTTGCCCATGCCACAGTTGAGCGAAGATGGAGGATGAGGCAACTTTTTGCCCCTTTTCAACAAATTGGGGCAACAGTATATCTGCAAAATCCAGCACGTCTTAAAATTATTTTTAATGGGACTACACGCAGCTTCATCTCCGAAATCCAGGCCCAGGCTTATCTGCAGGAGATTACAGAGACTAGAAGCGACAGGATCAAGAAGTGATTCATTCAATATGATGCTTTAACGGATTAAAATACCTAAAAACTTGGGGTAGAAATGAGACTGGGGACAATCAAGCGAGGTCAATGATTATGAATTGATTGAACTATCATTTTGGGGGTCAGAACGGGGGTGGTGGGCATGGGGCCCTGAATGCTCAGATGTCCTCATCCTGGTTCCCTCAGAACCAGGTAACCTCAGTGGGTGGTGGAGGGAGGCGGGCGGGGTTCATAGGGGATGGGTCAGGGGTAGGGGTAGAGGAGGGGGTTGGCACAAAGAGGGTCGGTTTAAAAAAAAAAAAAAACTTTGTTACTTTAGATGAGTAAATTACGCATTGCAACTATTAATGTGTGTGGCCTTAATGATATTAAGAAACGACGTAATACGGCCGTTGCACTTAGGTTACTCAAGGCAGATATTTTATGTTTACAGGAGACACACATAGAAAGGATACAAATTCACTTGTTAGATTCACTTGGTTTTACTGTAGTTGGGGCTACTACCCAAAATGCCAGGATACGAGGGGTGGCAATTTTATCAGCAAAACGGTCACTTCAATTTATACGCACACTAACTGATTCAAATGGAAGGTGGGTTATTACAGTATGTCGAAGGGAAAATGGGAATTTACTTACGATATGTACTATCTATGGCAGCACCGCTGATGATTCAGCAATTTTTGACTTTTTGAACAATGAGTTGGCCGAATGGCCACTACCTTTAATCATCTGCGGCGATTTTAATATCAATCTGCCAGCAGACAAGAGTATAACCGGTGATAGAAATTGGATATACAATGGACGAAAACCAAAAGTTTTTAAAGCCCTCAAGGATTTATGTAGGGAGCAAGCACTCACCGATATCTGGCATTCACAACATTCCATGGATTCTGGTTATACCTTTTATTCCTTTCCGCACAATAAAATGGTGCGACTAGATTACATCTTTGCATCTCAGTCTATTCTTTTAGAGAGCTTAGTAGAAAAACATCCGCGTATAGTGGCAGACCATAATCCCTTAGTTATGGAAATAAGGGGGTAATGGTGGTCAATAGAGATGTTGCTAACTGGACCTTTGAGAGATCCCTCCTTTTAAACGATGAGTACTGCAAACATATGAAACGCTGGATGGTACAATTTATTAAGGACAATTTAGGTAGTACAGGGATTGAGGTGGTTTGGGATGCACTAAAAGCAGCAATTAGGGGAGAGACACTTAGCTTCTCACTCACTTTAAATAAAGAAAAGCGTCGACAATGGGATAAACTTCAATCTCAACTGGCTGAGGCAGAAGAGAACTTAATTACTGTGCTTAGGGATGGGGAGGACTCGGCTGATGCGCAAGCAAGAATAATATCAGCAAAATCGGCTGTCATGGGGGTAATTGCTAAAAAAGCAGCAGATAGATTAGAAATTTGGAAGAGGGAGGCATATGAATGTAGTGAGCAGGTTGGACATCATCTTGCGATTAGGGCAAGACAGAAAGCCACTAGGAATATCATCACAGCCGTTAAAAATGCTGTGCAGGAAGTTGTCTCAGATGTAGAGGGCATTCGCAAGGAGTTCCTTGCTTATTATCAGGATCTATATCATGAGATGACCACCGCCCAGGCAGACGATATTGCCAAATATCTAAACCAAATCCCAGCGGTGCAATTATCGCATGACGACCAGGGTCTACTCGATGAGCCCCCCCAATGGATTGACATACTGCTATGTATTAACTGTCTTCCTAATAATAAAGCCACTGGGTTGGATAATATTCCAGGGGAATTTTATAAAAGATTCTCCACGGAATTAAAAGAGATTATGTTTCTGCTATTTATTCATGTGTTCAGTGGGGGAAAACCACCAGAGTCATGGACACAAGCTAAAATCATTATATTTTTGAAAAAGCATAAATCGGCATTGGATCCTGCCTCATATCGCCCTATAACCCTGACTAATGCGGATAGTAAAATCTACTCGAAAATATTGGGAGTTCGATTAGCAGGGGTAATACATAAGGTTATATCCCCAAGACAACACGGATTTATACTGGGACGAGGCACAGTAGATCATGTTAGGAGGATCATTTCCCTGTTTGATGCAGTACATATCTCAGGAGACCCAATGGCACTTATTCTTCTTGATGCTGAGAAGGCTTTTGATAGAGTCTCCTGGCCTTTTTTATGGGAGACTCTGTCAAGGGTCGGGATAGGCCATGGATGCATTCAAGCCTTTAAGATGTTGTATTATCAACCTACAGCTAGATTATTTATAAACGGTGCACTAACTGACAAGTTTAAAATAAAAAGAGGGACTCGCCAGGGATGCCCAAGCTCACCCCTCCTGTTTGCACTGTATATAGACCCTTTTTTACGTTTACTGGAAAGCGATCAGAAAATTAGTCCTATTGTTTCACACGGGTGGGAGACGAAAGTCCTGGCCTATGCCGACGACATCGCCTTGGTGACTGCTAATCCCGAAGAATCTATGGCTGCGGTTGAATTAGAGGCGGCTAGATTTGGAAGTTTGTCCGGGTATTCCCTTAATAGATCTAAAACTCAGATAATCTGTAAAAATGTGGATATGAGTCAGGATATAAGACAGGTAGAAAAAGCTACGTATCTCGGAGTGGAAGTCATGGCAACTGTTGAGAAGATAGTCGAGTGCAATATTGATCCCTTGATTGATAAAATTAAACCAGATTTATTTCGACTACACAAATTGCATCTTTCAATAATAGGGAGATGTAACTTAATTAAAATGCTTTTTTTCCCTAAACTTTTATATTTTATGAGAGCTATTCCGTTAGAATTTAGTAATATGTGTTTAAAAAGATCGAAGATTTGTTCTCAAGATTTATATGGGCATATGCAAAACCGAGAAGAGCCTACAAATTTCTGTCTCTACCAAAGGATAAGGGAGGGTTGGCTCTCCCAAATATAAGGCTTTACTACTGGGCAACTACTCTTCTGCATAATCTTACTCTTTTATCAGAAAATGTTATAGATAGTCCTTTGAGAGATATACCTACGCCTATAGAACTTATAATGGGTAGAGATGCATGGGGCTGGACCTGGCGGTTTTTAAACGACTCTCACTACAAGAAGGTACGTCTTAAAACATTGGTGCCCGGGTTTAAATGTATGAAGTCAGTTCGCAAAATGCTTGGACTGGGCCGTCTGAATTATTATACACCAATATACAACAATCCAAATCTGCCTGATATTTTTAAAGATGTATTACTACAAAAGTGGCAAAAGAAGGGTCTGGTGACACTGGGGGATTTATATTCTCTCTCTGACATAGCCTCTTTTGAGAGTCTCAAAGAAAGATTTAAACTGGATTGGAAAGATTTTTATAAATACCTGCAAGTACGTGACTTTTTAAAGAAAAAGTGTGGCGGGCCAGCAGGGTTTATCAACAATCCCATTATTGATAATGTAAGGATGAATCACCCATCGATTGGAATGGTGTATAACTCTTTTAATATATTAATGCCGGACGATTTAACATTACGAGCTAGGAAGTGGAAAGAGGAGATTGATATATCACAAGACTTATTTCTTCACTCAGTAGAGTTAGCACAAAATTTGTTAATTCCAGCGCGACTTCAAGCCCAGTATTATAAATCTTGTTTTTCACTGTATTTTACTCCAAAAAAGATTGCAAAATGGGGGACGGGAAGAGGGACCTTTTGCCCACGATGTTTGTGTTTTCAGGCTGATCTTAATCATATGTTTGCCTCTTGTGATGTATTAAGTAAATTAAAATTTGAGATTACGACTTTTTTTAAAGAAATGTTAGGGAGGGATATTCTCCTATCTCCCTCCCTGATTTGCTTAGGGGTGGATCAGGAAATGAAAGGCAAACCAGGAGAGTATTTGATTTTCATAGCCATGGCAATCTATCGGCTCTGCCTTGCTTCAGCCTGGCTGGATCCATCTCCACCCGTGTACCATCAATGGTTAACGAGACTGGTGGCAAATTATAACTTTGAAAGAGCCATCTATTGGAAAAGAGGAGTACGGTCTTGTAAGAAGGGATTAAAGATATGGGAACCTCTGACCAAATGGCTTGAGAGATGATTTAGATAATACAACTGTGTTTTTTCTTTTTTTCTCTTAATTATATAAAGGTGTGCCAACCCCGGGGGTGGGAGGGGTGGGAGAGGGGGGTTAAATGTCTATAAAATGTGTGCATGATGAACAAATGCTGATTTATATTAATTAATTCTTATTATTCATGCTAAGTAACTTATCTAATATATACGCAATCTACTTATGGAGCTATAATATATGCATGTTTTGTATTTATAAACTATCCGCAAAGTGAGTGAAAAAAAGAAATGAAGTGTAACCGGTTTAATTTAATCATGCACCAATAAAAAAATAAAAAAAAGATGCTTCTTTCCTTGACCCCAAGGGAGATTCTTCTGTCCTCTAATCGTGAGTAGAGCGTCGAAGGTCCAGGATTCTGTTTCAGAGTTTCGTCCAGGGATAATCTAAAGTCCTAAGGACTGGGTTCCTATACTTATACTAAGTTTAGGGGTTGGACTACTCTGTGGCCCCACCTATGGGTGGGTCAGGGCAGAGGGGTGGCTACACCCTTTCACTTTGTCCAGTTCGCGCCAAAGCAGGGGCTGCAAGCCCCTGATACGGTTTGAACTGGGGTATGCACTAGGGACACCAAGTGTGCCCCCAGTGCAGGACTTCAAAGCACCCGAAAGTGCTCCCGCCCAGCCCCAATACACATTATCCTATCTGGGGAGGTGGTCACACCTCCCTGGGACAGGAAACCTATTGTCCAGGCCTCCCCTGCCGGAGTTTCATCCAGCAGCAGGAGGCCAGACTCGTGTCTGTGGCAGCAGCATCCATTTTGTGATGCCAGGGCTTTGGAAAGAAGTTACCGGGCTAGCCAGAGTTAACATGTCTTTCCTCTAGAAGGGTGGAATGCTACCCCGCCGCCAGAATTGGTGGGGGTAGTATTCCAAGATGTTTGACACCAAACATGACATGTTTAGGTGCAGCCATTCCAAAGTTAGCATTTAACGCGAGGTTATTATGCGCTTAAGAGTATATGGTCAGGCTGCACTACAAACAGCATCAGAGAAGGGTCTCCGAACACTGCAGAGGGGCCCTGCTCATGCAGGGCACCCTCTCACATAGGAACCATGCACTCTGCCTTTAGGATTGATAAGGCCTGCCTTAGGAGTGACTTATAGGTTTATATGTGTGTATGTATTTAGTGATATAGGTAACCTATATCACAGTAAGGGGTGCATGCACCACCTTACCCACGCTGCAGTAGCAGACCTGTGGTGTCAGTTTGGATGGCCTTCCAGGGGTGGCATAATACATGCTGCAGCCCCTGGTAGGCCTCTGAGGTACCTATGCCCTTGGTACATAGTATACCATATACTAGGGACTTATAAGGGCACTCCAGATTCCAATCAGTGATGTGCCTAAGGCACATGGAAACCATTTTAGAGAGGAAGCAGCTAGGCTGGGGTTCTGATTAGCAGGGCCCCAGCCAGACTAATGTCGAAAAACAGTGAAGCATCAGCAAAAAGTGGGGGTACCCATGTGAAGCAGATCCTACTCTCCTACATTGATCACATGACGCGCTGGACCAATAACATCTCTTAAATAGTGAACACACTCATAGTTGATACTGCTCAACCACACCTCTTGTAGTAAACAGAGAAACAAGACTTGCCAGGAAATACAGACTGATCAATAAATACCATAAATACTAACATTTGTAAATAAATAGATAAATAGGTAAATAGTCACGAATATAAATGTGAATACATGAATGTAACATCACAGTAAAAACTGTAAAATAGATAAAAAAGGCATATTGGTACAAAGTGTAATAAAACAATATGATCATAATGATGGAATATGCCTTTACCCTAATTAAAACAGTTATAACCGTTAATCATTTTTTTTTGTAAACAAATTTGATTGATTTGCAATAAGACAAAGAAAACAGCCTGCAGGGCATTGCGAAAAGCATGATGGCCTTCCCATGGTTCAACCCAGTGGGACACAAAAGCGCAACATAACCCTTCAGCATCAGTTATCAGTCCAACCGTTGGGGAAATACAGGAATGTACATCGTGTGCCAGTGCCCGCCCCCAGCTCGGGATCTCATAGCGCATATTGATGCACTCTATCAGCCCCACTGCCCTCCTGATGGCCCTGCGCGAGTAACATCTAACAAACCCCCTCCCACCCCCCCAACTCCCCAACACCCTCCAAATCCCCTCCCTTCCCACCCCCCAGGCATGTCACTGATACTGCAACTCAGCTATATTCGGACAGTGGTGGGTTCAACCATATAGATGGGGCGGAATAGCTCACTTACCCAGCATGTGCACTATGGGGTGAGATAATTATCATGGCAGCCTTACCTAAAGAAGCCCGCAGGGCAACAAGGCAGTCCTGGATTCATTCACCTGCTAAAGGGTCCATTCCCCCCCAAGTCATCCGCAGCGTCATCAGTCGGGTGTTTCAACAGGTCCACCAATGCCACCCACGCCCGTGCCATCTCCTGCGTTTTTTCATTCCCAGTGCGACGGGCCATCTGCAATCGAAAGGTCCCCTCACATTCCGCCCACTTCACCAGCTCATCATTCCATCGTGTCACACTGGGGCCATTTTTCTGTTTCCAATTACTAGTAAGTTCTCGTTTGGCCAACACCAGCCCTAGATCAATGAACTACTAGTAACTTTAGTCCTGGCGGTATGGGGGAACCAGTGCAGCAAGCAACCACCTGGTGTCAACGCTATTTCTCTCTCCGTCACGGCCGTCAGTCCAGTCGTCACCGCCCTCCAGAATCCTCCCAACTGCGGATAATCCCAGAACATGTGGATAAACCCCGCACCCTCTAAATTACATCTCGGGCACGCAGTCCGGGCCCCGAAGTATTCATTGATTTTGCCTGGGGTGAGGTACGCCCTGTGCAGGACATAGAAGTGAATCAGCTGGAAGCGTGCGTTCCTAGAGCTCTTCCAGGCCCTTTCCACAAGTTCCCCCCACGGTTTCTCATCAATGACCTCACCCAGGTCCTCCTCCCATTTGAGCCACAGTGCTGTTAGGGGCCGGCGCATCCCCTGTGTAATACGCCGGTAGAGGCAAGTGACCGCTTTGATAGTACCAGCCGCCATCACCACATATTGACAGGCCAGGGAGGTCTGAGGCTCCACCATCCCCTCCCGCCAGTGCTTTCGGATACCTGCCGTCAGGGCGGCATGAAGGAGGAAATCACCCGGAGGGAGATCGTGACGCTCCACAAGGTCATTAAAAGGGAGTAAGGTATTGTCCTCAAATAAATCCCCTAGTGTGGAGATCCCGGCCTCGCTCCAGGATCCCAACCTACTCCAATCCCCCCCATGGGGCAGTGCCTCACAGACAACTAGCGGGATCTCAGGCGCATATGGGGTCCGCACATGCTCTCGCCTAGCTAGTCGGTTCCAGCACTGGCGCACCATTTGTAGGTCCTGGAGAACTCCCCCCACCCCCACGGGCAGACGCAGCAGTACCCTAGAGAGGAGGCTCAGGCTTGGATCCGGACCCTCAAGGTCCGCTGTATTCTTTAGTCGCCCTGCCATCCATTTCGTGTACCACTGTAGTTGTGCCGCATGGTAATAGGCCTCAAAATCCGGCACTGCGAAACCCCCCTCTGCCCTAGGTCTCATCATAGTGGTGAGAGCCACTCTCCGCCTCCCGGCACCCCAGAGGAACCCCGTGAGCATTGTGTTAAGTTGAGCAAAGATCTTAGGTGGGATCCAGATTGGGAGTGTCCCAAAGAAATAGAGAAGCCTGGGTAGCGTAACCATCTTCACTAATGCCACCCTACCCGCTACGGATAGTGAAAGGGTCCCCCAGAACTCAAATTTACTTTTTGCGCCACGCACGGCGCGCCCTATGTTCCCTTCTAGCAGATCTACAGGGTCGTGGTATATCCGGGTACCCAGATAAGGCAAACATCTAGTCTCCCAAGGCATGCCCTCTGCTTCCGTTGACCCATCTCTACCCGACCATGTGGGGAAAAGGCATGACTTGGTCCAGTTCACCCAGAGCCCCGCAACCCTCCCCAGAACTTCCAGCAGCGCCTTGGCTCCTCGCAGGGCCTCCCCCGAGTTAGCCAGGAACAGTAGGAGGTAATCCGCATAGAGTGCAATGTGTTGTATCTGTCCCCCTACCTCCAGCCCCTGATAGTAACGGCCCGGCCTGGCGTGTACAGTCATGGGCTCCATCGCCAGCGCAAACAACAGGGGCAACAACGGGCAGCCCTGCCTCGTACCTCTGCCCACCATGCACGCCTCCGAAATCAACCCCCCGTCCGCAGTCTGGCAGTAGAATTTTTGTACAAGAGCGCCGTCCATTCCACAAAGCGGTCCCCCAGGCCGAAGGCTTTAAGAACCCGAAAGAGATAAGGCCATTCTAGGCTGTCAAAAGCCTTCTCAATGTCAACCGTAAAAATGCATGCCTCCTCCTTGCAATAAGTGTCTGCCCCCAGTATGCGCAGCAGCCTACGTACATTCATCGCCGTGTTCCTGGACGGGATAAAACCTGCCTGATCCATGTGGATAAGCGTCGGCATGTGGGGTAAGAGCCGACTCACCAATATACGACTTAAGATTTTATAGTCTAAGTTTAGCATGGCGAGGGGCCGGTATTATAACCGTTAATCATATTCGTGTTCTAGTCTCAGAGAGTATCTCTAGCACTCTAATACCTTTACTGCACATACCTTAAAACCAGTGTCATACCTTAAAGTGCAAGTGCAAAAAAATGCGCAAATAACAACAACATGTGCGAAATGTAAGATCTATAGTTAAAGCCTAGCGGAAAGCCCTTTCAAACACTATATTGCAAGTGCAATATTATGTAAACATGTGACTCTGTGCAAAGACGCAAAAACACTAACAGTTTCTGTTGACTGTAGTAATGGATAGAATGCAAAAAGGAGAATATTGCAAACAAGTAGGTACTCTAACTCATATGAACCCTGAGACTGTCCTGAACTATAAAACAATTGTGCAAATCCTCCCTCATATTTAGACCATTTGGCACTCTAGTATCCAATTGGAGGATAAACAGGGACTCAAGTTGGCGTAGCTGTTTCTCCCTATTTCCACCACGGATAGATTTGTTCACTACCCCGATCACATAATATCTGAGATCGTTTAAATTATTGTGGTGGACAAGTTTCAAATGGCGCGCCACTGGGTAATTTGGGTCTGAATTAACCACAGCTCGTAAGTGTTGGAGAATCCTGTTGTATACTTGGAGCTTAGTGTTCCCCACATACCTCAATTTGCAGGTACATTCTAAAATATAGACTGCGTGATCAGTCCTACAGGTGTAAAGACCCTGGATCTTAACGGGTGTAGGGTCGAAAGATGTGGTGTATTCTGTGGTATTCACCCCAAATGTACACGCTCGACAGGAAGAGCATTTGAAGAAACTTGTCTTGGAGGATAACCACGTAGATGTGGAACTAACTTCTGGACTGCTTTTAACCAAAGCGTCCCGCATAGATGGTGCACGCCTGAATGTGAGTGCAGGAAGCTGGGGTAGGTGTTGGGACAGAGTTATGTCAGTTAAATCTATAGGCCAGTTGGAGTATAGAATGTTCCTAATCTGTTTTTCTTGACAGCTATAGGTCATTATTAGCCTGACTGCCTCTATTGTGTTAGTGTTCTGAGTGGATGCTTCGGATATGGAATTCATACTGGGGATTTTTTGTTTAAGGCAAGTTTCCCTGCTAAGACTATTCGCCTTGTCCAAGGCTAATTGTAGCTCTTTAATCTTGTAGCCCCGTTTAGCGAAACGCTGCATGGCCTCTGATTGACATTCATTTAAATCTTTATCTGAATTACAAATATGCCGGATCCTTAAAAATTCCCCATAGGGCATGCTCCGGATTAAATGACCAGGATGAGAGCTACTCGCGTGCAAGATAGAATTGCCTGCGGTGCTCTTCCTATGCAGTTTCGTACATACTGAATTGCCTTCAATATACAGCTCCACATCTAAAAATTGCACACATTTGCTACTGATCTCGGCAGTAAAATTCAAATTCAACACATTGTTGTTGATCGCATTGACAAATGTAACAGCAGTTTCTGCAGATCCTTTCCATATCACACAGACATCATCTATGAACCTCCACCAGTGGAGGACATGAGCATCATAGCTATCTTTGTGGTGGTTCTTGAGGACATGCTCCTCCCACCAGCCCACGTGAAGACACGCGTAGCTACGAGAGAAGCATGCCCCCATCGCTACTCCACGGAGCTGTTGGTACACTTCCTTATTAAACAGGAAATAATTGTTCAAAAGACAAGTCTCAATCATTCGTAGGATCATAACATTTTGTTCATAAAATTAGATGTTACGTTTGCTTAAAAAATATTTAACCGCCTCAATACCATCTATATGATGTATGCTGCTGTACAAAGAGCTAATGTCCATAACAATGAATAAATAATCCTTTTCCCATTTGATGGTTTGGAGCTTGGATAAGAAATGGCCAGTGTCCTTGATGAAAGAAGGAAGACCTTCGACATGTTCATGCAAAAAATGATCCACGTATTTGGACATTGGTTCCAAAAGACTCCTCTGGGCAGATATTATCGGTCTACCAGGAATGGGATTAATTTTTTTATGGACCTTGGGAATGAAATATAGAAGAGGGGTTATAGCATGTTCATTCTTGAGAAAACAGAATTCGTCTTTGCTGAGGAGCCCCATCTGTTTCCACTGGGCCAAGTCGTTGAACACTACCTCCTTGACTTTTCTGAGATCTGAGAAAGATGCTTCCCTGTAACAGGCTTCATCATTAAGGTGTCGTAGGGCCTCCTGCATGTAGAGATCCCTGGGCCATAGTACAATGTTGCCCCCTTTGTCCGCCTGATTGATAAGATTTTTGTTGGTGCTTAGTTTGCGAATTAATTTAGAATACTGAATATCCCGATACTTCCTTCGGTACGTTTTGCGCATGACTGTACGATTTAGTTTTTTAAGATCTTCAATTACACAATCACTAAATACGTCAATTGCGTCTTTTGGCATAATAGGGATAAAAGTCGATGACGGGCGAAAGGGGCTTTTAACAGACTGATTGCACTTCACGCCCACCTCTGATAGTACCATTTGTGTGGAACTGGATGCAACTTCATCATCGGAGGCCAATGAATTCAATAGTTTAAAGGTGTTGATGTCAGAAACCTGTAAGTTAGAAAGGTCTAGATTAGCTTGTCCCGTCAAGGCTGTAGTTACCGCCGTGTTTTTCAATTTGTGGAACTTTATCAGTTTAAGCTTTCTTATGAATTTGAATACATACACTCTGGCCTGAGTGTATTTGAAGCTGTTGTCAGGACAATATGACAGGCCTAGGGAGAGAAGCTGTAATTCCGCAGTTGATAAAACGGTGTCAGAAAGATTGATGACAGTATTGTCACCGTTAATTTCTATTTTTTGTTGTTCCATTTCCTGGTTCTCGGTTCCCTGCCTCTGTTGGCGCCTCCAAAGTTTCCGCCTCTGCCTCCTCCGCTGGTTTCTGCCTCGTTTACTTTGTTCTGGGGATTGCGAGGCCGCAGAGTTTGGCGGCGGTCCTGAGATAAAAAATTCAATTCCTCTGCTGGTGTGAGGCTAGACACCGGTGGTCCTTGTGTGTGAGAACTGCTATCATCCGATTCGCTGCTGCTGAGTGCAGAGCTCATGTCAGAGCTTAAGGATTCTGGATCTGCTTGAAGCATAGGAGGGACAGAAGAGGTTTTTATAGCCAAAGCTTGCCTTTTGGTGGTTTCAAATCTTTTGGAGAATGTGAATATCCTCCCCGTCTCGTAATCTCGTTTGTCCCTTGCAAATTTGAAAATTTTACGAGCTTTTATGATATCCTCATACTTTTTGCCGAATCATACAGGCTAGGGGCTCTAACACCAGTGAAAAAAGCATCGGCGACAGGGGACATCCCTGTCTAGTTCCCCTCTTTATTGGGAATGCATTTGAGACCCAGCCATTCACTCTCACCCGGGCTTCCGGTTCAGTGTATAGTAATGTAATCCATTTGAGGAAAAAGGGGGGCATGCCCATCCTAAGTAATACAGTGAACATATACTCCCACCACACGGAATCGAATGCTTTTGCTGCATCAAGCAGCACAGCCACTGCCTGAAAGTGCGGCTCAAAATAATGCAGCGCGGCAAAAATAGTTCGCAAGTTATGCGTCGTTGACCTCCTTGGTACAAACCCTGACTGATCCGGGAGGATCAGCTTCGCTACAAGAGGCTGAAGCCTTATGGCAATCATTTGTGCTAAAATCTTAGCATCAATGTTGATGAGGGAAAGAGGCCTGTATGATTCACACTTGTTCGCCACCTTATCAGGTTTCAGCAACGTTACTATAAGGGCTTACCTAAGAGTGGGGGGTAATTTACCAGTCTCATATGCCTCCGCGAAGACATCTAACAGTCTAGGCGCCAGCTCCTCAATATATGCCTTATAGAACTCGCTCGGGAGCCCGTCCATACCCGCTGACTTGCAAGTGGGGAGGGACATTATGGCGGTTTTTACATCCTCCTCATCAAAGGGTTGCGTTAGGTATTCCCGCTGGCCTTCTGATAGCCACCCCAGTGCAATATCATATAGGTACGTACATATATCTGTTTCAGGCACCTGTATGCTGTCTCCATATAATGTCGCGTAGAAGTCCCGCACCACTTTGCTTATCTCTGACGTTGTATGCTGCACCTCCCCTTCCCTGTCTAGCATTTCAGTAATGTATTCCTGACCGCGCGGCATGGCTATCTTCTGGGCCAGCGACCTACTGGGCCTCCCCATAGTATCGCGCTGTGCTTCTCCTAGATCTATGTGCCTGCTCTTGGTCTGCTGTCTGGTTGTGCTCAGTCACGAGATCCCTTATTTTGGCTAGTAGCTCTGGGTCTGGTCGCTGCTCATACTCTCTTTCCAGTGCGGAGATCTCATTCACCAACTTACTAATTCTGCGCCTCAAATCCTTCAATACGCCTGCCTGCGCACTTATGCATTCGCCCCGTATCGTCACTTTAAACGCCTCCCATAACATCCCTGCACTATCCCCTGAGCCCTCATTTTCACGGAAGTAATTTCCAATCGCCGTTCCAATAGCGCTCTTAAAAACTGGGTCTGCCAGGGAAGCCTGCTGCAATCTCCACTTAAAGGGTGGCCTAGAACAATCTGGGATTTGTAGCTCGAGTAAAACTGGGGAGTGATCCGACAACGTCCTAGCCAAGTGTCCAACATGCACTGCCCACGTACATGCCGGTTCAGTCATAAGCCAGTAGTCCAATCTGGACCACGACCCGTGCACTGAGGAAATGAAGGTGCTTTCTCGTGTCCCAGGATGGTGCAGTCTCCAGACATCTCGGATATCCCCAGCCTCCATCAACCCTAGCAGCGTATCTGAAGCTTGCTTGCCTCTGGTTGCTGCACTCACCGACCTGTCCATTGATACATCTAAGCAAATGTTAAAATCCCCCCCCAAATTATCTCCGCCTGAGGATATGCAGAAATGCGACGCCAGACATCTGTAAAGAAAGCCGGGTCGTCTATATTAGGGCCATAGATATTTACCAGCAGCACCTTTGCCCCTCCCAACTTGCCCAGGATAATCACCACCCTGCCCTGTTCGTCCGTTTCTGATTTTAGCATAGTAAATGGCACACCTTTCTTAACAAGAGTCATTACGCCCCTAGAATAGGATGAGTATGACGCAGCGATTCGTACCCCTGCCCAGCGTGCTCCTACATTGTTCTCAGAGACTTTAGTAAGGTGGGTTTCCTGCAGGAAAGCAACTTGAACATCAAGCCTATCTAAATACGCCAGTACAGAGCGAATTTTCTTTGGGGTATTTAATCCCCGGACATTCCAGCTCAGGAATTTCATATTACTACCCATACTTGCGGTGTATCTTAACATCTTTTACGTGGTAAGGCCCTATTGACGAAATGTGCTGCAGTGTTGCCATTTCTATGTTCTTACTCAACATCAAACCCCCCATCCCCTTCCCACCCCTCCAGCCCCCGCCCACTTCAGCACCCCCAACTTGCTAAAGCCATCCCACATCAGTACAAACACCCCCCCCAAAACAGGGAAAAACAATTGAATCTTGTGGGGGACTCCCACGAGGGGAACGCCAGAGTGCTACTAGCCTCTCACGAACGCGAGAGGTGGCTGATCAGATCTACTGTACGTGTAATAGTAACATAAACATATTTGTATATATGTATGCATCTAACTCACTTCACAAGCACATAGCTATCCAGCATCACAGAGCTACAGCAGAATGAGTCCGCATTCTTAGCATCCCTCCAAGCTTATGTCCTCGTTAAAGTGCCAATCCCATCTCATGGGTGGACTGTAGCGATTGCACTACTCTTCTTCATCATCTGGATCGGTAGAGGTGTCTCGCCGTCTTCTTTTGAGCTTTTTCACGTGGTCAAGTGCTGCCTTCGAGCTAGTAAAAATTTTACAGTCACCATCTTGGCCTATGCGCAGGCGAGCTGGGTACAGCATGGCATACGGGATCTGTTCAGATTGCAGCATTTTCTTTACTGTGCCAAATTCCCTTCGCGCTGCCTGCACTGCGACAGTAAAGTCTGGGAAAAATGCAAGTGCTTTCCCTTGGTGCTCTATCTTGCCTTTTTCTCTTGCCATACGCAAAATGGCATCTCTGACCCTGTAATTTAATAGTCTGGCAATATTGGGACGGGGCGGCGCCCCTGGAACAGGTCGCGAAGCCAGCGAGCGATGGGCGCGCTCAACTATCAGCATCGGGGACAGATTCTCTGGACCAAAGATGTCTCGTATCAGTGCCTCCACGAATGTCTCCATTTTGCCCGTATTTGTTGATTCAGGCAGGCCAGTGATTCTGAGATTATTCCTTCGGGACCTAGCATCTAAATCTTCATTTTTAGCCTGTATAAGCGCCAGTACTTTCTCCATGTTTAAGGCTTTGCCAGCTACCTCACTTAGACCATCCTCAGTTGTGGAGACACGCTGCTCAACCTCCCAATTCTCGTACTTTGTTTCTCCAGCTTTGCAGACATGTGGTCCATTCTTTGGTTTAGCGCGTCTATTTTACCATCAATGGACTGAAGACTACGCTGCATTGCCAGAAGCGTTGCCTCAAGCAGGGCAGTGGTTTCTGCCTGTGAGTCTGCTTCCGAGTCCCAAGCCGCCTTCGTTTGGGACCTGCTGGGCTTCCCAACATCGAAAGTGAGTCGCGATTGCGATTTGTCCGTTTTCCCCATTCTGCTTAGCAGGCACTGTTGCACCACCACTCTGAGGAATATTAGCGTGTGGACTATCGCTAAGCCGCAACAGCCAGGCCTCCTTCAGGCACACTCAGCAGTCGGGACTATTACAAGAGTAGTAGCACTCTATTTCGCTACCTCCACGCTACTAACCAGCGACCCGCTGACCTCCTATACGTTGAGTGGAACAGGTGTCCTCAGTTGTGCAGTGCTGGAGCTAGGTAGCAGAGAGCCCCACGTGAGCGAGACTCAGGGCCAAACAGGTGTTGCATGCAGCCCAGTCACTCCTTCATAGATTGCTGTATGTCTTTTTATTTTTCCTTTTTTGTTTTTTGGGCGATTGCGTCTCTATCCCAAAATTAGAGAGAGGGGTCCTACTCACCAAAGGGACAGGACACCAAAAATAGACACTTCTGTCAAAGACAAGATCCCTTTGGGCTCCTTTTAAGCATACAGATACACACTACTGTCAGGCATACAAATTGCTGTCATACATACGCTGTCCAAATCACCAAAACCAAATAGAAACCAAAAGAATAATATAAAGAATGTAATATATTTTTTATTATTTAGGATCCTTATGAGATTCAAAATATAAAAGAATTTTAAAAAACGAGTTTAAGAAAACATATGCATCATCAATACATTTCAATAATTCACATTAATTAAAAACATATCTTAAAAACGACCTGGGAGAGTATGGCAAACATTAGAAACATCAAGAACTTGAAGAATCAACTGAGCACTCCAAGTACATATACACTAAAATTGATAGCCCTGGTTCAACATTTTCTCGCGTTATTCTCTCTTAATCGAACCAGGTAGTACTTGGGTGCACAATCAACACAAAGCAACGCGTTTCGGTGGTATAGTGTGATCCAACACCTTCTTCAGGCTTATAGATACAATTCAGTGTCTCCCAACACAATCTAAAAAAGACATTACACAAAGGAATTACATTTAGAATTTCATCCTTGTCAGTAGACATATAATACATTACATATCATCTTTTGTTTAACCAATGTTAAAATTTAAACAATACAGACAAATTCATTCATAAGTACAATAAAAACGTTTATATTACAATTTTGGTTCCATCTATGGTGATTCACATATCATTATCCAACAAACGAACTCAGTCAGCATCCATAATCTAACACGCTCTTATATATAACTCGAGGGTTTTACCCACCCGAAAGATAATGCGACAATATGATTAGGGGGATCTGTCTCCTCCTCTGGTGTGGCTACTTTTCTCACTTGAGCCGCACAGTATAGATTAAAAATAGGGGCGTATACGTCTTCCCTAAAAAATGACACAGAGAAGGGATACACTGGTGTAAGAATGCTTTTCCTTATAATTCTAATATCCCCTTATTAGATACAAAAACCACAACTCTACCTTTATTTAGTCTTCTTCAGTTGATATAGATAGATGAGGAAATAGTGTAAATAAAAATGAGCCAAACTTCACTAATGCCCTGCAGGTATAAATGAGGATACAAAAAGAGGACAATCAGTTATTTCGATCTTGCATGTCTCTAGGCATAACACATCACTAGATTCAAAATAAAAACGAACACTTTACCTTAATTAAAATTTCAACAGTGAATGGCCACTGGAGCTATGGCACTCTAGGCGATAAATTCCTTATTGTGTATGTGCTCCCCAAGACCTTTAACACCGCTCTTCCAAGCGTATGGGGTTCCTGATCAAAATCCCTATATAAAAAAATAGTCGTGTTAATTGCTTGTAACCCTTGTCATCATTACGGTGCAAGAACAGCCAACTATGACAGCCTCTAAATTCGGATAGGCTTGTAGGTGAATCATATATCCCTCTGCCATGCATATACGAGTCCCAATCGTGCCACCCGTATCGACATCACCCCGCGTGTTTCATGACAAGCATGGTTCTAGCAAAGTGTATATTTTCGCACCTGGACAAACAACCTTATCATAAACTCACAAAAGGAGTCCGGGCATCGTGAGTGTTGTCTATTCTTAAATATAAACATAGAGTAGACCCTCCCACACTTAAAGCACTCACGCCCCCCCTGGTCTAGGGTCACTCAAATCACTAAACCCCTGCTAACCAACACGGTCGCTTACCGGGACTGAAAAGTCTCCTGGTGTGCTCCTAGTTCCTCCGATTTTTTCGATAAAGGCCGGTAAATGTGCGACTCCGCTTTTAAATGCGCCCGTCGTCCCTTTCCTTGCTTCGAGATAATAGAAATAGAGAGTGGACCACGAAATTTAATAATGGCCGCCATCTTGGAATAGGCTTGAAATAAATACTGCTCGTGACTTTAACTGAGATATAAACTTACAAAAGGAACCATTAATTTGATTATATATTTACAAGGGATATTATTATGTTATACAGTCCTACAATCCTCAATTCATCAATGCATGCCGTACACGAAGCTATGCAGACCAAGGCGAATCAAGGGCTAGTAAAATCGTCTCGCTACTACCATCATCACTGAACGAATAAGAATAAGATTATCTCGGTCAGATGGGAATTAGTTCACTAATACTCATAGCAAACTGCTAGCTGTCAAAACCAAAATTTCTTGCCTATATACTGCAGTAAAAATCACGTTTTATTAGCGATTGAATATTATTCGGTTAAATGTTATATCTTATATACATGATAAAACCTAGTTGTAAATCTCCATTAGATTTTTACGGCCCTATTGTTATTCTGACTATTGTTTCAGGAGAACTATAAAGAGTGGCCGAGATAATTATAACCTGTTTCTAAACAAATCATTTTTTATATTTTTTTATTGTTATTCCCTTTCTTTTCAGTTTATTCTATTAGCTTCTCCCATTCCTCTCGTGAGTTTAGTCCTTGCCTTATGGTCTTGAGGATAGAGATCGATTCAGAGAGAATAACGCGAGAAAATGTTGAACCAGGGCTATCAATTTTAGTGTATATGTACTTGGAGTGCTCAGTTGAGTCATCAAGTTCTTGATGTTTCTAATGTTTGCTCTACTCTCCCAGGTCGTTTTTAAGATGTTTTTAATTAATGTGAATTATTGAAATGTATTGATGATGCATATGTTTTCTTAAACTCGTTTTTTAAAATTCTTTTTATATTTTGAATCTCATAAGGATCCTAAATAATAAAAAATATATTACATTCTTTATATTATTCTTTTGGTTTCTATTTGGTTTTGGTGATTTGGACAGCGTATGTATGACAGCAATGTGTATGCATGACAGTAGTGTGTATCTGTATGATTAAAAGGAGCCCAAAGGGATCTTGTCTTTGACAGAAGTGACGATTGCGTCTCTATTACAGCCTTCCGCTGTGCAGATATAAAGCACAGGGCCAAACAGGAGTTACATGCAGCCCAGTCACTCCCACAGATATTGCTGTTTGTCTTTTCTGGCGATTGTGTCTCAAATATGGCCTTCCGCTGCACAGATCGGTCCGCACACCTCCACGCACAGCATACAGTTAGCTCGGTCTTCGCCTCACACCCCCGTCGTGCAGGAATTGCCAGGATTCTGCCTTCGTCTCCCACAGGCCTGCACGCCCCCACCCGGCTAAGCGCCCCCGGCAGCTTGCAGGCCCAGCCGATCACCCGAACCCGTACCACCTCCGCAGCCACGGGTGCAGGCCAGGCCACACCCCCACTCACCGCACTAGGACACCGCCGCAGTAGGTGTACGTCGCAGCCTGCGGGGACCTCCAGGCAGCGCTTCTGTGCCCCGCTGAGCCCCCCGCTCGCCAGGGGCAGCAGCTTAAATCCGCCGTACTGCCAGGATCTTCTCCGCTGTTTCCGAGGTCAGCTCTTCATGGTGCAGACACAGGATATTACTGGGTAAGTCCTCCGGTCTCCCGAGACCGCCAACTGGAGTTGCGCCTGCGCCTGCCTTACGTCCCCAGAGCCGGCGCACCGCACACTCCTCAGCTTCCCGGGCAGATCCTTCGAGCAGCCGGAGCAGCCGCCATTTTGTATTAGCGCGGTCGGCTCAAATTTCTCAAAAACAGCGGTTTCCTGCCGCCTAGCCTGCAAGCCATGCCTCAGCCCGCTCTGCACCGTCCTGCAGCTCGGTTCTGCTAGTTTGGGCGCTTAGATGCCTCGATATTAAGTCGGATTTTGGAAGGATTGCAGATCAGCCGGGCAGAGCCGCACTAAAGCACAGCCATCTTGCCATGCGCCATATAGCGCCATATAGTGCCCCCCAGATAAATGTGAACTTATACATGCATTTTAACCACACATTTAAACAGCCTCAAACAAAAGTTCCTTCTTTACATGATAATAATGTTTTGCAGTTTCTGAGTGAGAGACTGGTGAATGAATGAATGAATTAGCATTTATAGAGCGCATGGCTACCAGAAGGCCTCCCAGCGCTAGGAACAGAGCCAACCAAGATGACCGGCTTTAGGCGACCGGGAACAAGAACGTTTTCAGTTGTCTGTGGAAGGACATATAATCGTCCTCCAAACGAATGTGATTTGGAAGGGCATTCCAGCTCTTGGAGGCGATGTCGGAGAATTGTCTACCCCCACTCCTAGACCTATATATTCTAGGGACTACTGCCATACGTTTATTTCCAGGGCGCAAGGCTCTACTGGGACAGTGCGGATTGACAATGGAATGTAGGATGGGTGGACCCTTGGAGGCCAGAATCTTGTGAACAATACATAGGGCCTTGAACTGGATCCTCTCCGCAACTGGAAGCCAGTGTAGGGCGGCAATAGATGCTCGCGCAGATTCTCTGTGGGGGGTCTGTAAGAGGAGTCGAGCTGCACAGTTCTGCACAGTCTGGAGCTTTTTTATCGTTGAACGCGGGGAGCCCAGATACAGGGCATTTGCATAGTCTAGACGAGAGAGAATTAAGGCTTGAACCAGCAGCTTCCTCGCCTTAAACGGCAGCAGGGGAGGATTTTCCTAACCATCCTAAGTATTCCATAACAGGTTCCTGCTACCTTCCGGTATTGTTCCTTCATATCTAGATTATGATCAAGCCAGACTCCAAGGCTTTTTATTTGTTCTTTAGGGGGGCATACTGTCCAGACATTTAGGCCATATAGAGCTAGGAGCTAGTGGGGAAGGTTTACTCAAAAACATCAGATCAGTTTTTGCTCCATTCAGTTGCAGATATGAGCCCTCCATCCATGCTGACACTTTTTCCAAACAATCGGCCAAATTGTTTTCCTGTTCCCAGATTGATTAAGGGAAACAATCAATTGGGTATCGTCTGCATATGTGACGATCTGTATGCCAAAGGGTTTAACAATATTGGCCAGCGGGCTCATATAAATGTTAAAGAGGGTGGGACTCAGGGACGAACCCTGAGGAACCCCACAACTCAATGACATACTCTTGGAAATAGAGTTGTCCTCAAAAACCTGAAATGAGCGGTCGTCTAAAAGACTCCAACCACCTTAGTGCAGTTCCCGACACCCCTGCTTCTCTAATTCTAGAGACCAGCAGCTGATGATTAACGGTATCGAAAGCCGCACTCAGATCTAAGAGGACCATTGCCGCTGAGCCTCCGGCATCCAAGATTTTCCTTGCTTCCTCAACCACTACAATCAGAGCTGTCTCTGTGCCCTGATGGGGTCTAAACCCAGTTTGCGATGGATGAAAGCAGTCATTTTCTTCCAAAAGGTGGACAAAATGGAGTTGACATGCTTTTCCGCAATTTTTGCAATCCCTGGAAGTAGCGAGATCGGCCGGTAATTCGCCAAAATTTCAGGGTCGAACCTGATTTCTTAAGCAGTGCTCTCACCATGGCTCGTTTCCATAGGGAGGAGACAGTCCCCGAAGCCAAAGAAAGATTAATAAGTTCTAAAATCGTGGGCGCAACTGTATCAAAAACTTGGTTCAGAACGGTGGGGGGGGGGGCCATATCCCTAGGGGAACCTGATTTTAGTTTATTAAAATGGATTTTAAGGGATTTTATGTCCAAGGGAGGGATGACCGCCAACGGAGTAACAAGTGATTTCGATTTATTTTCCAATGGGAGGTCCTTCAAAGGGGTAGTTACTGGAGGAAATGCTAAATAAATAGATTGAATTTTTTTTAAAAAGAACTCTGCTATATTATTGCAGCGTCCTAAGGTATCAACAGCGAGTGAGACTGGGGACGGGAGGCTAATTAGGGATTTAGCAATTTTAAAAATTTCACGCGGGCAATTGGAAGCTGAGGAAATCCTAGTTGCGTAATGCAGGGATTGGGCTTTCCTAACTTCTAGCTTATAAATTTTTGTAGCCTCCCTGTAGACGCGCTTCCTCTCGTCTGAGAAATCTTTCCTCCACTGCCTCTCTGATTGTTTACGTTTTAATTTCAACTCTCTAAGCTTGGGGGTGTACCATGCAATGCTCTTAGGGCCCTTCTTATTAGTTGTCCATTTCTTCGGAGCCACCAAGTCCAGAGAGGCTTCGCTCCATTGGTTAAACTCATGGTTGGCTAATTCTGGATCGGCTTCCAATACCGGGCGGGTATAGTTAAGAGTAATTGCCCATGCCTCAATAGAAAGCTTAGACCAATTACGGCTAAGTTTCTTGACTGGCTCCAGTGGTGGATCACTGATCAACGGGGACCATGAAAAAGGTATTAAATAATGATCAGTCCAAGGTAATGGAATAGGATTCTCCACTATTAAGTTATTAATGTTGGTAAAAATGGGATAGAGTAAATGACCTTTTAGGTGGGTGGGACTATTCACTTTCAGATTGAGGGAGAGGGCACCTAAGCTATCGATCAATTCCTCCGCGTAGGGTGAGGAGATATCATCAAAGTGGACATTCAAGTCCCCCAGTACGGAAAAATTGGACAGGGAACTCACTGAATTAGCTATTGTTTCAGGTAGGTCGCTGTTAAAATGCCCAAAATGGCAGGTAAAACAGAATAATGAACAGAATGATTAGGGCCTAAAGCTAAATTAGGGTTTTGATTCCTTTCATTCTCACTTTCCACTTACTTATGTGGTGTGCATTTCTTGGTGACCAGGTAAGTAAAGGAAACTACTATTCTCTGAGAGTTATGAGACTGTTAGCGGTAGCCAAGCCTCCCGCTTATGTTCAAACAATGGGTGGCCTTGTACTCAGTCCTTATGGTTTCACTTAATGGATCACTGTGCAGTTTCCCACATGTTGATCTCTTTGCAAGTTGCAAAGCATGTGCCTAAACTAATTCCTTCCAAGGAGGCGATGAGCTGCATGGGAGGAGACAAGCATCTTTCACCAATCTCTCCTTTCTTGTGGACCCAAGAAGACAGGAAGAGTGATCGGTTTTTGCCATGCTCATGAACGTGTCTTTTATCAGATTTCTCACATTTTCGTAGAGAGTCTCCTGCTTTTGGAAAAGAAAACCCTTGTGTGAGTTTTCCTTCACTGCACTGCTGATGGGGCGTGATCACTGCTGTTGAGCCAGAAGAAAGAAGAGCTGTGCTAACAGTCTCACGAGTTGCAGCTGTGTTCTCTTCGAACGCTCTGGTAACTGTGCGGGTCATTTTATGTGACATGTCAGACATATTACCTCCATCTTATATTGAGCATAACTCGATGCGTCATTGAGCATGCGCACGTAGTATCATGTGTGACCTTAAGCATGTGGCCGCTATCTTAGATTGGCAATATACTTTCTGAATCATACAGTGCATCCCGTTTCTCATGCTCATTCACAAGAAGGGAGGCTCCACAAATTTCAATGATTTGGGAAGCATCAAAGAGGAATCAGAAAAGTAATTTCGAGGTGTTTAATGGATATGATTCATTTGGCCATGCTGTCTATGCCATAGGCTAATGCACACTATATAACCCATGGCAAGCAGTTTAAGGCATTAGGTACACAGCATTAGGTACACTGCATTAGCAGGGTAAATTCGACCTGCACAGTCACTGGACAGTACAGTGGAATTACATTTTTGCTATCACTCTTCACAAACATTTATATCTACTTTGCAGCATTTTGGTAGTCTCTTTGTCAAAACATGGCAGCGGCTAGCATGTCTCAACCTGCAGCTTTTCTCTCAGAAAGGGATGAACCAGTACTTGCCTGGAAACGTTGGAAAAACCTTTTAATTAATTTCTGTTGGCTATTGGGGGTGAGAAGTTCTCAGCTGTCAGAAAACAAGGTGTCATTTTACACAACCTTTGAGTTGAAGGCAAAAGTATATATGATAGTGTGGAAACTTTGACCTCGGGTGATGTAGAAGGGGAACCAAAAGATTTTATGACACGTGCGTTAATGCTAGAGATGCACTTTGATACTAAGATAAATGTCTTGGAGAGACAAATGTTTTGCACGAAACCAATGAAATTCTGAGAGTCTTGGAAACTATGTGGTGTGTTTAAGATCATTGGCCCGTACTTGCAATTTTGGTCCTTCAAGAGACTCGCTAATTAGAGACCAATAAGTGTGTGGCACAAACAATGTAAGGGTTCAGGAAAAATTACTACAGAAAAATCCTGACCTCAAGAAAGCAGTTAACATAATAGAAAGTATGGAAAGTACAAACATATGGGTACCTGAAGTGTGCGATGAGGGGACAGCTGTATGTGACAAACCTGTTGCTGAAATTGCCTTTGGTAACTCTGATTGTATGAATGAGAGAGTTTGTGTTCAAAAAGCGAGTAAGGAAGGAAAGGGATCCAATAGTAACAGAGAATTTAGAGTTTAAACTAGAATGCTGTTGGTGTGTGTTAGAAATTGGGTCTCTAGTTGGCAGAGGTTTGCACCCCGTCCAAGTAGGGACCACAATCCTAGTCAGGGTAAGTCAGATACACAACCTAAATTAACCTGTTCTCACCCTTTAGTAGCTTGGTACAGAGCAGTCAGGCTTTCCTTAAGAGCCAATGTGTAAAATATTTGTGCAACACTTAAATTACAGTAACACAATGAAAACACCACAAAAGACTCCACACCAGTATAGATATTTTTATGAATAAGACAAGACCAAAACGACAAAAATCCAATAAGTAGAACCTGAGATATGAATTTTTAAATAATAAACTGTAATATATTGCTTAAAAGCAAATAGCGCTTATAGGTTACTTAAGGTCGTGCTGGACCAGGGTAAATCCAAAGTTCAGGCGGACCACAATGGAGGGCAGGCTGGCTACAGGACCCACGCAGGTCCCGCTGAAAAAGTACCTCAAGCAACTCTGCAACAATCAGACCCACAACAAAGGCTCTACTCTATATGCAATAATTTCCAGAAGTGTCCTTGCCTCCTTCCAATCCATCATGTCCATCAACTAATTGGACCACCTTCTAATACAGTTTAGGGTCAAGGCTTATTCCAGATCCTACCCAGCCCCATCCAACAATCCCACGCATTGGGCAAGGAACATCAAACAAATCCATCTAACAGAGCTGGAATCCAGGATCAGCACCAAATTACACTCTCAACCTCTCCCTCATTCCGTAGATGACCTCACCACCCACTACAGCTCAGCGATGACAGATGTTCTTGACCAAGTGGCCCCGCTTAAACTTAAGAGATCTAGAAAAACCCAATCTAGATCCTGGTTCAACTTAAACCTTAACAAATAGAGGAGACAACTGAGGCTGACTGAAAGGTTATGGAGCCAGAACCCCTCAATAGCACACCTCTCACTTCTCAGTGAGACCTACATGAAACACATCTTTAAGGAAAACGCCACTTTCTTTCGCAATCAACTTGACCATGCAAAGAACAGACTGAGGTAGCTCTTTAACATAATAAAACAGAAAACTACCCATACTGCCCAACAAGAAACAATAGCCACCAATGAACGCTGTGAAGAAATAGCCAGCTTCTTCACTGACAAAGTCACAAAAATTTAACAAACTATTATCCATGACACAAGTACGGCGTACTAGCCCGCCTGCCCCTTGAACACACAAACCACCATGAAAACTCTCTCCCGAGATTCACCTAATGACTGAAGTCCCCCTAAAAAAATTATAGACAGTAATGATCTCCTGCAACTGAAAACCAAGGCTAAATGGACTGATTTCAAACATATGACAGAAAGAGAAGTCTTCAAAATAATCACAAACTTGAAGCCCACTTCCCACACTACTGATCCCCTCCCTTCAACCCTAGTACAGAACCTCTACCACATCATCTCCCCGTTTTGGAACAAAACCATCAACGCCTCTCTCTCATCAGGCCATGTAAGGGACTCCCTCCAACTAGGCAAAGTCACACCCATACTAAAAGAAAACAGGAGTTGACCTAAATAACCTCAGTAATTTCAGACCTGTGACCAACCTCCCTTTCCAAACCAAAACGATTGAGAAGTGTGTCCGTACACAACTCAACAAACACATAGAGGATTTCAACCTACACGACACATTGCAATCAGGATTCAGGAAAGGCTATAG
Source organism: Calotriton arnoldi (assembly GCA_963921515.1). Lineage (NCBI taxonomy): Eukaryota > Metazoa > Chordata > Amphibia > Caudata > Salamandridae > Calotriton > Calotriton arnoldi. The sequence continues at coordinate 625,246 of CAWUFW010001875.1, read as the reverse complement.
TACTGAAACGGCTATGCTCAATATATCAGATGACATTCATAGATCCTTAGATGAGGGCGAATCCTGCCTCCTAATCTTACCTGACTTAATGGCGCCATTTGTTACAGTAAATCATCAAGCCTTACATGAGACATTCAAGAACCGCATTCGTATCAACAGCACAGTCCTGAAGTGGTTCACATCCTATCTGAAAAAGCATTCTCAACAAATTAAAATCAACAGTGGTCTCTCAAAGCCTGATCCAGTTCGTTCCACAAGTTGTACCCCAAGGCTTAATCTTCTCTCTAGCCCTATTTAATCTCTTCGTGGAACCCCTCACAATTATTCTGAACCAAGCAGGGGGCAAATATCATCAATAGGCCGACGACACACAAATCTACTACAAAATAACATCACCCAGAGATATCCGTCATCTAAATAACACACTAAACAAGATACAAACTCGGTTAAACACCAATCACCTAAAGCTGAACCCCAAACAAGACTGAACTACTACTCATCTTCCCAAACAACAATCCTCTGCCTATCCAAGAATGGCTCAAGAATTTGGAATGTCTAAACTGTTCTTTTTTACTTTCTAACTCCGTGAAGTCCTTGGGTATCACCTTAGACAAAAGTATGTCAATGAAGGAGCACATCAACAGCTCAGCCAAAGGAGCGCTCTACGCACTAAAACATCTAAAACAAAATCAAATGGTTCATTCCCCCGTGATGATCTCAAGATGGCAGTACAATCAGTAGTCCTCTCGAAACTTGACTAGGGCAACACCAGCATGACTGAAATTCTAAAAAGCCACCGTGTGCCCCTAAGAGCAATTCTCAACGCAGCTGCCAGACTCCTCACCGAAATCAAGTGGTTTGAGCACATCACACCTGCCCTCAAAAGTCTCAATTGGCTTTCCATTGAGGGAAGATGCACCTTCAAGACAGCTTGTATCCCTCACAAAGCCCTTTATACAAAGAACTCCAAATACCTAGAAGCCAAACTTTCCAGAGCAAGAAGAAGCTCTACATTGAGAAGCTCTAACTCACTTCTTCTTATACCGCAAAAGCTCAAAAAGAAATAATCCCAAGCACGCTCTTTCTCCCTAAGGATCTCTGCTGTAAACCCTCCTTTTCTTGCTTTAAACTTGACTGAAATCTCTACAGTTACCTCCCACCTTTTGCCAGACATCTGATGCAAATTGACTTGATGTGCCTTGGGTCCCTGCCAATCAGGTTTCCAGGGCCTGTGTTCTTTCCCAAAACTGTACCTTTGTACCCACAATTGGCACATCTCTGGCCACAGGTAAACTCCTTGTAAAAGGTACCATGGGTACCAAGGGCACTGTGACCAGGGAAGGCCTCTAAGGGCTGCAGCACCTATTGTGCCACCCTTAGAGACCCTGTACCTTAACACCCACACACTGCCATTCCAGGCTGCATGTTTTGGTGTAGAGAAAAGTGAAGAGTCGACGTGGCACACATGCCTGTGTGCCATGCCTGCAACCCACTGCCTGAAGCCTAGGTAAGTCACCCCTCTAGCAGGCTGCACTAGCCCTCAGGTGAGGGTACAGTGGCATGAGCCATGTCCCCTTACAGTGTCTAAGTCTAGTCTTAGCCATTGTAAGTGTAGTAAAGCCATAAAGAGTATATGGTCTGGGAGTTGGTCACTAGAAACTCCACAGCTCCATAATGGCTTTACCAAAACCTGGGAAGTTTGGTAGCAAACATCTCAGCACAATAAACCCACACTGATGCCAGTGTGGGATTTAATGTAAAATGCACTCAGAGGGCATCTTAGAGATGCCCCCTGAACAATGACTAGCCCTGGTGTGGTTCCTGAATGACTGCCCGCCATTTGCCACCACCAGACAGGCTTCTGACTCTTGGATAGAGAGCTTCCGCTCTCTGGGTCCAGAAACAAAGCCCATCCAGGGCAGAGGTGCCATGCCTCCTCCCCCAGGATGTGCTGGGTCCACGAAGGGGAAGCTTCAAAGGCCTGCCGCCTTTGTAAGCTATCCCTGCCTTTTGCTGCCCCCAGCAACTGTCTCCCACCGGTTCTGCCCCCCTCTTTGGGTAGGAGAATCAGCTGGAAAACCAAGGTAGGAGGAGAAGTGTGCCCACCTTTGCCTACCCCACCCCTTAGGTAGGGGGAGGCGAGGAGAAGCACACATCTCAGTCCCCTCCATCTTGAAGATGAGTTGCCCCAGCCAATTTGGTGAGAGGCTCATGCCCCCCTCCCACTAGAGGGTGGCATAATAGGGGGTGTACCCACCCCAAGGAAGGGACTCATTGATCCCGACCTGCACACCTCTTTTAATGTCCCTAAATTTAGTATTTAGGGGCAACCCTGAACCTTGTCTCCTCAGATTCAAGGAAGAAAGAAGGACCATAGAGCCGTGCTGACCCAGGAAGAAGAGGACACCTACTGCTTTGGCCCCATCCCTACCGGCCTGTCCCGATTTCGACCTGCCTACAGCAAGAATCCCGGCGAGTCCAGCAGGCCCCAGAGGACCTGCCCTGCAAACATCTTTAAGACTGTCTCCCGTGAGCTCCGGATTTTCTCAAGCAAAGACTCAACCACTGTCCCAGACCAATCGTATCCTCAGGATCAAACCGATGCTCAAAGGGGTCCACCTCTCGACAGTCCCAAGTCTGGATTATAAAATACGCAGACTTTAGGATGGTCAAGCGGGGGAAGGAAAGGATGGGGACAGCGGGGAGGGAGACCTGTGGATACAATAGAGAATATAGTAATACTCTTTCAGAATATTGAGGCAGCTATAATACATCCCTCTAGAAGTATTTGTGCCCACCACTGTAACTACCTGTAAGGAAAGAAAATGCAACCTCATGAACAGGGGAAGTGAGCAGGTGATCTCAAATCTTTACACCGAATACTGTAGGGACAAAACATAAGGAAAACATGAACACTGTGGTCACTAGATGAGTTGAATACCCCCTGAATGTATGACATGTAGATATATCTAAATCTCTACACCTACCCTCAGTATCGGTGAAAGAAGCCAGGTGAAGGGTCCGTAAGGACCACCTACTACTGACCACCCCTGTTAAAAGAAAGCACAAGGAGTAGCCAAATAGCAAATTATTGTATGTTGTAGAATTGTTCATAGCATCATGAAGTAAGCAATAAAGTTTTTTGCCAACATAAAAATGTTAAGGGTAACTCCCTAAAAAGGTTATCAAGGTATCCCATCAAGAGAAACAAAGGAATGTTGCTGCAAATCCGTTTCTTCAATAAGCAAGATAAAGTTATGCCACCGTAAGCAACATTGAAATCATAAGTTCAGAGAGTTGACTTCACTCTCCGTGATCAACAAATCAGAGGATTAACTGATATAAGAATAACTCCCCTGCAAGAGTCACTGCACTGGACTCGCCAACAGGGAAGTAAAAAGGATTGCCCCAATAGGTAACTGAACTCGCAACCAATGAGCAAAGGTTTATGCAGATTAGTATATCGTGACCTGCTATTCTCCCTCGCAAGAGCCCCTACCGGGTGTTAGATGTGAGTCCAGCCACTCACCTGAAAACCAGGTTAGTCTGCAGGAGCGATGACTGTTCCTCAACCTCCTCTGACCACTTCTCAGCGTTGCTGACAAAAACAGGAGCGCCGGCAAGTGCCCAAAGAGGGAAGGGGATTTGGGACGAGAAATAAAGAAGAAAGAGGGACTACTACGGTTCGCTTTTCACCAGGAGAGGGTGTTATGCTTTACCGCCTGGGCCAGCCAGGTCCTGCAATTCGGCACGGCAAAACCACTCGCGGTTGTTCCTGAAATACACAAATGTAATGAGTACAGAATGCCCTAAATGTCTTGATCAAATCTCTATACTAGCACTATGCCTTCACTATTCAAATTACCTTTCTTGGTGTGATGATCCTTCACAAGGTTTGTCTCTCAAATGCACATTATGGTATTTACATACAGATTCTATGGACAAAAAACAGGAATTATATTAAACTTAGTATTCTACGCCATGAATTCACTCAATATTTTTGTACCATCTCACCTGGTTGAACATGAGTAGCTCTGCATAAATCAATGCGTCTGATAGTGTTTCCAAAGTGCAATCGAAAGTCTGAATTTACGTTTTCAATAACAGGGATGAATTGTGCTTGAAAACGCTGTCTAAATACTTCAGCAACAAGAAATAGGCGCACTTTAAATGTAGCCTTTTGCGCTTTAAAATACCACCAATTGCGCCCTTAATGCAGCTAAAAGTGCGTGCTCCAAATATCACAAACAGCCTCAGAGACAAGGGATGAGTGCTGCCCCTATGCAGATATCAGTCACGAAAGAGTTAACACAGTAAGCAATGTCCATAAGCAAATGTCAGCCAGGAAAGAGTTAACACAATATGAAAACACTAAATGGAATAAAGGACTAGTTTTCCAAACATTGACACCCACGATAAACATAAGGTGTTAAGGAGACTAAGTGAAAATCTGACTGAACACTTAGCTCTTCCACGGGTAGTCCACGCGTAGTCCTTGAGTTCTGCAATGTCCTTTTCTTGAGCCGGCTCGAAGACAGAAAGAATTCTATGTCAGTCCACGGAGGCTCAGATTATGCTTCTCTTAACTTTACTGACATTCACAGCAGCCAATAATAACTTTAAATTTTGCATAATCCCGGAAGGACAACCCCCTCCATTGTATGCACCAATCACCTATAAGTCCCATATATAACAGTCCTTGCATGACCTTCCTCTTCCTCTTTCTTTGCTGCTGCAGCAGCGAGATAAGTACCTTTCAATTCTCTGTCTGGGGAATTTGGGGTATCTTTATCTTAAGGGATATAGCGATAATTACACGTTTTTATTGGTGACGCCGCCAGGGCGTTTGTTATTAAGCTCGCGCTGTCGTTTGCGCTGTCGTTTTACTTACTGGTGCCGATTTTTGTCTTGCTCAGATCTTTATGTGGTCAGACTGATTATATTGCTGGGCGCACGGCGCAATCGTTGTTTTGTGTGCGGTTCGGCGCTCCGGCGCCTTTTGGGCTGATTTCTGTGGAGCGGGAGCGGGAGGCGCTTCGCGCGCTTAGGGGAGCAGTCCTCTGTCTATGCCCATGCTCTGCGCATGCGCAAAAAGCCAATGCGATTAAAATTACCGATCGGCTCTTCGCGCATCAGCAAGAGACAGACTGCGATATCCCCAGTCCCTGTTTAACGCTGACCGGAGCGCTTCCGGACTAGGGCTCTGCCTTAGGGGAGATTTGGGGTGGCTCCCTCCACCATATAACAAATATTGGCACAGTGAATTGTTTTAGGGACAGTTGTGTGTAGTGCTATAGGGACAGTTTTGTACAAGTGCCCACACATCTAGAACACCCCAGGGTTTCTCCCCCCCTAAAGCTCCTTCAGACCTCCTGCAGCACGATGGCGTACTACGCCGAGGAGGAAGATCAGTGGGTGGAATTTAATGAGTATGCGGAATATGAGGAACCTGAAGAGCACCATATGGAGGAGCAATTGGTTGAAGCCCTGGATACCCACGTCCAGGGCTCTGTAAATCGGGCATTGATTAAGGCCTTACAGCCATTTACCAAGCCATTGAAAAACTATGGCAAACGAAAGTTTGGTGCTTCGCAAGGGGAATCCTGAGGTCATACGTCAGCTGAGATCCTTGCTCGAATGGCCCGTAATGTGATGAATGACCATGGATACATGTGGTCCCCCAAATCTACTAAAACGTCAACGACGCAAGCGGGGGACGCGGAGGAATCTTCGCCTACCGCGCCTGACACATCGGAGTCGGATAAAGAATCGCAGGCCTCACGTCAGGCGACGAAACGGAAACGTAAATCACACCACGTTGCAGACAAACCGGTCAACAAAAACCTTTTATTCGACCCCAGGAATATCATACACCCGAGATCCACAGAGTGGGTTCCTGGTGTCGAGGTGGCACACTATGTGCAAGAGAATCTCCGGAGAGGTTTTGAGAAGGAAGTCAGGGCTACCTTGCGCTCCGAATGTCCCAGACCATCTTTAATGGGAAAAGTGGCGGACACGCCGGAAATAGACCCGAACATGGCCACTTTTATGAAAAAGTTCGCCAAGGACCCCAAAAAGGGACTAGACCGAGCTTGGAGGGGCTGTCAGGATAAACTCCTGGACGTGACCGGACCCCTGACCAAGATATTGGATGCTGCGGTCTCCGCCAACACTACATTGGACCCCACGGAGGTTCTGGAGTGGGCACAACGAGCTATGTGTTTCCTAGGAAACGCAAATTGTGCTCTATCGGCGGAACGGAGAAGGTCGTTCCTCATGCGCATAGACCCCCAACTTGCGGAAATGGCAAACACTGAACCGGGCACGCTGGCCAATGGCATGCTTTTCGGTGACAAATTTGTGAAGGAGATGGGGAAATATGTAAACACATTCTCCGCCCTGGATAAAGCCCAGGCAAACATTAAAAAAGTTTTCCATACTGGCCTTTTTAACAGGGCCGGACGCTTCAGGGGTCGAGCGACCGGCCGAGGATTCAATCAGACCTCTCGAGGCTTTGAGCAACGTGGCAGAGGTGGTGCACAACGCTCAAAATTCTATCCTACCCGCAATCGCGGTGACAGAGGGAGACAGCACAGAGGCTACAGAGGACAGAATCATTCCTCCGGTGACACCTCTTATTCAGGTAAGCTTCATGCAGGCTGGGGACACCAAGGTGGGAGGTCGGATTGCTCTGTTCCACCATATTTGGGAGATTCTCACACTAGATCCTTGGATCCTTCAAACGGTAACAGGATTTCCGATAGAGTTCTATGCCTCACCCCAGCAGGTTCATATCCCTCCTCCCCTACATTTTTCCCGTGCAGAGATGTCTTTCATAGATGACGAGGTTCAATCACTATTGACAAAAGGGGCAATCGTACACACAGTTCCTCATCCGTTGGGTTTCGTAAGTACAATCTTTCTAGTGCCCAAAAAGGACAAAGGTTTCAGACTAGTGCTCAATTTGAGGGAATTCAATTCCTGGGTAGTGTATCGCCATTTCAAAATGGAAGGCATTCACTTGTTGAGAGATATCCTGTTGGAAAGGGATTGGATGGTGCGTCTGGATTTGAAAGACGCATACCTGACAGTGCCCATCTTTCCGCCTCACCGGAGGTTTCTGCAGTTCCAATGGAGAGACCGATGGTTCGAGTTCTCTTCCATGCCCTTTGGTCTATCGTCCGCCCCTTGGTGTTTCACCAAGTTACTAAAGCCCGTGGTTCAGTACCTGAGAGAGCGGGGGTGAGACTTATAATTTATTTAGACGATATTCTGATTATGGCACAGAATATGGACACGGCTCTTCTTCATCTGAACTGGACGGTCCAACTCTTACAAGAACTGGGCTTCGTCATCAATGCGCAGAAATCCATTCTGATCCCAACACAGTCGTTGGAATTCCTGGGTTTTCAGGTAGACTCGATCACAGCTCAGCTGTTATTGCCACTGAGAAAGAGAGTAGCTATCAAGAAGGAGTTGAGGAGAGCGCTTGCCTCTCCGACTATATCTTTGAGGACGCTGGCCAGGTTGGTGGGGCTTCTGGCCGCCTCAATTCAGGCAATATTCCCAGGGCCCTTACACTACAGGGCACTTAAACGGTTGAAGATTCTGCATTTACGCAAAGGTCTGAGTTATGCGGAGCAGATTTCAATTTCCAGGGAGGCCCGGACCGAGATGTCTTGGTGGCTGGAGCACATGGATGCATGGAATGGCAAGGCCATTTTCGCAGCCAGTCCGGAGATAATCATAGAATCCGATGCCAGCAGATGGGGCTGGGGAGCCCGCTGCGGCTCGGTGGAGACTGGGGGTCGGTGGTCCCAGGAGGAACTGAAACTCCATATCAACTGCCTGGAGCTTTTGGCAGGATCGTTTGCGATTCGGACACTCTCACCGCAGCGGGCGAGTTGCTGTATTCTACTGCGAATGGACAATGTGTCAGCAGTACGGTACATCAATCATCTGGGAGGTACGAGGTCTCGTCTTCTGGTAGAGATTGCCAAAGACTTTTGGCATTATTGCCTGGCCCACCATATAACTGTAACGGCGGAATACATTCCGGGCTCTGCCAATGTAGTAGCGGATTGGAACTCCCGTTTTCTGCGGGATGCCAGCGATTGGAGACTGCACCCCGAAGTATTCAGGCAACTGACTCACAAGTGGGGTCCATGTTCAGTGGATCTCTTTGCGTCCAGACTCAACGCACAACTACCTCAGTTTTACAGTTGGCGTCCAGATCCTCTGGCGATCAGCTCGGACGCATTTCTTTAATCATGGACGATGGGCATTCTATATGCCTTTCCACCGTTCGCCATGATTCCGAGGGTACTGGCACAGATCCGTCGACAGAAGGCGGAGGTGATTCTAGTCTCACCATGTTGGAAAGCGCAGGCATGGTTCCCGGTGGCACTAGCCTTGTCGTGTGCACTTCCACTGCAAATACGGTCGTTTCCAGAGATTCTGGAGGACCCTCTGGGGTTCCCTCATCCGTTGGTGATGCAGGGCCAACTGTCTCTCATGGCGTGGAGACTTTCAGGCGACGATGGCAAATGCCTGGAGTTTCACAGGAAGCTTCGTTCTTCTTATCACAATCATGGGCACCCGCTACGCACAAACGTTATGAATCAGCCGTAGATGGGTTAGTTGGTGTTCTGAACGGCAAGGAGATCCTTTGGGATCCGGTGTCCATCTGATAGTTAATTTTCTTTCGGAACTGGCTACTTTGGGCATGGCTTATAGGACAATTAACAACTTTCGTTCGGCAATTTCAGCAGGTCATCCACACGTGGATGGGAAACCGGTGGGAGAACATCCCCTGGTGTGTAAAGTGGTGCGGGGTATCCATTTGGTTAACCCTCCGAAACCCAAGTATTCTGTTTTGTGGGACGTGAACGTAGTGCTTCGCTTCCTTAAGTCTTGGCCAGCTAATGAGGGCTTATTGCGTAAGCAATTGTCGGCAAAGCTTACGATGTTATTATGTCTTGTATCCTGCAGACGTGTCTCGGATGTGCGAGCCTTGGATATAGCAGGTAGAGTATTTACTCCTTCTGGAGTTTCGTTTACAATCTCAAAGAGGACAAAGACACATTCCAGATGTATTTCATACCCTGCTTTTCCTCATCATAGCAAGTTATGTGTGGTACAGTGTTTAAAATGTTATGAGGATTGTACTCGAGAATTCAGGAATGATGTGGCAGGGCAATTGTTAATTTCACTGCAGAGACCTTTCCGCCCAGTCACTGCAGCGACTTTAGCCAGGTGGGTTACTTGGTTATTAAGGCTAGCAGGTGTTGATACTGCAATGTTTGGAGCTCATTCTGTTAGAGGAGCAATGGCTTCCAAGGCCTTTCATATTGGCTCCCGATTACAAGATATTATGACTGCGGCAGACTGGTCCTCTGACTCTACGTTTAAGACATTTTATCATAAACCTATTGTAGATGTGGCCTCGATGGTTATGGAACAACTTTAAACTAGCATAATCTGAGCCTCCGTGGACTGACATAGAATAAAAAGATTTCTAGCTAACGCGAAAAGAATTTTCAATTCTATTAAGGACACGGAGGCGAGGATTATCCCACCCAGGTAAGATGAGAATGATATTCTATGTGGTAGTTTAATCATTGCAAGATGGGTGAAAATTTCATGTATTGTTCACAATGATGAATTGGTTTTTTCTTCCCACCCGTTTGTTGATATGGTAAACGATGATCATTGAGACTTTTGAATAACATGTTTGTTATGCAAGATATATGGATTATGAATGGCGTATTACGACTACTATTCTCTTTGCAGGAGAACAAGGCAAACAAACCTGAACGATCAGGATGAAACTCATGGGACGGCTCGTAAGGAATCGCTGTGGTTAAGGTTCCAGTTCACGTTGGAGGCGTGGTCGACGCCGCTCCGGTTCAGGCAGTCGAGTTCAAGACTGAAGTTAAAAGTTTTTTTCGCAAAGAAAGAGGAAGAGGAAGGTCATGCAAGGACTGTTATATATGGGACTTATAGGTGATTGGTGCATACAATGGAGGGGGTTGTCCTTCCGGGATTATGCAAAATTTAAAGTTATTATTGGCTGCTGTGAATGTCAGTAAAGTTAAGAGAAGCATAATCCTCGCCTCCGTGTCCTTAATAGAATTGAAAATTCTTGTCGCGTTAGCTAGAAAAAAATTTATTCTTGCAGGCTGCGGTCACGTGGTTTCTGACGAGGCTCTGGGGACATCCTTTCTTGACAGGTAGAGGCTCCGATGACGCGAGGTGCTGGGAATTCCTTCAAGGCAGGAAACAGAAAGCCAAGCAACCCGTGCTTCTTGAACAGGGCTATTTATAGCTTAGACCCTGGGCGTTGTCGGGCGTGTTCAACCACGTGCGCAGTACCGTTACTGTTCACGTGGTGAAACTGCCGAGAGCCTTCCATTGCCTGGCGATAACAATGTCAGGAGGCTGTTGTTGAGGGCACATGTGTTCTCCGGCCCCCTGAAACCACTAAGCATTGGCAAGGTCCAACAAATAAAACAATAAACATTGGTAGAAGCAAATAAATGAAAAGAAAACAAACATTGGTAAGAGCAAATCATTGTTATTAACATTATGGTTACATTAGCAGGTTAAACACACCGCTATATGACTAATCTTACCAACATAAGGATGTTGGCAAATGACACAGGACACTCTGTGGCCTGCGTGACGGGAATTCCTGACAGTCCTCCCTCCCAAAAGTCCTGGTATTGGTCGCGGTTTTGAGGGATTTTGTTGGTGGAATTGTCGCACTAATCGAGGGGCATGAACAGAAGAAGTGGGTTCCCATGAATTGTCATCAGCACCGTACCCTTTCCATGCTAATAAATAATGTAACACTCCCCGGATTCTCTTAGCATTCAAAACCTTGGCTACTTCAAACTCCCATTGTCCTTGTACCTTAATTGGGGGTGGAGGTGGTCGTATCCGTGTAGTGGGAGAGTAGGGCCGTATTAGGGAAACGTGAAAAACCGGATGGATCCGATAATCCGATGGAAGGTCTAATTTTACAGTCACAGGATTGATTATTTTGGTAATGGAAAAAGGTCCTAGAAATTTTGGGTTTAATTTACGAGATCCGTCTATGTGCAGGTTCTTTGTTGAAAGCCATACTTGGTCCCCTATTGCGTATTGTGGGGCTGGTAGCCTATGTTTATCTGCCTGCGTTTTCACCTGTTGTTGATATAACTCTAGGTGTTTCTTAACTTGTGTCTGGATTTGTGCTAAATTGCGGTGATGTTCATGGACTGCCGGAACTTGACTGATAGAAGAAGTCTGCAGCATAGGGAGCATTCTGGGATGGTACCCGGATACACAATAAAAAGGTGATACTCCAGTAGCAGAATGGGCTGAATTATTATACACAAATTCCGCCAGTGGTAAGGCCTTAACCCATTCTGTGGTCATGGTAATAAGAAAACAACGCAATGTTTGTTCAAGGGTTTGATTAAGTCGTTCCGTCTGTCCATCCGTTTGAGGATGATAAGCAGAGGACAGACAAACATCAATTTTCATGGAGGAACAAAAACTTCGCCAAAACCTAGAAACAAACTGTGAACCTTTGTCGGACACAATAGCTGTTGGTAATCCATGTAGTTTGACCACATGTTGTACAAACAGGTCTGTTAATTCTTTTGCCGAGGGCATGTGTTTTAAAGGAACAAAGTGTGCCATTTTTGTTAAATAATATACTATTACCCATACGATGGAAAAACCACTGGATGTGGGTAGTTCGGTAATAAAATCCATATTTATCGTATGCCAAGGAGCAGGTGGAATGGGCATTGGTTGTAGTAGTCCAGTAGGCGGAACATGAGGGGTTTTGGATTGTACACAGGTTAGACAGGTTTTGACGTAGTTTTCGACATCAGATAATAGCGTGGGCCACCAGAACTCTCTCTGACATAATTCCACTGTTTTCTTTGCCCCCGGATGACCAGCTAATGCTGTGTCGTGATGCTAGTACAAAATAGTATCACGCAACTCCTGTATGGGGATGTATAACTGGTTATCATGATACAAAAAGTCTCCCTTTTTAACTGTGTGAGAAGGTGCGGAGTCTTTTTGTTGCGCTACTTGCACCTGAACTAAGAAATCTTTGGGAGCACATATAGCAATTATCTTATGTTCTGGAATAATAGTAGTAGGTGTGTCAGTACCTTTGCCAGGAGTTGGAAAATTGAGTCGTGACAGTGTGTCAGCCTTCTGTTGTTCTTTTCCAGGCCTGTACGTGATCACAAAGTAAAATTTGTTGAAAAACAAAAGCCAACGCAGTTGACGTGGGGTTAATGCTTTGACATTCTGGTAGAACTGCAAGTTACGGTGATCTGTGTAAATTGTTATGGTGTGACGAGCTCCTAGCAAATGATGACGCCACTCATGAAATGCGAGTTTGATGGCCAATAATTCTCGTTCTGCCACCGTATAATTTTGCTCAGCAGGTAGGAGTTTTTTGAGAAATAAACCACAGGATGTAGGTGTCCTAATATAGGATCTCTCTGGGACAGAATACCGCCAACGGCAACCTGAGAAGCGTCGGCCTCCACATAAAAGGGTTGTGACGGGTCAGGATGACGTAACAGTGGGGCTTCTGTGAAGGCCTGCTTGAGTTTCTGAAATGCTTCTTCTGCTGCTGGGGACCAATGAAAAGTAACTCCCTTCTTGAGTAAGTGAGTAATGGGTGATACGATGGAGGAGAACTGAGGAATAAAACGCAGATAAAAATTGGCGAAACCCAAAAACCTCTGACTATTTTTCAAGGATCCGGGTGTTTCCCATTTTAAGACAGCCTGAACCTTAGAATCATCCATAGCTATGCCGTTGGGAGAAATGACGTAACCCAAGAACTCAACGCGGGTAGCATGAAAGACGCATTTCTCTAACTTAACAAATAGTTGATGTTCTCTTAACCGTTGTAACACAGTGCGGACATGTTCTATATGCTCTTCGCTTGTTGATGAAAAGATCAGGATATCGTCTATGTAGACTATTACAAAGACGTCCAGAAAATCCTGCAGCACATCATTAATAAAACATTGAAATACTGCAAGAGCATTACACAGACGGAAAGGCATCACTGTGTACTCAAAAAGACCGAATTTAGTCCTAAACGCGGTCTTCCACTCGTCCCCATCTTTTACTCTAATTAGGTGATAAGCACCTCTCAGATCTAATTTGGTAAAAATGGTGGAATGACGTACCTGATCTAATAATACCGGTATTAATGGGAGTGGATATCGTTTTTATCGTCACCTTATTTAAGGCGCGATAGTCAATGCAGGTGCGAAGTTCTTTATTCTTTTTCAGGACGAAAAAGAGTGGCGAACTAACGGGGGATGTCGATTGTCTAATAAACCCCTTTAGTAATAAGTCGTCTAAATATTCACGCAAATATTGTGTCTCAGGTTCAGACATGGCATACACATGACTGTACGGCAGAGTAGCTCCAGGGAGTAAGTCAGTACGGCAATCGTAGGACCGGTGGGGAGGTAGTTGGGTTGCCTGTTGTTCTGAGAACACATCCTGGAAGTCGGTGTATTGTTTTGGTAGAGTGATTTCTGGTCTCTCCTCTTGTACCACATCAGGATTCTCAATCACGGAGGCACAGTGCAATGGTGTTAGGGGATGTTGGTCAGTAGGATAACACTTCTGCCAACAATGAGTGGAATCCAATGTCACTGTGCATTTTGACCAGTCAATTTTAGGGTTGTGCAATTGGAGCCATGGTATACCCAATATGGCTCCAAATACAGGGGTATCAATAAGATCGAAGCAGATCTGTTCGGTGTGTCCATCAGCGCAAATCATGGTTACAGGGGAGGTCTGGAAATGTATCAAACCCGAAGATAACTCTGAGCCATCTACGGCTCGCGTGGGTTCGGGGATCGCTTTCTTGATGGTTGGAATGTTTAAGGTTTTAGCTAAGCTTAAGTCCAAAAAATTACCGGTAGCCCCAGAATCTAACAATATAGGAATAACCTTTCTAATCTGGGTAGAAAAGAGTAAGGTAACAATTAAAGTTAAATGACGAGGAGCTGGTGTCATAGTGTTTCCTAAATAATGATAAGAGGCAAAACCGTTGTTTGAGCTCGATAAGGGGGCCTCAATCCTTATCGGGCCAGGGAGTTTTCCGACTGTTTAGATTCAACAATGGGGAGCGGGGAATTAATCACAGCGATTGCCTTCTTGGGGGCATTCTTGGTCAGATAATCCCGGGCGAAATGCCCTGACTTCCCACAGTACAGACAAAGATTTAGACGACGTCTCCTGTCCTTCTCCTCCTTGGACAAAGGTCCCCTAATTCCCCCTATTTGCATGGGCTCAGTATGATCGGCGGCAGCATTGGAATTAGATGTTTCTTTTTTGTCATGTTTTACTACAACAACTCTAGGTATATCTCCACGAGTTCTTTCACTCTTTCTTTCCCCCAGACGATGATCCAATCGGACCACTAAATCGATAAATTTGACACAATCAGATGGCAAATCAACGATTTGAGCAAGTACATCCTTTAAATCATCCCGAAGGTCACGATAAAAAAGTGATGTTCTTTTTTCATCTGGCCATTGTGTCTCAGCAATGAGCCTATTAAAGGATGTAATGTAGGACAACAAATCCTTATTGCCCTGATGCAGATTCAAAAGCTCATTGTCACTCGCTTGTATAAATTGGTGTTGTGCAAAATGTTTTTGCATTGTTTCCTTAAAGCAGCGAAAATTATGCAATATTGGGTCATCCCTTTCTACGAACGGTATTGACCACGTGGCCGCTGTACCCCCCAGATACAATAAGATGAACGCCACCTTAGAGGCATCAAGAGGAAAAGCTGCAGGCTTACAAAGGAAATGTAATTGACACTGGTTCATAAAAATACTAAACTTTGTTTGGTCTCCAAAAAACGGTTCCGGGGGAGCTAATGGAACTGGAGTAGGTGTCGTGACGGTGACGTTTACTGGTGGGGCCGCCCCTGCTCCTTCTGTACCCATTGGGGTGAACGTAAAGCGCTGTGGTTGCACCACTGGTTTGGTTTTGACTGTGGTGTTATCCCATGGATTTTCTCGTGGCTTATATCGTTGTAATTCACAGTGTAGTGTGTGATTCTCTTGTTTCAATGCAGTGACTTCTTGTTGTAAACTTAACACTACCCTAGACAACTCCTGTACTGACAAGGTGTTTTCTTCTGTGGGGGTATCCATCGCCCAGGCAGACTTTAGTTTTTGTGGGTTGGCTTTATGTTAGATGTGAGTCCAGCCACTCACCTGAAAACCAGGTCCGTCTGCAGGAGCGATGACTGTTCCTCAACCTCCTCTGACCACTTCTCAGCGTTGCTGACAAAAACAGGAGCGCCGGCAAGTGCCCAAAGAGGGAAGGGGATTTGGGATGAGAAATAAAGAAGAAAGAGAGACTGCTACGGTTCGCTTTTCACCAGGAGAGGGTGTTATGCTTTACCACCTGGGCCAGCCAGGTCCTGCAATTCGGCACGGCAAAACCACTCGCGGTTGTTCCTGAAATACACAAATGTAATGAGTACAGAACGTCCTAAATGTCTTGATCAAATCTCTATACTAGCACTATGCCTCCACTATTCAAATTACCTTTCTTGGTGTGCTGATCCTTCACAAGGTTTGTCTCTCAAATGCACATTATGGTATTTACATACAGATTCTATGGACAAAAAACAGGAATTATATTAAACTTAGTATTCTACGCCATGAATTCACTCAATATTTTTGTACCATCTTAGCATCTCACCTGGTTGAACATGAATAGCTCTGCATAAATCAATGCGTCTGATAGTGTTTCCAAAGTGCAATCGAAAGTCTGAATTTACGTTTTCAATAACACGGATGAATTGTGCTTGAAAACGCTGTCTAAATACTTCGTGGTACATAAGTTAATGTCACAGTAGAAAACAGTCAAACCACATACAAATACAGAAAAATTCTTTGTTATCTAATCAAAAAATAGACATCACCAAGAGATTATACCAACAATGGTTGTGATTTTATTTCATCACAAAACACGAGTTAATCAATTTATAGAGCACAATGTATTTCACGTTTAAACAATTTTAGAAAGAATTGGTGCACAAAGGATGGGGTGACAAGTGCATGGGAGGGATTTGTGATGTGAGGAGGGAAGGTAGTGTGTATATATACATCAGCAATTAATATTTACAACCTATCCAGCCAGATGACTGGCCTGCACATATATGACAAATCAGTCAGAGTTGTGCATAAGTTGCATCCATTTCGTTAAGGCCATTTACATTCACGAACATTCAGTATGAAGCCAAGGTCACCTCCCCGTATGTAATTTATATCCTAGTGGTTTCGTCTCTGTCTCTCTTTCCTCCTGTAGGAGCGCATGAGGCCCAGCTTCCATATCTTCAGGCTGAAGTGATCATGCTGTTTTTTATTGGTAAATAATCCTACAAATGATAACCTATTGATATGCTCACCTAGAATACATCACCTCACTAACCTCATCCCATTGTCCATAGGTGCCTCCCATTTTCCTTCACCTCAGTCCTGATGAAGACCCCACCCCCAAGGGGCAAAGTTTCCTGTTCTCTATAGGGGTCGAAACGTTGACAGTTCTTTTGCTTTATTGTCAAACTTGGATGACAGAGATTTGATATCTGCATCTACTATGTTATGATTTGTCATATATGTGCAGGCCAGTCGTCTGGCTGGATAGGTTGTAAATATTAATTGCTGATGTATATATACACACTACCTTCCCTCCTCACATCACAAATCCCTCCCATGCACTTGTCACCCCATCCTTTGTGCACCAATTCTTTCTAAAATTGTTTAAACGTGAAATACATTGTGCTCTATAAATTGATTAACTCGTGTTTTGTGATGAAATAAAATCACAACCATTGTTGGTATAATCTCTTGGTGATGTCTAATTTTTTGATTAGATAACAAAGAATTTTTCTGTATTTGTATGTGGTTTGACTGTTTTCCACTGTGACATTAACTTATGTACCACATTTTACCCGAGTCCAGTGGCCTATCGGGTTACCCCATTGCTATATAACTCTGTCTAAATACTTCAGCAACAAGAAATAGGCGCACTTTAAATGTAGCCTTTTGCGCTTTAAAATACCACCAATTGCGCCCTTAATGCAGCTAAAAGTGCGTGCTCCAAATATCACAAACAGCCTCAGAGACAAGGGATGAGTGCTGCCCCTATGCAAATATCAGTCACGAAAGAGTTAACACAGTAAGCAATGTCCATAAGCAAATGTCAGCCAGTAAAGAGTTAACACAATAAGCAGACACTAAATGGAATAAAGGACTAGTTTTCCAAACATTGACACCCACGATAAACATAAGGTGTTAAGGAGACTACGTGAAAATCTGACTGAACACTTAGCTCTTCCACGGGTAGTCCACGCGTAGTCCTTGAGTCCTGCAATGTCCTTGTCTTGAGCCGGCTCGAAGACAGAAAGAATTCTTGCAGGCAGCGGTCACGTGGTTTCTGACGAGGCTCTGGGGAAATCCTTTGTTGACAGGTAGAGGCTCCGATGACGCGAGGTCCTGGGAATTCCTTCAAGGCGGGAAACAGAAAGCCAAGCAACCCGTGCTTATTGAACGGGGCTATTTATAGCTTAGACCCTGGGCATTGTCGGGCGTGTTCAACCACGTGCGCAGTACCGTTACTGTTCACGTGGTGAAACCGCCGAGAGCCTTCCATTGCCTGGCGATAACAATGTCAGCAGGCTGTTGTTGAGCGCACATGTGTTCTCCGGCCCCCTGAAACCACTAAGCATTGGCAAGGTCCAACAAATAAAACAATAAACATTGGTACCAGCAAATAAATTAAAAGAAAACAAACATTGGTAAGAGCAAATCATTGTTATTAACATTATGGTTACATTAGCAGGTTATACACACCGCTATATGACTAATCTTACCTCCATGAGGATGTTGGAAAATGACACAGGACACTCTGTGGCCTGCGTGACGGGAATTCCTGACACCGGGAGAGGACTCACCAACGCAGGGAAAATACAGGTAATGAGCCAAAGCGTATAGTATAGCAGAGTAAGCTAGTAACGTTAGCTCCACGATCAAAGTGCAGAAAACGGAAAGCGTGCCCAAGGCACCCTTACCCGACCAAGATATCCATAATACCACTGAGGAATACGGCCACCAACCGCCAGGAAACCACTAAATATTTGGCAGCTTCTCCTGCCGGTTCTCTGCCTTTTCCGGGTTGCGAGACGTCGCATACAACGGTGCGTCTGACGCCATGCACCCAATGCATCTGGGAATTGAAGTTCCCCTTGTTTCCGGTGCTGGCTCCTTTACACGGAGCCTGTCAGTGGACGCTGTGAGTGTTCTCTGACAATCACAGAATCCGGATCCAGGCGGCTCCACGATTCTGCACCACTGTACCAGACACCTACGTCCTGAGTTCGAGTGGCCTAACACCACGAGGGGTTCTCCCCAGTGATCCTGATGTGGGATCTGGTAATCCCCGACCTCCTTCAATATTCATGCCGACGCCTGCAGCCTCAACCTGAAGGGCCCCCCAGACCGCGACCGCATCTGGTAAGAAGATCACGACGCCCAAAGACACCCCTGCACCCGACGCCCCCCGGCCTTGGGTAGCCCAACTAACAGTATCCAGGCATCCCCAAGATCCCAACTTACCTCTCCCACCAGTGGTCGCCTTCAGGGAGTCTCCCCAACCGAGCCTGCAGCATCTTTTCCGGACTGGAGATGTCTAATGCAATCCACAGGGTCCCCGATGTCTTCTTGGCACTCTGCATCTGGCCGCTTCCGTGCCGCTGTGGTGCAGTTCCTGTGCTGATTGTTGGCCCCTGGAGTGCTGGTCCCTACCCTAGGAGCTTTGCTCCCACAGCCAAGTGGCCTGTTCGTGAGTAGTCCCTGACCAAGGGCCCTCTTATCCCCATTGGCTAACATTGGGCCCCTGTACTCTGCACCCGGCCGCCCCAGTGCCGCTGGTGTGCAATTTGAGTGCCTACCTAGACCTTGGGGAACATTGGTCCTAACCCCCAAAACTCCTACTTGTAAATCCAGTCCTTACCTGTAAAACCAATAATAATTATTCTCCCTTAGGAACTAATGTTACAAGTTTTTGTTCCAAAAATGTTTTGTGTTGAACTGCTGTTTTGTATGGAAGAAAAGTAACTGTATCTTTAATCTTGAAAAGTCTCACTTACCTTGTATTGTGAGATCCCTGACATGGTATCTAGGCATACCACCCGAAGAGTTGATGTAATCCAAAAGTAATCCAAAAGTATTTCAAAAGTAATTACTGTGTAATATAAATCGCTTGTTGAACCAAGACAATTGCAAATCAATTCCCAATTGCACTTCTTCAAATGTTCTATGATTGAAAGTATATTTTACCTACCTCTACCAAGATCTGCTTGGTTCTAGAAAATAAACATTAGTATACCTTTTTTATACTTACCTAATTGGTCTGGATTCAGTCTGTGAGAGTGTGCCTTCAGCCTTGAGTGAGTGAATACAAAAAATGCTTAACACACCCTCTGGATAAGCCTAACTGCTCGCCTACACTACCACAAAGAGAGCTGTTAGTTTTGACCTAATTTAGCCTTTGCTATACCTCTGGGGATCTCTGGGGACCTCTGGGGATCCACTGGACTCTGTGCACACTATACCTTACTTTGGTATAGTATATATAGAGCCAGCTTACTACCCGGGGCCAGCAAGGGCTAATTTGATAGAATTCCTAAAGTCCTTCCATCTGTAAATGCAGCACACTCTGTTGTGTTGGTGAAGGAGTACCCTGTCCAACAAACTCTAAACCTGGCCCTAAGTCATCAGAGAAATGTGTTCCTTAAATTTCCAACACCCTACAAATTACTAAACAAAATATTTTCACTTGGGCAATCATTGCAACAAAATAATTGGACCTTTTATAACAAGCTGCCCATTTCACTGGCCTTATACCACTTTCCCTTAGTGAATCTGAAATCACTGAATTCCTAATCGTCCTTCACAAAAGCAACAACGAATTCTTCAGCACTTCATAAACTCTATTCTTGTTGTTTTTATTATCTGTTAATCTAGCTAACTAATCAGCCAGCAAAGTGCATGACCCTGGATGAAAGTTGATATCAAAGTTATATTCATATAATTTAGAAAGAATTCTGACCAAATGTGAAGATGCTTTACCACCGCCTTTACCAGTAAAAATAAAAACAAAAAGAAAGGATTCCTAATTGGTTCTGATGACAATTCTTTCACCCATACATAGGTTTTAAAATGCTCAATAGCCCATAAGCAAACTAAGCTCTTCCCTCTCAATGCTGAAGTACTGAATTTCATCAGCAGACAATGGCCTGGAAGCAAAAAGTACAGTTTTATCACAACCCATATGTGAGAAGTTGGCCTGGCATATGCTGTCCACTAATTATAGTGGGCACCTTGCACCAGTCCAAACAACCCCTTATTGGAGATAGGTTAAAGACAACCTTATTGAAAGCTATCCTAGTGGTAGCTATGGAGAGCAGCCTTCAGGCTAAGTCTTGAAGGAATGTAAAGCAGCTTGTTTTACCAGTCTATAATCTCTTGAGTGACCAAATGAAAGAGCACCACACCAGGTATATATTCAAAATATATGTATTTATTGCTAAACACACCCCTCTAGTCTCTTTATGAGGCTAGAGTTCGAAGTACACAAGTTATAAGTTATTTAAACACAGTAATAGCACAAATACACGTTTGGGCCCTAGGGGCGTACCAAACCATATACCAATAAAGTGGTATAAGAACCACGACTGAACTAGACACTAGGCCTAGAGCCTCTAGAAGTGCTTGGACCACAAGGAACCACCCAAGGTAGTGACACAGGGGACCCACGGGGGACGCGTGCAGTGTAAATACACAACCGCGATACGCCGTTAACTTCTATGGAGAAAGTCGCGATTAGGAAATTAAAGAAAAGGGACACTTAAAGGAGGACTTGGAGCAAACCCTTTGAGAACTAGGTCGTTCTAGAGTCTCTACCCACAGGAGCACCAGAGTACTCGTGTTACCTCACCCAGGGAAGCCGGGTGCATAGGTGCCTTTCGGGGTCGGGTTTCGTCGTCGATTTGAATGGCGATCTGCTGCAAAGTGCTGCTGGCGACCAAGTGGAAAGTGTCCGGGTGGATCCAAGAGTGGATCGGAGATCTGAAGAACCTGAAAGCAGAGGGGACAGAGTCTGGGTCACTAGCCAGTGACCAGGAAGGCGATGAGCGGATGCCCACCGGTGTCGAGTGCTTCAGGTAGGTTGACGGTCGTCTTGACTCTTCAGCCACGAGGTCCAGGAGGCGTTGTCGGCAACCAGGAGCAGGATTCGGGCTGGTACACGATGTTTGTCGAGTGCTGAGGTGTCGGCGACCGGATTGGACCCAACAAGCCTTGGCAACGGCAAGTCTCGATGAAAGTGAAGAATGACGATGATGCAGACCAGCAAGGTCTGAGGAACTCACCCAGCAAGGGTAAGTGAGGGCAAGCCTAGAGCAACCAGGGAGCCCAAGAAGAAAAGGATTGGCTTTCGTGAAGGGCTACTAGCCAACGGGCTAGCGACCGCGAAGGAGCCTCGAGACATCGCACGTGGAGCTGGCTCACAGGACACTCGTGGAGTGGAGGCCAGTGATCTTCGGTGCAGTTGGTGCTGGAGGCTAGGGCTACTCGGAGCCCAAAGCACGACTTCGTGGGAGACCCAGAAGAGGATGCACTAGCAAATGCGTGCGGTGTCCAGGGGTCACGGTTCCACGTTACCCACGTCAGCTACGGGCCTCAGCTTTGCTAGGGACTCAGGGCAGCCTCGGGGAAGTCTGGAAATCCACCTCTGGTGATGCAAAAACTTCGGCGTCCGACGGGAGCTTAGGCGATGCAGACCGGACAATTGCTTCTTTGGTGCCTGCCAAGCAGGGGAGTCACTCCTTGACCCCAAGGGAGATTCTTCTGTCCTCTAGTCTTGAGTAGAGCGTCGAAGGTCCAGGATTCTGTTTCAGAGTTTCATCCAGGGATAATCTAAAGTCCTAAGGACTGGGTTCCTATACTTATACCAAGTTTAGGGGTTGGACTACTCTGTGGCCCCACCTATGGGTGGGTCAGGGCAGAGGGGTGGCTACACCCCTTTCCCTTTGTCCAGTTCGCGCCAAAGCAGGGGCTGCAAGCCCCTGATCCGGTTTGAACTGGGGTATGCACAGGGACACCAAGTGTGCCCCCAGTGCAGGACTTCAAAGCACCCGAAAGTGCTCCCGCCCAGCCCCAATACACATTATCCTGTCTGGGGAGGTGGTCACACCTCCTTGGGACAGGAAACCTATTGTCCAGGCCTCCCCTGCCGGAGTTTCGTCCAGCAGCAGGAGGCCAGACTCGTGTCTGTGGCAGCAGCATCCATTTTGTGATGCCAGGGCTTAAGAAAGAAGTTACCGGTCAGGCCAGGGTTAACATGTCTCTCCCTCTAGAAGGGTGGAAAGCTACCCCCGCCCCCAGAATTGGGGGGGGGGGTAGTATTCCAAGATGTTTGACACCAAACACGACATGTTTAGGTGCAGCCATTCCAAAGTTAGCATTCAACGCGAGGTTATAATGCGCTTAAGAATATATGGTCAGGCTGCACTACAAACAGCATCAGAGAAGGGTCTCCGAACGCTGCAGAGGGGCCCTGCTCATGCAGGGGCACCCTCTCACATAGGAACCACGCACTCTGCCTTCAGGATTGATAAGGCCTGCCATAGGAGTGACTTATAGGTTTATATGTGTGTATGTATTTAGTGATATAGGTAACCTATATCACAGTAAGGGGTGCATGCACCACCTTACCCAGGCTGCAGTAGCAGACCTGTGGTATCAGTTTGGATGGCCTTCCAGGGGTGGCATAATACATGCTGCAGCCCCTGGGAGGCCTCTGAGGTACCTATGCCCTTGGTACATAGTATACCATATACTAGGGACTTATAAGGGCACTCCAGATTCCAATCAATGATGTGCCTAAGGCACATGGAAACCATTTTAGAGAGGAAGCAGCTAGGCTGGGGTTCTGATTAGCAGGGCCCCAGCCAGACTAAGGTCGAAAAACAGTGAAGCATCAGCAAAAAGTGGGGGTACCCATGTGAAGCAGATCCTACTCTCCTACACAACCCCCCAAACGTAGGGACATTAAACTAACCTTGCCCAGTTAAGTCTTCATGTTCTAAGTGGAAGTACCTAGAGAGTCCATCTGCATTGGCATGGTTACTCCCAGGTCTATGTTCCACTGTGAAGTCCATCCCCTGTAGGGAAATGGACCACCTAAGCAGTTTGGGGTTTTCACCCTTCATTTGTTTTAGCCATAAGAGGGGCTTATGGTCTGTTTGAACAAGGAAGTGAGTACCAAACAAGTATGGCCTCAACTTCTTCAGAGCCCAGACCACAGCAAAGGCCTCCCTCTCAATGGCTGACCAACGTTTCTCTCTAGGGGTCAGCCTTCTGCTAATGAAAGCTACTGGCTGATCCTGACCTTCTTCATTCAATTGTGACAGTACAGCCCCTACCCCCAATTCAGATGCATCAGTTTGAACAATGAACTTCTTGGAGTAATCAGGACTCTGTAGAATGGGAGCAGTGCACATGGCCTGCTTCAGGTCATCAAATGCCTTTTGACAGCTAACTGTCCACTGAACCTTTTGGGCATTTTCTTAGAAGTTAAGTCATTCAGGGGTGTCACTATTGATCCATACCCCTTGACAAATCTCCTATAGTACCCAGTCAGGCCTAAGAAGGCTCTCACCTGAGTCTGGGTAGTTGGAGCAGTCCAGTCCATGATAGTCTGGATCTTGCTCTGCAAAGGTTGAACCTGGCCTCCACCCACAAGGTGGCCCAGGTACACAACCTGACTCTGCCCTATCTGGCACTTAGTGGCCTTGATAGTCAGGCCTGCCTTTTGCAGGGCCTGCAAAACATTCCTGAGGTGGACCAGGTGATCCTCCCAGGTGGAGCTAAAGACAGCAATATCATCTAGATATGCTGCACTATAGGCTTCCAGACCTGTAAGAACTGTATTCACCAACCTCTGGAAAGTGGCAGGTGCATTCTTCAGACCAAAGGGCATCACCACAAATTGATAATGCCCACTAGGGGTTAAGAATGCTGTTTTGGGCTTTGCAGTATCAGCTAGTCTGATCTGCCAGTAGCCAGCTGTCAAGTCAAATGTGCTGAGATATTTGGCTGAGGCCAAAGTATCTATTAGCTCATCTGCCCTTGGTATTGGATGGGCATCAGTCCTAGTGACTGCATTGAGACCCCTGTAGTCCACACAAAACCTCATCTCTCTTTTTCCACCACTGGTGTGAGGTTTTGGCACAAGGACCACTGGACTAGCCCAAGGGCTATCTGAGGGTTCAATAACTCCCAACTCCCAACATTTTCTGGACTTCAGTCCTGATACAGTCCCTGACATGGTCAGGTTGCCTATAAATCTTATTTTTAATAGGCAGACTGTCCCCAGTGTCCACTTCATGAGTGCACCAGGTGGTCTGACTGGGTGTCAGTGAAAACATGTGTCTAAACTGATTGAGCACCTGTCTACAATCAGTTTGTTGCTGGGTAGTGAGGCTGCCTGCCAAGGCTACACAATCTACTGACCCATCGTCAGGGTTCTGTGAGAGCAGGTCAGGGAGTGGGTCACTCTCTTCCTCCTGCCCTTCATCAGTAGCCATGAGCAAGCCCATGTCTGCCCTGTCCACATATGGTTTTAACCTGTTGACATGGAGAACCCTGTGGGGACTCCTGGGTGTTCCTAGGTCTACTAAGTAGGTAACCTCACCCTTCTGCTCAACAATAGTGTGGGGTCCACTCCATTTGTCTTGGAGAGCTGCTGGGGCCACTGGCTCCAACACCCACACCTTCTGTCCTGGCTGGTAAACAGTCAGAACAGCCTTTTGGTCATGCCAGGCCTTTTGAAGTTCCTGGCTAGCCTCAAGGTTTTTGGTTGCCTTTTTCATATACTCAGCCATCCGGGAGCGGAGACCAAGTACATAGTCCACTATGTCTTGCTTTGGGGGCTTGAGAGGTAACTCCCATCCTTCCTTCACCAAGCACAGTGGACCCCTGACAGGGTGGCCAAACAGAAGTTCAAAAGGGCTGTAACCAACCCCTTCTGAGGCACCTCCCTATATGCAAATAAAAGGCAGGGCAAGAGTATGTCCCATCTTCGCCTAAGCTTTTCTGGGAGCCCTTTAATCATG